>JBCNJP010000017.1:11246127-11312743 GCA_039602395.1 Deinandra increscens subsp. villosa
CATATATATATAACGAAATACCTTATTCTTAAGTTGTCATTCCTCTTCCGATAATTTAAGTATGTTAGTAACAGGGTTATAGACATTGCCAGTTTTGTTCTTAAGCTTTGACCAACCTGTAAACTTTAGTTTCAAGTAATCATAGTGATTCTTCATTTTTTATCCACTTCAAAATCATGTTCTGTTTTCAATTTTTCTGCTTTCACCTTTTAACGATGGGAGGAGCTCGACGACATATTTGGAAAAGAAAACATATTTGAGAAAGGGGAAGGTTACTCTTTTGAAATTTGAATGATAAGAAGACGGTTCGATCAACTATTACATATATATAGGCGGGCGAGCCGCAAGTGGTGGGCCTAAATATGGAATCATCCTAAACCGACAAGATAACAACAAACATGTAGCTGACAGACGAAAAGAAACTACCGTGAAGTGACATTACCTCTCACCTCATAGGAAAGGGCGTCAGACACATTTATTGCTGTAAAAAACTCTAAACCACACATTTTTGAGTTTGGTATACTCTAGTAAAAAAAACTCAAAACACCCCGGACTAGGGGACTTGACGAGATACAGTTTTCCAGACCACGATTGAGCCCGACCCATGCAAATATAAGGCCGGTCTAGACGGTCACCTACGTGGGTGTCGCAGACACCCTCCTATTTTATTATGTGGTGGTGTTACAAGGAAGGACTGCTGAATCTCTTCTCACATAGTAACACATCGACACTTGTCCTTAGGGAAACACATGAGCGGTAAGGACCAATGAGAGAAGAGAGAGAAGATGAGTCACTTTTATTCGTTTAGTAAAATCATGGTAGAACTAACTCCAAACATAGTATATATAGAGGAATTGTAAACCCAAAACGGGTAATAAATATCAGATATATCAATTGTACTCTATCCTCATCGGAGATTTGTAATACATCTGAGTTTTACTTATCTCCAACTAAAAACCAAAAAATTAGTTTTTTGAAAATAGTACATTTTCACAAACTAGTATAGATTTTTTTAAGAAAAAAGTAATTTTAGCCTTTTATATATCAACACGATACTCAAATTAAAGAGAAGAAAATACTCGATTTTATGGTGTAATCTTTATATAAAAAATAATATCGTACGAAAAACGTTATGAACATTTAAAAAAAAAGTGAGAGAAACTTTAAAAAATGTTAACATGCAAAAGAGATTCTACCAAAACTACCATGCCACCTTTTATTTTTCCACTTCATATATTGTACTTTAATGCCAACCATTTATTTATAAAATTAATAGATGACTCTTCTTATTGCTTTTTTAGGAAAACTTTATAGAAAAATAACCAAGTTTCAAGTTTGTTCAAATTAAATCATTCATATTTTTTTTTGTCTCAATTAGATCACTCAACCTTCAATGAATGTTCTAATCCTTTGTTTTTAACCTATAAGGCTACCCGTAATGGATAAGGCCCCATAAGGCCCCGAATGGGGCATTATCCGCCATGTGGACGGTGACTGGACAATAGGCTTTATGGGGCTTTATGGTGTAGTGGATAAAACCCCCATAACGCCCCATAATCATTTGACTTCTCCCCTCTCTCGGCGTTACCTGGCTCACGCCCAAGAATTTTTTTTTCGTCCATAACGCCCCATAACGCCTAAGCGTAGTGGGGCGGGGCGTTATAAGGCGTTAAAGGGCCCAGTAACGCCCCATTACGAATAGCCTTAGCAAGTTAACATGCCTATAGCATTAATTTTATTTTTCTTTTGGCATTAATTTTTTTTCTTGTTTTAATATATCTTAAAAGGATTAAAAGAAAATAAAAATATTTATTATTATAATTATTTTTATTAGGAAGAAATTTCTACAATCGTTTACTTTTTCTTTTTCTTAATATATCTTATGTTTTTTGTAAAACATACATCTTTTTTATTGTTTATATTAACAGCTTATTAATATTATATTATAAGTTATTATAACATTATATTTTTTAATATATCTTATGTTTTTTAAACTTATTTCACAACGGAATTTTTTTCTAACATGACAGATGTATTAGATGTACTATAAAAAGAAAAAGAAAAAAAATATTTTTTAAAGTTATTTCTAACATGTATTAGATGTATTATAAAAGAAAAAGAAAAAAATGTATTAGATGTATTATAAAAGGAAAACAAGGAATTTTTCTTAAATATTTTTTTAGACATTTTTTTAAAATGTTTTTTTTAATGTATTAGATATATTATAAAAAGAAAATGAAAAGGGATTTTTTTTTCAAAAATGTTTTTTAAGATGTATTAAGAAAAAGAAAAAGTAAAAGAAATTTCTTCTTGATAAAAATAATCATAACAATATATTTGTATTTTTTAAATATTTTTAAGATATATTAAAACAAGAAAAAAATTAATGACAAAAGAAAAGTAAAACTAATGATATATGCATGTTAACCTGATATTATAGGTTAAAAACATAGGATTAGAACTTCCACTGAAAGTTGAGTGATTTAATCGAGACAAAAAAAGTATGAGTGAATTAATTGGATCAAACGTGAAACTTGGTTACTTTTCTACAAAGTTTTCTCTTTTTTTTTGTTTGTAAATCACGTTATTTTGGTTCAGAGACCATCATTTTACCATCACGCTATCCCCTAAAGAACAATTACTTATTACACATCATTTTCCTTCATCATTTATTACTTTGTGATAATTATCCAATGATTACCACCATATTCATTTTCACAGTTATTTGTCCTATGAAAAATCACATTTTCACTTTTATCTATAAATACACCTCATAGGAAATCACATTCTCACTTTTATCTATACATACACCTCATAGAGCCTTGTACGATTTTAACTTTCACACTTTAAAATTTAAAAAGACCTTTACCACATGAATTTAATGCCACCTTTTTTAATAAAAAGACTAGTATATAACTAATTAAATATATAAATATTTAACAAATTCAACACAATATTAAATAGGTTCAAGATCACACATTCACACATTCAATAATTTAATTGAACAAACATTAATTATTTGAAGAAACAGAAAAAAAACACACAAACACAAAGAAGAAACACAAAACATTAATTATTTGAACAAATATAAAAAAAAAACACAAACACAAAGAAGAAACACAATGGAAAAATTAAAACTTCAAACCCGATCCACCAAACTTTTCTTCACAAATCTTCTCAAGACGCTCCACCATATCCATGGTCATATGATTTTTCCAATCACCAACTTCGCCTTTTCGAAAAAACACACTGTTATTCTCACCAGTTGGAAGCTTTCCTTCCGTATTCACCTTCAAATTACTCAACTTATCAAAGCTACAAATCTCCAAAATACCCTCAACCATATTCTCCCCATCTTCTTTCTTCGAAAATGGGCACCCTAAAAACTCAGCCAGTTTCCTCAAATGAACTTCCGGTTCCTCTTTCATCTCCTCATACGTCAGAAAGCAAACCTTCTCCGGATTCTTTAAGCTCACGTGCCAATAACTCAGCACGTGATCCCAAAATGGCCCGGATAAGCTCTCCCCTTCACAAAACTTTTCAAACACTTGTTCAATTGAATTACTCCCCATTTGTTCAAGCCTCAACTTGTTTGTGAAAGCCCAAAGTGAAACAAAAGTGTCTTTAGGGTTTCTACAAAGATAAATAATCTTGCATCGCGAATCTTGAACGGATTTCGGTAAAGAGTTATACGGCAAGTGACTCGAAAAGAGTCTTGGAGACGGGAACGACGAGAGATCGGGGTTTGAGTCATCGGTGTAGAGCTTGATTTCCAAGAATGGTACGAGGATATGTGGGTTGGTTGATAGCAATGGGTGATTTTTTTGGGTGGGTGGGAGATTTGTGCGGTTTAGGAGGGTGAATAAGATGGATTTTAACCATGTGGTGCCTGATTTTGGAGTTGTAACAAGGAGGATGTCTGTGTGTTGAGATTGGAAGTGTTTTTGGCATGAAATGACTCCTTGTAGTTGTCTTGGAGGATGCCAAAAGCCTTGATATTTGTATAGTGTTGTGGAAACCCATCCGGGTGTGGTGGGAAGTGTGGAAAGTAGCGTTTTGCATTCCTCACTTAGCTCATCTTCACTTAGATATTTCGGCACAGGTGGTGGGTTGGATGTCAACATGGAGATTGATGTTTTGGTATGCACTAGTTCGAAGGGTTCAGGGAATATATATATAGAGGAAGGAACAGCCTTTAAAAAAAATTAATAAGGAACATAAATTTGTATTAAAAATTATACATCGAATATTGGACATGTCATAATTAATCACCCAATTAAATTTATACATTGAAATTTGTATTAATTTTATACACCCAATTAATCATGCCTTCCACGCTAAGAAAATTAAACGTTATTTATTCTGTTAGAAATGAAAAGCTATTTAATCATAAATTTGTATTAAATTTATACATCGAAAATTGTGCATGTCATAATTACCTCTCACAAATATATTGCATGTGTTTCGTATGGTACATGCAGCTATGCATGAGGTGTGGAGATGGTAATCACGCCCTCCATGCTGCATTTTCCGCATGAGGTGTGGTTTTGATATATTTTATGACTATTTTGTTTAGTACCCTTTATTTAGCAATCTTTAGGACATTCAAATCAAAGGATATTATGTTTATGGCATTCAAATCAAATCAAATGATATTATGTTCCTTTATTTTATTTATTTCCCTTTATTTAGTAATGTTTATGACATTCAAATCAAAGGACATTATGTTCCACTAATTTATGTTTACCAAAATATAAGTTTGTATAGGACAAATAAATTTTTAATGTAATTGACATGAAAACATATATACATCTCTTCGCAATATATATATATATATTTAACATATATAACCTTCTAATTTTAAAACATTAATTAACTAATAATCACGGTATTTTAAAAACATATATTTACTAAAATAAGAAAACATATTACTAATTAATAATCACTGAGAATAAATGGTAATTAATTACTAATCACCAAGAACAAATCTTTAATTAACATATTACTAATTAAGGATATGATATCAATATCCTAAATTAAAAAAGATTATTTTAACTTTTTTGGTTTCACGATATTAATTTTAATTAAAAATAATGTACGAAATTTTTTGTCATTAAATTCAATTTTGTATATTTTTGTAAACAATTTTCGAATATTGATAACTACTGTCACACCCCCCTCCTCCGCACCCTGCCAGGTGTGGGGGAGGGCGTTGGACCGGCTGTCCGTATCATTACCCGAGATTACCAACGTTTCTAACATCCTACACATACACATACCACGGACATCCAGTCCACACATACGAAACTGTTAGACCGACTCATGGGCGAGGATGCATTGCACCTCTTATTCGATCTAACAGAATCAATAGCCACCGGATATGGCCTGGAACTGAATAACAAAGATACCATATATCAAAGGAAACATTGTCATTGTCATGTCTTCATTTACATTCATAGTTTCATACATCATACAAGTCCAAGTTCATAGTAACAACAACAAAGTAACATTCCAGGTTCATAATAGGTTCATTCCTACACTTGCTTACCTGCAACATAAGTCATTCATAACATAGTCAACAACAATGTTGTTGGTGAGTCTTAACTACTATCATAATATTAACAGTTTTCAAACACATGCTGGTTATGAAATTATCAAGTCACACCCAAGGTCAAACTTCATGTACTCTACGGGCACGTCGCAATCAGCCGTAAACCCTCTACGAGTAGAAATTTCATTTCAACATATAAGGACATATTCCCCCTAGTTACCTAATACTAGAGGATCCGGATGAACATGGATAAATCAACTATAATGGCTGTTATAATCCCTTATATGCCTATTGGTTCAATCATAATGACCCGAAAGTATATAATAACCCACACAGGGCATCTCCAAACTAACAGTGCTTGACAGGATAAGTTCATAACAGATATAACAAATACATCAAACAGAATTGTGGTCTTAAACAGTTGATTCTATGAGAGAAGTCAGAGGACTCACACAAAGAAGTCAGAAACGGTGGCTAGACAGAATATCCGAGAAAATATCCTCTCTTTGATTTCTAGCAACCTATCATCGTTATCATGTTCATATTCGTCATATACGAGGCTAACATGTCCCATATCATTCTCAGGTTGTAATTATCATAGACTACAGTCACTGGATCAGTCTCGTGAAGTTTTGGTTCATCCAAAATGGGCCAAACATTCTGTCATTTTCCTTCATAGGCGTACCGCCTGGAAGTTTACATTTCTGGGCGGTACGCTTCAAATGGTCGACTGATTTCCAGATTTCAAATTCGGGCGTACCGCGCCGATTCATAAGTTTCTGGGCGGTACGCTGGAATCTGAGATTCCGGTTTCTGTTTTACTTTCCTGGGCGTACCGCTCTGCATGCAGAGATTATGGGCGGTACGCCCCCATCTGTGAACAGGGCCCGACTATTTTGTCTTTTAGTGCCATTTTCATGTTTTGAAGTTTTATGACCAGAATTTATGCTTAATCAGTTTCATATCATTCCGAGGGGTCAATTTAGGGTTCATTCATGGTCTAATTCCTTAACCAAGACATATCCCCAATTCCCGAACCTTCCACATATGGCAACTTTCATTGTTTCGACCCCCGATTCGTACACATTTCATTAGGGATAGAACCCTTGTGTTCCTATGGCCCATTTTCTTATTAGATTTACTGATTAAATCTGGTCTCATGCTACTTTAACTCATAAAGTTTCTATTTATGGAAAAATCATCATGCATGCATAAGAATGTTGTACCTTGTGAAGGATCTCTTGTACAACCGAACTTCCTGAAACTCTTGCTCTCTTGGCACTCCAATCCAACTCTCTAACACAGATTTTGGGCTGCATGTATGATTCATGATCATATTATGAGAGTATGATCATAAAGAATCCTTACATAGCTTTCTTATTCAAAGATCAAGACATTCTTACCTTGACTATGCTTGAATTCAGTTTCTAGACCATTCATTCATCTCCCAAGTATGCTCACACCACTGAGTTGATAAGAATTCAAGCAATGGGTGAGGGTTACATCAATTTCACATAGTCTTGATATAAGAATGGTGATTAGAAAGTTACCTTTGATGAATAATCCTTCCACAAGACTCCTTGGACTGGAAAGAGATGGCAACAGAGCTCTGGGACAGCAATGAAAGAGTTCTGGTCGAAATGAGCAGAAAACTACAAGTGTCTTTGGCTATAAAGGCCAAAAACTTAGTTTTTAACGAACTGAACCGGAGGCGTACCGCCCCAAAATGTACTATCTGGGGCGTACCGCCCGGATTTTGAGGTTCGCTCATACCAGAATCCGACGGGTGCCGCAACCCGACCCGTTTACCAAATGGGTCGCGATGGCGTACCGCCTCAATTTATAACCCAGAAACTTTTATTCATTTCTCATAGGGGAATTCCAACTCGGATAATCGTTTTAGTTCACAAGGGTTACAACTACATCCCTAATTTTCGGATTTTTCAACAATTTGACTCCTTAACAGTCAAATATTTAATTTTAAAAGATTTCAACAATCAAATTTTAAAAATTTTGGCAATTGTTAAAATAATCCACCTAACTTCTCTAAATATATATCACCATATAATTTAAAAATTGTATTTTTGCAAACAAATTTTGGAAATCAACTTTACATATTTACGGTTTTTGTTTTAAAATTAATATATAATTTTGAAAAATATTACATACATACAAGTCCAATTTTGAAAAATTCTTTCTTGATCAAATCGACATATACTAAAGAAATTGTAAAACTCAGTACTCTTCTCTCTCCCTTCAAGTTCATAATCATCCTTACCAACGGATTCTTTGACTGAGTATTCTTCTCCTTTCTGTTAGTTGATATTGAAGTTTTTTTTGTTAACTATATTCACCTCTTTACTTTCAAATTATTTTAAGTTCTTACTTATCATTGTTATGAACAACATATGCATTATTACTTCTTATCAAAGAAAATGCTCTAAATGTTATACTCGGTTTAAGCATGACGATCATTGTCAAAACCCTTAAGACCAAAGGATTTACATATTCTTATTATTTGCTATTTTGGTTGATTTTTTTTAATAAATGTTATTAACCGCAACCTAAATATTAAACTCCCTTTAAAATTGTTTTAAACGAACACATATAATCTTTTTCGACAAGTTATAAAATGTTTACAACTTGTCAAATTTTGCAACCAAATGAGTTTTTGAAAATCTATCACTTACATTTTTCAAAAGTTCATATAAAAAAATTTGGGATTATTAACTTTAATTAGTTATATCATATCGCGAGAACTTAGTTTTATAGGTTATCTAAAATTTAATGTCCGGGGCGTTGGATATGATCCATTGTTTAATAACAAACGTCATATTATAAAACTGGCTTTTACCACCATATTCGGTAATAAATTAAAATAAATAGTCTATGTCAATCCTATTATAAGTAACACTTGGGGCATGACACGAATCGTCAAATTTTAATATGTCATATTTCTATCTTTATATTTTAATTCAAGGTTTATTTCTAATGTATATATAACGACGATTTTTAAAGTTGCATTGAGTTTTAAAAATAATAACTTTTAAACACAACACTGAGTTTTAGACTTAATAGTGAGTTTTATAATTTTCAATGAGTTCTATAGAACATCAATATTTAAAATTGTAGTGGGTTTTAAACAAAACAGTGAGTTTTAAAACTCAGCAATGAGTTTTATATAACAAATATATTTCGATTTCTTCAACAACTTTTCTAGATTTTCTTTTTGGGTTTTTTAAAAACTTATCATATAAAAAAAATTTAAAATAGAAATAAAAAACGGGGTAAAAAAAGCGTTATTTTTTCTCAACTTTTTATGGTGGTTCTTTATGGTATAAACTACTCTTAAATGAAAAAAAAAATTCAAAAAAACGGCTAGTAGATTTTTTTTTATAATATCAAAAAAGAAAGTTACATATGTTACTTCCGTGTGTATCTGGAGAAAACAGAAAAGTAACATATGTAAAAAAATTTAAGAAAAAATCTACAAGGCGTTTTTTTTTTCATCTAAAAGTAGTCTATACCATAATGAACCACCATAAAAAATTGAGAAAAAAAGTTTTTTTACCCCGTTTTTGAAGAGGTTCCACGGGTTTTTCAACTCAATGGGGGTTCCATTTTACCATCTCTCTCTCTCTCTCTCTCTCTCTCTCCTATATATATATATATACATATATATATAACGAAATACCTTATTCTTAAGTTGTCATTCCTCTTCCGATAATTTAAGTATGTTAGTAACAGGGTTATAGACATTGCCAGTTTTGTTCTTAAACTTTGACCAACCTGTAAACTTTAGTTTCAAGTAATCATAGTGATTCTTCATTTTTTATCCACTTCAAAATCATGTTCTGTTTTCAATTTTTCTGCTTTCACCTTTTAACGATGGGAGGAGCTCGACGACATATTTGGAAAAGAAAACATATTTGAGAAAGGGGAAGGTTACTCTTTTGAAATTTGAATGATAAGAAGACGGTTCGATCAACTATGACATATATATAGGCGGGCGAGCCGCAAGTGGTGGGCCTAAATATGGAATCATCCTAAACCGACAAGATAACAACAAACATGTAGCTGGCAGACGAAAAGAAACTACCGTGAAGTGACATTACCTCTCACCTCATAGGAAAGGGCGTCAGACACATTTATTGCTGTAAAAAACTCTAAACCACACATTTTTGAGTTTGGTATACTCTAGTAAAAAAAACTCAAAACACCCCGGACTAGGGGACTTGACGAGATACAGTTTTCCAGACCACGATTGAGCCCGACCCATGCAAATATAAGGCCGGTCTAGACGGTCACCTACGTGGGTGTCGCAGAAACCCTCCTATTTTATTATGTGGTGGTGTTACAAGGAAGGACCGCTGAATCTCTTCTCACATAGTAACACATCGACACTTGTCCTTAGGGAAACACATGAGCGGTAAGGACCAATGAGAGAAGAGAGAGAAGATGAGTCACTTTTATTCGTTTAGTAAAATCATGGTAGAACTAACTCCAAACATAGTATATATAGAGGAATTGTAAACCCAAAACGGGTACTAAATATCAGATATATCAATTGTACTCTATCCTCATCGGAGATTTGTAATACATCTGAGTTTTACTTATCTCCAACTAAAAACCAAAAAATTAGTTTTTTGAAAATAGTACATTTTCACAAACTAGTATAGTTTTTTTAAGAAAAAAGTAATTTTAGCCTTTTATATATCAACACTATACTCAAATTAAAGAGAAGAAAATACTCGATTTTATGGTGTAATCTTTATATAAAAAATAATATCGTACGAAAAACGTTATGAACATTTAAAAAAAAAGTGAGAGAAACTTAAAAAAATGTTAACATGCAAAAGAGATTCTACCAAAACTACCATGCCACCTTTTATTTTTCCACTTCATATATTGTACTTTAATGCCAACCATTTATTTATAAAATTAATAGATGACTCTTCTTATTGCTTTTTTAGAAAAACTTTATAGAAAAATAACCAAGTTTCAAGTTTGTTCAAATTAAATCATTCATATTTTTTTTTGTCTCAATTAGATCACTCAACCTTCAATGATTGTTCTAATCCTTTGTTTTTAACCTATAAGGCTACCCGTAATGGATAAGGCCCCATAAGGCCCCAAATGGGGCATTATCCGCCATGTGGACGGTGACTGGACAATGGGCTTTATGGGGCTTTATGGTGTAGTGGATAAAACCCCCATAACGCCCCATAATCATTTGACTTCTCCCCTCTCTCGGCGTTACCTGGCTCACGCCCAAGAATTTTTTTTCGTCCATAACGCCCCATAACGCCTAAGCGTAGTGGGGCGGGCGTTATAGGGCGTTAAAGGGCCCAGTAACGCCCCATTACGAATAGCCTTAGCAGGTTAACATGCCTATAGCATTAATTTTATTTTTCTTTTGGCATTAATTTTTTTTCTTGTTTTAATATATCTTAAAAGGATTAAAAGAAAATAAAAATATTTATTATTATAATTATTTTTATTAGGAAGAAATTTCTACAATCGTTTACTTTTTCTTTTTCTTAATATATCTTATGTTTTTTGTAAAACATACATCTTTTTTATTGTTTATATTAACAGCTTATTAATATTATATTATAAGTTATTATAACATTATATTTTTTAATATATCTTATGTTTTTTAAACTTATTTCACAACGGAATTTTTTTCTAACATGACAGATGTATTAGATGTACTATAAAAAGAAAAAGAAAAAAAATATTTTTTAAAGTTATTTCTAACATGTATTAGATGTATTATAAAAGAAAAAGAAAAAAATGTATTAGATGTATTATAAAAGGAAAACAAGGAATTTTTCTTAAATATTTTTTTAGACATTTTTTTAAAATGTTTTTTTTAATGTATTAGATATATTATAAAAAGAAAATGAAAAGGGATTTTTTTTTCAAAAATGTTTTTTAAGATGTATTAAGAAAAAGAAAAAGTAAAAGAAATTTCTTCTTGATAAAAATAATCATAACAATATATTTTTATTTTTTAAATATTTTTAAGATATATTAAAACAAGAAAAAAATTAATGACAAAAGAAAAGTAAAACTAATGATATATGCATGTTAACCTGATATTATAGGTTAAAAACATAGGATTAGAACTTCCACTGAAAGTTGAGTGATTTAATCGAGACAAAAAAAGTATGAGTGAATTAATTGGATCAAACGTGAAACTTGGTTACTTTTCTACAAAGTTTTCTCTTTTTTTTTGTTTGTAAATCACGTTATTTTGGTTCAGAGACCATCATTTTACCATCACGCTATCCCCTAAAGAACAATTACTTATTACACATCATTTTCCTTCATCATTTATTACTTTGTGATAATTATCCAACGATCACCACCATATTCATTTTCACAGTTATTTATCCTATGAAAAATCACATTTTCACTTTTATCTATACATACACCTCATAGGAAATAACATTCTCACTTTTATCTATACATACACCTCATAGAGCTTGTACGATTTTAACTTTCACATTTTAAAATTTAAAAAGACCTTTACCACATGAATTTAATGCCCCTTTTTTTAATAAAAAGACTGGTATATAACTAATTAAATATATAAATATTTAACAAATTCAACACAATATTAAATAGGTCCAAGATCACACATTCACACATTCAATAATTTAATTGAACAAACATTAATTATTTGAAGAAACGAAAAAAAAACACACAAACACAAAGAAGAAACACAAAACATTAATTATTTGAACAAATATTAAAAAAAAACACAAACACAAAGAAGAAACACAATGGAAAAACTAAAACTTCAAACCCGATCCACCAAACTTTTCTTCACAAATCTTGTCAAGACGCTCCACCATATCCATGGTCATATGATTTTTCCAATCACCAACTTCGCCTTTTCGAAAAAACACACTGTTATTCTCACCAGTTGGAAGCTTTCCTTCCGTATTCACCTTCAAATTACTCAACTTATCAAAGCTACAAATCTCCAAAATACCCTCAATCATATTCTCCCCATCTTCTTTCTTCGAAAATGGGCACCCTAAAAACTCAGCCAGTTTCCTCAAATGAACTTCCGGTTCCTCTTTCATCTCCTCATACGTCAGAAAGCAAACCTTCTCCGGATTCTTTAAGCTCACGTGCCAATAACTCAGCACGTGATCCCAAAATGGCCCGGATAAGCTCTCCCCTTCACAAAACTTTTCAAACACTTGTTCAATTGAATTACTCCCCATTTGTTCAAGCCTCAACTTGTTTGTGAAAGCCCAAAGTGAAACAAAAGTGTCTTTAGGGTTTCTACAAAGATAAATAATCTTGCATCGCGAATCTTGAACGGATTTCGGTAAAGAGTTATACGGCAAGTGACTCGAAAAGAGTCTTGGAGACGGGAACGACGAGAGATCGGGGTTTGAGTCATCGGTGTAGAGCTTGATTTCCAAGAATGGTACGAGGATATGTGGGTTGGTTGATAGCAATGGGTGATTTTTTTGGGTGGGTGGGAGATTTGTGCGGTTTAGGAGGGTGAATAAGATGGATTTTAACCATGTGGTGCCTGATTTTGGAGTTGTAACAAGGAGGATGTCTGTGTGTTGAGATTGGAAGTGTTTTTGGCATGAAATGACTCCATGTAGTTGTCTTGGAGGATGCCAAAAGCCTTGATATTTGTATAGTGTTGTGGAAACCCATCCGGGTGTGGTGGGAAGTGTGGAAAGTAGCGTTTTGCATTCCTCACTTAGCTCATCTTCACTTAGATATTTCGGCACAGGTGGTGGGTTGGATGTCAACATGGAGATTGATGTTTTGGTATGCACTAGTTCGAAGGGTTCAGGGAATATATATAGAGGAAGGAACAACCTTTAAAAAAAATTACTAAGGAACATAAATTTGTATTAAATTTATACATCGAATATTGGGCATGTCATAATTAATCACCCAATTAAATTTATACATTGAAATTTGTATTAATTTTATACACCCAATTAATCATGCCTTCCACGCTAAGAAAATTAAACGTTATTTATTCTGTTAGAAATAAAAAGCTATTTAATCATAAATTTGTATTAAATTTATACATCGAAAATTGTGCATGTCATAATTACCTCTCACAAATATATTGCATGTGTTTCGTATGGTACATGCAGCTATGCATGAGGTGTGGAGATGGTAATCACGCCCTCCATGCTGCATTGTCCGCATGAGGTGTGGTTTTGATATATTTTATTGACTATTTTGTTTAGTACCCTTTATTTAGCAATCTTTATGACATTCAAATCAAAGGATATTATGTTTATGGCATTCAAATCAAATCAAATGATATTATGTTCCTTTATTTTATTTATTTCCCTTTATTTAGTAATGTTTATGACATTCAAATCTAAGGACATTATGTTCCACTAATTTATGTTTACCAAAATATAAGTTTGTATAGAACAAATAAATTTTTAATGTAATTGACATGAAAACATATATACATCTCTTCGCAATATATATATATATATATATATATATTTATATTTAACATATATAACCTTCTAATTTTAAAACATTAATTAACTTATAATCACTTTATTTTAAAAACATATATTTACTAAAATAAGAAAACATATTACTAATTAATAATCATTGAGAATAAATAGTAACTAATTACTAATCACCAAGAACAAATCTTTAATTAACATATTACTAATTAAGGATAATGATATCAATATCCTAAATTAAAAAATATTATTTTAACTTTTTTGGTTTCACGATATTAATTTTAATTAAAAATAATGTACGAAATTTTTTGTCATTAAATTCAAATTTGTATATTTTTTAAACAATTTTCGGATATTGATAACTACATCCCTAATTTTCGGATTTTTTTAACAATTTGACTACTTAACAGTCAAATATTTAATTTTAAAAGATTTCAACAATCAAATTTTTAAAATTTTCGCAAATGTTAAAATAATCCACCTAACTTCCCCGAAATATATATCGCTATCTAATGTAAAAAATTTATTTTTGCAATCAAATTTTGGAAATCAACTTTACATATTTACGGTTTTTGTTTTAAAATCAATACATAATTTCGAAAAATATTACATACATACAAGTCCAATTTTGAAAAATTCTTTCTTGATCAAATCGACATATGCTAGAGGAATTGTAAAACTCAGTACTCTTCTCTCTCCCTTCAAGTTCATAATCATCATCACCAACAGATGCTTTGACTGAGTATTCTTCTCCTTCCCGTTAGTTGATATTGAAGTTTTTTTTTTGTTAACTATATTCACCTCTTTACTTTCAAATTATTTTAAGTTCTTACTTATCATTGTTATGAACAACATATGCATTATTACTTCTTATGAAAGCAAATGCTTTAAATGTTATACTCGGTTTAAGCATGACGATCATTGTCAAAACCCTTGTGACCAAAGGATTTACATATTCTTATTATTTGCTATTTTGGTTGATTTTATTTAATAAATGTTATTAACCGCAACCTACATATTAAACTCCCTTTAAAATTGTTTTAAATGAATACATATAATCTTTTTTGACAATTTATAAAATGTTTACAACTTGTCAAATTTTGCAACCAAATGAGTTTTTGAAAATCTATCACTTAAATTTTCTAGAAGTTCATAAAAAAATATTTTGATTGTTAACTTTAATTGGTTATATCATATCGCGACAACTTAGTTTTATAGGTTATCTAAAATTTAATGTCCGGGGCGTTGGATATGATCCTTTGTTTAATAACAAACGTCATATGATAAAACTGGCTTTTATCACCATATTCGGTAATAAATTAAAATAAATAGTCTATGTCAATCCTATTATAAGTAACACTTGGGGCATGACACGAACCGTTAAATTTTTTATTTTTTAATCATAAATTTGTATTAAATTAATACATAGAATATTGTGCATGTCATAATTATCTCTCATAAATATATTGCATGTGTTTCGTATGCTACATGCAGCTATGCATGAGGTGTGGAGTTGGTAATCACGCCCTCCATGCTGCATTGTCCGCATGAGGTGTGGTTTTGATATATTTTATTGACTATTTTGTTTATTACCCTTTATTTAGCAATCTTTAGGGTATTTAAATCAAAGTATATTATGTTTTTGGCATTCAAATCAAATGATATTATGTTCCTTTATTTTATTTATTTCCCTTTATTTAGTAATGTTTATGGCATTCAAATCAAAGGACATTATGTTCCACTAATTTATGTTTACCAAAATATAAGTTTATGTAGGACAAATAAATTTTTAATGTAATTGACGTGAAAACATATATACATCTCTTCGCAATATATATATATATATATATATATATATATATATATTTAACATATATAACCTTCTAATTTAAAATTTTTAATTAACTAATAATCACGGTATTTTAAAAACATATATTTACTAAAATAAGAAAACATATTACTAATTAATAATCACTGAGAATAAATTGCAATTAATTACTAATCACCAAGAACAAATCTTTAATTAACATATTACAAATTAAGGATAATGATATCATATCTTAAATTAAAAAAGATTATTTTAACTATTTTGGTTTCACGATATTAATTTTAGTTAAAAATAATGTACGAAATTTTTTGTCATTAAATTCAAATTTGTATATTTTTGTAAACAGTTTTCGGATATTGATAACTACATCCCTAATTTTTGGATTTTTTTAACAATTTGACTACTTAACAGTCAAATATTTAATTTTAAAAGATTTCAACAATCAAATTTTCAAAATTTTGGCAAACGTTAAAATAATCCACCTAACGTCCCCGAAATATATATCGCCATATAATGTAAAAATTTTATTTTTGCAAACAAATTTTGGAAATCAACTTTACATATTTACGGTGTTTGTTTTAAAATCAATATATAATTTCGAAAAATATTACATACATAAAGTCCAATTTTGAAAAATTCTTTCTTGATCAAATCGACATATGCTAGAGTAATTGTAAAACTCAGTACTTTTCTCTCTCAAATTCAAGTTCATAATCATCATCACCAACAGATGCTTTGACTGAGTATTCTTCTCCTTCCTGTTAGTTGATATTGAAGTTTTTTGTTAACTATATTCACCTCTTTACTTTCAAATTATTTTAAGTTCTTACTTATCATTGTTATGAACAACATATGCATTATTACTTCTTATGAAAGCAAATGCTCTAAATGTTAAACCCGGTTTAAGCATGACAATCATTGTCAAAACCCTTATGACCAAAGGATTTACATATTCTTATTATTTGCTATTTTGGTTGATTTTATTTAATAAATGTTATTAACCGCAACCTAAATATTAAACTCCCTTTAAAATTGTTTTAAACGAATACATATAATCTTTTTCGACAAGTTATAAAATGTTTACAACTTGTCAAATTTTGCAACCAAATGAGTTTTTGAAAATCTATCACTTACATTTTCTAAAAGTTCATAAAAAAATATTTTGATTATTAACTTTAATTGGTTATATCATATCGCGACAACTTAGTTTTATAGGTTATCTAAAATTTAATATCCGGGGCGTTGGATATGATCTTTTGTTTAATAACAAACGTCATATGATAAAACTGGCTTTTACCACCATATTCGGTAATAAATTAAAATAAATAGTCTATGTCAATCGTATTATAAGTAACACTTGGGGCATGACACGAACCGTTAAATTTTAATATGTCATATTTCTATCTTTATATTTTAATTCAAGGTTTATTTCTAATTTTTTAGTTTTTTCTTTATTTTTTATTTTTTAATTTGAAGTTACAATTTTCAGTGAGTTTTATATAACGACGATTTTTTAAGTTGCACTGAGTTTTAAAAATAACTACTTTAAAACACAACACTGAGTTTTAGACTTAATAGTGAGTTTTATAATTTTCATTGAGTTCTATAGAACATCAATATTTAAAGTTGTAGTGGGTTCTAAACAAAACAATGAGTTTTAAAACTCAGCAATGAGTTTTATATAACAATTATATATTTCAATGTCTTCAACAACTTTTTTAGATTTTCTTTTTGGGTTTTTAAAAATTTATCATATAAGAAATATATAAAATAGAAATAAAAGACGGGGCAAAAAAGCGTTATTTTTTTCTCAACTTTTTATAGTGGTTCTTTATGGTATAGACTACTCTTAAATGAAAAAAAATATTTCAAAAAAAAACTTCTAGTAGATTGTTTTTAAAAAAATATCAAAAAAGAAAGTTACATATGTTACTTTCGTGTGTAACTGGAGAAAACAGAAAAGTAACACATGTAAAAAAAATTTGAAAAAATCTACAAGGCGTTTTTTTGATTTTTTTTTCATCTAAAAGTAATCTATACCGTAATGAACCACCATAAAAAATTGAGACAAAAAGTTTTTTTACCCCGTTTTTGAAGAGGTTCCTTGGGTTTTTCAACTCAAGGGGGGTTCCATTTTACCATCTCTCTCTCTCTCTCTTTCTCTCAATATATATATATATATATATATATATATATATATATATATATATATATATATATATATATAGAGTCGAGTTACGCTACATCAAGCAAAAACGCTACATCAATGCGGATTGATCTGGGGCGTCCATCAAGATCATCCAACAGCCAAGATCTATGGTGTTTTCGCCTATGGCGTTTTCGGGGGAAAAAAAACACCATAGGCTGAAAACACCATAGATCCTGGCTGTTGGATGATCTTGATGGACGCCCCAGATCAATCCGCATTGATGTAGCGTTTTTTGCTTGATGTATTTTACCCCAAATCTATATATATATATATAGGGAAAAGATAAATTGGAACCCACCTTGAGTTGGGGAATCTTTGGAACCCGACGTTAAAAAAATGTTTTTTTTTCTTAATTTTTTATGGTGGTTCTTTAGGTTATAAACTACTCTTAAATGAAAAAAAAAATCAAAAAACCGCCTAGTAGATTTTTTTTAAAAATATATAAAAAAAAGTTACATATGTAACTTTTATGCATATTTTACAGTTACGTAAAAAGTTACATGTTTTTTTAAAAAAAATCTAGTAGGCGGTTATTTGATTTTTTTTTTCATTTAAGAGTAGTTTATAACCTAAAGAACCACCATAAAAAAATTAAGAAAAAAAAACATTTTTTCAACGTCGGGTTCCAAAGATTCTCCAACTCAAAGTGGGTTCCAAAATACCCCAACCCTATATATATATATATATATATATATATATATATATATATATATAATGAAATACCTTAATCTTAAGTTGTCATTTCTCTTCCGATAATTTAAGCATGTTAGTAACAGGGTTATAGACATTGCCAGTTTTGTTCTTAAGCTTTGACCAACCTGTAAACTTTAGTTTCAAGTAATCACAGCGATTCTTCATTTTTTATTCACTTCAAAATCATGTTCTGTTTTCAATTTTTCTGCTTTCACCTTTTTACGATGGGAGGAGCTCGACGACATATTCGGAAAAGAAAACATATTTGAGAAATGGGAAGGTTACTCTTTTGAAATTTGAAGTGATAAGAAGACGGTTCGATCAACTATTACATATATATAGGCGGGCGAGACGCAAGTGGTGGGCCTAAATATGGAATCATCCTAAACCGACAAGATAACAACAAACATATAGCTGCCAGACGAAAAGAAACTACCGTGAAGTGACATTACCCTCACCTCACAGGAAAGGGCGTCAGACACATTTATTGCTGTAAAAAACTCTAAACCACACATTTTTGAGTTTGGCATACTCTAGTAAAAAAACTCAAAAACACCCCGGACTAGGGGACTTGTCGAGATACAGTTTTCCAGACCATGATTGAGCCCGACTCATGCAAATATAAGGCCGGTCTAGACGGTCACCTACGTGGGTCGCAGACACCCTCCTATTTTTATATGTGGTGGTGTTACAAGGAAGGACCACTGAATCTCTTCTCACATAGTAACACATTGACAGTTGTCCTTAGGGAAACACATGAGTGGTAAGGACCAATGAGAAAAGAGAGAGAAGATGAGTCAGTTTCATTCGTTTAGTAAAATCATGGTGGAACTAACTCCAAACATAGTATAAATAGAGGAATTGTAAACCCAAAACGGGCACTGAATATCAGATATATCAATTGTACTCTATCCTCATCGGAGATTTGTAATACATCTGAGTTTTACTTATCACCAACTAAAAACCAAAAAAATAGTTTTTTTTTTTAAAAGAGTACATTTTCACAAACTAGTATAGTTTTTTTAAGAAAAAAGTAATTTTAGCTTTTTATATATCAACACTATACTCAAATTAAAGAGAAGAAAATACTCTTTTTTATGGTGTAATCTTTATATAAAAAATAATATCGTACGAAAAACGTTATGAACATTTAAAAAAAATAGAGAAACTTAAAAAATGTTAACAAAAGAGATTCTACCAAAACTACCATGCCACATTTTATTTTTTCACTTCATTTATTGTACTTTAATGCCAACCGTTTATTTAGAAAATTAATAGATGACTCTTCTTATTACTTTTTTAGAAAAACTTTGTAGAAAGGTAACCAAGTTTCAAGTTTGTTTAAATTAAATCATTCATATTTTTTTTTTGTCTCAATTAGATCACTCAACTTTCGGTGAATGTTCTAATCCTTTGTTTTTAACCTATACTAACAGGTTAACATGCCTATAGCATTAATTTTATTTTTCTTTTGGCATTAATTTTTTTTCTTGTTTTAATATATCTTAAAAGGATTAAAAGAAAATAAAAATATTTATTGTTATAATTATTTTTTTAGGAAGAAATTTCTACAATCGTTTACTTTTTCTTTTTCTTAATACATCTTATGTTTTTGTAAAAAGTACATCTTTTTTTATTGTTTATATTAACAGCTTATTAATATTATATTAAAAATTATTATAACATTATATTTTTTTAATAAATCTTGTGTTTTCTAAACTTATTTCACAACAGAATTTTTTTCTTACATGACAGATGTATTAGATGTACTATAAAAAGAAAAAGAAAAAGAAATATTTTTTAAAGCTATTTCTAACATGTATTATGTCACACTCTCAAAAATCCCACGCGCGATAACCACCGCAGGGAGCGTGACAAACCAGGATCGCCGTCCATTAGTTACACCAAACGACCAATAATTAATAAAAACGTTTCGTATTTCATTATAATATAAATTTAGAGTTTACAAATGCGGAAGCGTAAGTACAAATAAAAGTAATTCAAGTAAAAACATTGTCACCCAAGGTGACGTGACTTGTCCAAAGACACTAAAAGCCTGTTTCAAAGACTCATGCATGCGTACTCGTGATACTCGAACATCCGCAACCTGAGAAATAACATGCTAAAAAGTGTCAACACAAAGGTTGGTGAGTTCACAGGTTTATCAGTTCAAAAACAGTTCCAGTTTAATGTAAATCGACTGTTCAACAACAGTCCCAGTTCAGTGTAAATCAACTGTTCATCGACAGTTCAAGTTTAAGTTCAAGGTTAACTGTTCAACAACAGTCAAGTTCATGTTTAAAATCCAGATAATATATCAATAGCTAGCTAGGCTATTTTCAAGAAATCAGTGCACGTTTGACTAGATAAACTAGCTATCCAGTTGCTGAAGCTCGACAGTTCAATTGTGCCTCGTTAAGACTAAGAAGTATATTACACCCGTTCGATATCCAATCGAGTCAGCGCGACTGACCCGGGTGGGGCTTGTCAAACCCAGTAGATCTACTAAATATAGTTCCCGCTGATCGTCACATTGACAGTAACGGTACTATAAGTGAGGACTTTGTCATATAGTGTGCCACTATCATTCAGGTGATATATAAAAGTCTAATCATTTCAATTGTGTTGATGCATGTTAATCTCCCCCAACAGGATTAAAACAGTAAAATGGGGCCGTGAAACTCACCTTTGGGTGCAAAGCAATTTCCAGATACATAACCACAGCAGATGGCAAATAACGGGTCTTGTGTATCCTACCAAGCACCTAACGAGCATATATACATTATAAGTGTGTGTTTAATTAAAAGTGACTAGGTCAAGACCAACGGTGAAAGGTAACTAATGTCAAACTTGACATAATGAAGGTTCAATAATTCGAAAATGAGTCGTAGGTTGGCACATTTTCAAAATCGTAGCGATCACAAATGTCGACAAAAGTACATTATTTATTAAAAATATAGGTTCATGAAACCGTTTAAGGAAATATGTATATATATATATATATATATATTCCTAACCGTTTAAGAAAATATGTATATATAATACTTACATAAATACAAAGCCAATGTTTAGAATGTTTAAATCGCATAATACGTATATCTTTACACAAGTGTAAAGGTTACCAAAACGTTCATTTTATATTCCTAAATACGTATATTTATATATTTCTTAAATATGTATTCTTTTACAAATCACCATTAAATAGCCAAATATTTATATAAAAACCCAATTTATATAAACCATTGAGGTAACGATGAAGACAACGAGCCTTCGAGAAATTCTACGGGTCCAAAATGACATAGGGAACGATCGGTGGGTGATTTGTGGGTTAAACAAGTCCAAAATTTTGTTTAAAAACAATATAGAAAAAGAATGGGGGTCGTCAGGGTTTGAACCCGTGACCTCTGGTTGCCTAGCACAACACCCAAACCATCAGGCTACAGCTCCATTTGGTTAACACATCGATTGGAAAGGCTTTTGACTATACAGGAGCTAAAATCGGATTTTTAGGAAATTAAATAAAAAGAATTGGGAGGTAGCCTGGTTTCGAACTCGTGACCTAATGGTTAGCGAAGCACATGCCCTAACCACTGCTACAACTTGCGCATTCAGAAATGTATCCGTTACACATTTATATAAACAGATCCCTACCGATGTCATCTTCTTCCTCTTAAACTCCGGTGATCGGAGTTTTATTCCGGTCACCGGAAAAACGAGAAGACACGATTCTGGAGCCCAACGTGATGCGATTAACATGAAAGAATAATTACCTTAATTCGGTGATGAGAGTTTGGCGCGTTTTTTTTTATTTGTGTCGAAACCGAACCCGAACTCTCACGCGAACAACGAGCACAGTCATGATTTGCACTTCTAGTAATCTCCGGTTGCTCGTTAGAGGTTCACGATCACAGTGGAGTGATCGTTGGTGATCGATGGTGGTGTGGGTGGCCGGAAAATGCTACGGTTATGGTGGTGCTGGTGGTGCGCCGACTAAGAAAAAGAAAAACGAGAGAGGGAGCAAGAGAGGGGCGGGGGAGATGATTAGTGTGCACCAAATGATTGTGGCTGGTCATTTTTTTTTGTTGTTGTTGCCGGTTCATCAATCGTAACCGGTGAGTATAATTCCGTCTTGAATGCGAGCAAATGAAACAGGAGGTCGCCGGTTACCCAAAGTCTTTAAACTCACTTTACCCCAAATGACAATGTTAGTCCCTCCCCATTAATCACAATGAGTTATTAAGTTTTGGAAAATTACTCAATAAGTCCTTCCAGGTTTTATTTAGTAACCATAGTTTAGGAATTGGCAATTCCGGTCCCACAAAGTTTAGAAAAGGTTGACGAACTCTAACAGAGTTAACGGAGAAACATAGACGATGATCATACGACTATATATATATCAACACATGTTTACGCGTGTCGTTTGTGAAATATAAACATTGTTTCGTTCACATAAAATCACGAATAATAATTCATGAATATATACTTTTAGTTCATATAAAATAACGCACATGAAAATATATAGCGATACATGTGTAACTAATATAAAATAATAGAAACGTTATGTATACTTACGTGGCACATTGTCACATAAAATCATAGAATATCAAACGTCTAGACTTAAGTGAATGCTCGTATAGTAATGGTGACACAAACCCTATAGTTGCTATGGTCAACACAAGTCAAACACGTAATTGTTCACACGACATTTATAACAGTTTAAAATAAACAGTTTAGAATAAATCTTCACACAACATTTATATCAGTTTAAGTTTAAGTTGAATCAGGAAAAGACCTGAAAAGACAGATTGTCACAGTATCCCCTTGTTGAAGAATTTTCGTCCCGAAAATTGAATAACGTACGAAAATTGAATAACGTGGTTAACAAGTTAGTCACAAAATAAAGAAATTTTTTTTTCTCAGTCGTCACATCATCCCCTTTTTGAAAGAATTTCGTCCCGAAATTTAAATCAGTGACAATTGTTTGAAGAGTCGAATTGACAGTAACGTATCGAAAGAATTCAGGTTTCCTACTCCAAAGGGAGTGATGGATGTTATGATCAAGAATGTATGCCCAATGTTGAGAAGATGCCAAATGTTTAAGAATTTTGAAAAATAAAATTCAAATCGAAGGTATAGAAAACGATTTTCTTTTCCAGCGTTCTCCTACGAGAAGAGTTGAACAAATGTAATACATGAATCATGTTGAGTGGCAAGGCTGAACTGAGTGACACGATAACATAAGTATCTGAAATCAACATTTCAATGCGAAGAAGGACTACGTCCGAGTAGCCTCTAGCCATCGTACCCATTGCTAGGACTGAGATTCTCATTTAGGGTCCCGTTTTTACTTAAGGTGTACGCATTCACCAATATCCCAGGTGGATCAAAGCAATGGATATCTGAGTATGAAAGAATTGTGTGTGCATCAAGTCAATCAGTGTTTGGTTAGTAGAAAATGAAACGTAAACGTCTGAATTTGCCCATCAAATAGCAATTAACATAGAATTTACACAAGTCTGACCAAGTAACATGAGGACTCGATGGTTGATTTAGTTTTTAATAAAGCTATAACCAATTAAGTTCACCTGATTCATAATAACATCTAAATTCACATTTCATGTAATAACGATTCAGATAGCATACGAGTTTCTATGGTGATTTCTTTTAAATTTGATGCTGTCAAAGCGTACTAGCATGCAATCTATCATGAATGTTTTACGGTGTAATCTTTATATAAAAAATAATATCATACGAAAAACGTTATGAACATTTAAGAAAAAATCAGAGAAACTTAAAAAATGTTAACAAAAGAGATTCTACCAAAACTACCATGCCACATTTTATTTTTTCACTTCATTTATTGTACTTTAATGCCAACCGTTTATTTAGAAAATTAATAGATGACTCTTCTTATTGCTTTTTTAGGAAAACTTTGTAGAAAAGTAACCAAGTTTCAAGTTTGTTTAAATTAAATCATTCATATTTTTTTTTTGTCTCAATTAGATCCTCAACTTTCAGTGAATGTTCTAATCTTTGTTTTTAACCTATACTAACAGGTTAACATGCCTATAGCATTAATTTTATTTTTCTTTTGACATTAATTTTTTTTCTTGTTTTAATATATCTTAAAAGGATTAAAAGAAAATAAAAATATTTATTATTATAATTATTTTTATTAGGAAGAAATTTCTACAATCGTTTACTTTTTCTTTTTCTTAATACATCTTATGTTTTTGTAAAACGTACATCTTTTTTTATTGTTTATATTAACAGCTTATTAATATTATATTAAAAATTATTATAACATTATATTTTTTTAATATATCTTGTGTTTTCTAAACTTATTTCACAACAGAATTTTTTTTCTTACATGACAGATGTATTAGATGTACTATAAAAAGAAAAAGAAAAAGAAATATTTTTAAAAGCTATTTCTAACATGTATTAGATGTATTAAAAAAGAAAAAGAAAAAAATGTATTAGATGTATTATAAAATGAAAACAAGGAATTTTTCTAAAATGTTTTTTTAGACTTTTTTTAAAATGTTTTTTTAATGTATTAGATGTATTATAAAAAGAAAATGAAAAGGGATTTTTTTTTTCAAAAATGTTTTTTAAGATGTATTAAGAAAAAGAAAAAGTAAAAGAAATTTCTTCCTGATAAAAATAGTCATAATAATATATTTTTATTTTTCAAATCTTTTTAAGATTTATTAAAACAAGAAAAAAATTAATGACAAAAGAAAAGTAAAACTAATGCTATATGCATGTTAACCTGATATTATAGGTTAAAAACATAGGATTAAAAGTTCCACTAAAAGTTGAGTGATTTAATCGAGACAAAAAAAGTATGAGTGAATTAATTGGATCAAACGTGAAACTTGGTTATTTTTCTACAAAGTTTTCTCTTTTTTTTGTAAATCACGTTATTTTGGTTTAGAGACCATCATTTTACCATCACGCTATCCCCTAAAGAACATTTACTTACTACACATTATTTTCCTTCATCATTTATTACTTTGTGTTAATTATCCAACGATCACCACCATATTCATTTTCACAATTATTTGTCCTATGACAAATCACATTTTCACTTTTATCTATACATACACCTCATAGGAAATCACATTCTCACTTTTATCTATACATACACCTCATAGAGCCTCGTACGATTTTAACTTTCACACTTTAAAATTTAAAAAGACCTTTACCACATGAATTTAATGCCCCCTTTTTTTTATTAAAAGACTGATATATAACTAATTAAATATATAAATATATAACAAATTCAACACAATATTAAATAGGTCCAAGATCACACAATCACACATTCAATAATTTAATTAAACAAACATTAATTATTTGAAGAAACAGAAAAAAAACACACAAAGAAGAAACACAAAACATTAATTATTTGAACAAACATAAAAAAACACAAACACAAAGAAGAAACGCAATGGAAAAACTAAAACTTCAAACCCGATCCACCAAACTTTTCTTCACAAATCTTCTCAAGACGCTCCACCATTTCCATGGTCATATGATTTTTCCAATCACCAACTTCGCCTTTTCGAAAAAACACACTGTTATTCTCACCAGTTGGAAGCTTTCCTTCCTTATTCACCTTCAAATTACTCAGCTTATCAAAGCTACAAATCTCCAAAATACCCTCAATCATATTCTCCCCATCTTCTTTCTTCGAAAATGGGCACCCTAAAAACTCAGCCAGTTTCCTCAAATGAACTTCTGGTTCCTCTTTCATCCCCTCATATGTTAGAAAGCAAACCTTATCCGGATTCTTTAAGCTCGCGTGCCAATAACTCAGCACGTGATCCCAAAACGGCCCGGATAAGTTCTCTCCTTCACAAAACTTTTCAAACACTTGTTCAATTGAATTACTCCCCATTTGTTCAAGCCTCAACTTGTTTGTGAAAGCCCAAAGTGAAACGAAAGTGTCTTTAGGGTTTCTACAAAGATAAACAATCTTGCATCGCGAATCTTGAACGGATTTCGGTAAAGAGTTATACGGCAAGTGACTCGAAAAGAGTCTTGGAGACGGGAACGACGAGAGATCGGGGTTTGAGTCATCGGTGTAGAGCTTGATTTCCAAGAATGGTACGAGGATATGTGGGTTGGTTGATAGCAATGGGTGATTTTTTTGGGTGGGTGGGAGATTTGTGCGGTTTATGAGGGTGAATAAGATGGATTTTAACCATGTGGTGCCTGATTTTGGAGTTGTAACAAGGAGGATGTCTGTGTGTTGAGATTGGAAGTGTTTTTGGCATGAAATGACTCCTTGTAGTTGCCTTGGAGGATGCCAAAAGCCTTGATATTTGTATAGTGTTGTGGAAACCCATCCGGGTGCGGTGGGAAGTGTGGAAAGTAGCGTTTTGCATTCCTCACTTAGCTCATCTTCACTTAGATATTTGGGCACAGGTGGTAGGTTGGATGTCAACATGGAGATTGATGTTTTGGTATGCACTAGTTCGAAGGGTTCAGGGAATATATATAGAGGAAGGAACAGCCTTTAAAAAAAATTAATAAGGAACATAAATTTGTATTAAATCTATAAATAGAATATTGTGCATGTCATGATTAATCACCAAATTAAATTTTTACATTGAAATTTGTATTAAACTAATACACCCAATTAATCATGCCTTCCACGCTAAAAAAATTAAACGTTATTTATTTTGATAGAAATGAAAAGCTATTTAATCATAAATTTGTATTAAATTAATACATCGAATATTGTGCATGTCATAATTACCTCTCATAAATATATTGCATGTGTTTCGTATGCTACATGCAGCTATGCATGAGGTGTGGAGTTGGTAATCACGCCCTCCATGCTGCATTGTCCGCATGGGGTGTGGTTTTGATATATTTTATTGACTATTTTGTTTATTACCCTTTATTTAGAAATCTCTATGGTATTCAAATCAAAGGATATTATGTTTTTGGCATTCAAATCAAATCATATTATGTTCCTTTATTTTATTTATTTCACTTTATTTAGTAATGTTTTTGGCATTCAAATCAAAGGACATTATGTTCCACTAATTTATGTTTACCAAAATATAAGTTTGTGTAGGACAAATAAATTTTTAATGTAATTGACATGAAAACATATATACATCTCTTCGCAATATATATATATATATATATATATATATATATATATATATATATATAACCTTCTAATTTTAAAATTTTAATTAACCAATAATCATGGTATTTTAAAAACATATATTTACTAAAATAAGAAAACATATTACTAATTAATAATCACTGAGAATAAATGGTAATTAATTACTAATCATCAAGAACAAATCTTTAATTAACATATTACTAATTAAGGATAATGATATCATATCTTAAATTAAAAAAGATTATTTTAACTATTTTGGTTTCACGATATTAATTTTAATTAAAAATTATGTACGAAATTTTTTGTCACTAAATTCAAATTTGTATATTTTTGTAAATAGTTTTTGGATATTGATAACTACATCCCTAATTTTTGGATTTTTTAACAATTTTACTACTTAACAGTCAAATATTTAATTTTAAAAGATTTCAACAATCAAATTTTCAAAATTTTGGCAAATGTCAAAATAATCCACCTAACTTCCTTAAATATATATCGCCAATTAATGTAAAAATTTTATTTTTGCAAACAAATTTTGGAAATGAACTTTACATATTTACGGTTTTTGTTGTAAAATCTATATATAATTTCGAAAAATATTACATACGTACAAGTCCAATTTTGAAAAATTCTTTCTTGATCAAATCGACATATGCTAGAGTAATAGTAAAACTCAGTACTCTTCTCTCTCCCTTCAAATTCATAATCATCATCACCAACAGATGCTTTGATTGAGTATTCTTCTCCTTCCTGTTAGTTGATATTGAAGTTTTTTTTGTTAACTATATTCATCTCTTTACTTTCAAATTATATTAAGTTCTTACTTATCATTGTTATGAACAACATATGCATTATTACTTCTTATGAAAGCAAATGCTATAAATGTTATACTCGGTTTAAGCAAGACGATCATTGTCAAAACCCTTTTGACCAAAGGATTTACATATTCTTATTATTTGCTATTTTGTTTGATTTTATTTAATAAATGTTATTAATCGCAACCTAAATATTAAACTCCCTTTAAAATTTTGTTTTAAACGAATACATATAATCTTTTTCGACAAGTTATAAAATGTTTACAACTTGTCAAATTTTGCAACCAAATGAGTTTTTGAAAATCTATCACTTACATTTTCTAAAAGTTCATAAAAAAAATATTTTGATTATTAACTTTAATTGGTTATATCATATCGCAACAACTTAGTTTTATAGGTTATCTAAAATTTAATGTCCGGGGCGTTGGATATGATCCTTTGTTTAAGAACAAACATCATATGATAAAACTGGCTTTTACAACCATATTCGGTAATAAATTAAAATAAATAGTCTCTGTCAATCCTATTATAAGTAACACTTGGGGCATAACACGAACCGTTAAATTTTAATATGTCAAATTTCTATCTTTATATTTTAATTCAAGGTTTATTTCTAAAGTTTTTAGTTTTTTCTTTATTTTTTATTTTTTAATTTGAAGTTACAATTTTCAGTGAGTTTTATATAACGGCGATTTTTAAAGTTGCACTGAATTTTAAAAATAATAACTTTTAAACACAACACTGAGTTTTAGACTTAATAGTGAGTTTTATAATTTTCATTGAGTTCTATAGAACATCAATATTTAAAATTGTAGTGGGTTTTAAACAAAACAATGAGCTTTAAAACTCAGCAATGAGTTATATATCACAATTATATTTCAATGTCTCCAACAACTTTTCTAGATTTTCTTTTTGGGTTTTTAAAACTTGTTTTGGCTAAAAATTACTTAAGTTAAATTAGCAAAGTTTGAACCAAATATGAATGTGAGGTTAGGTGTCTAAGATTCGGATATGAAAATAATTTGAAATAATCATGGGACAACAGCAGAATTCCAGGGACAAATAACTAAAATCTTTGATAAAAAGTTAGGTTTGCTTATGAAATCCGTTAAGATGCTTAGCAACACAAATGTAACCTGAAATGCAAGTAGGAACACCGAGAATTTTACTAGGGAAAAGCCCTTAGCCCTTAGATGTCTTTAAGGCACCGCCGGCATAAAAACCCCGGGTAGCGATAACACACGCTACCAATTTATTGATCACTGAAAATGTTGATTACAATGAGTTCGCAGAGAAATTAGTATGTGACGCCCACTCCCAGTCTTGGCTCCAGGAGGGGTCACGTGTCGGATTTACTCATGAACACATGGTACAACAGAGATAGCTAAGCAGCGGAAATTAAAAACTTTTCATTTATATATATATATGCTAAGTACAACAGTAAGGAAGATACAACATAATCTAATAATTAGGTCTTATCTATGTCTATTGCCAGTCTACTACCGAGTCCTTTCCTGATAGCTTGCCCATCTAATCTGTTCTCACCAGAGTCCTTTCCTTGCTACCTTAACCATTGTCATCACCTGACATACACATATTTTTGGAAAGGTCAGCTTACGCTGGTGAGTTCTACATTTTTCAAAAAGCGTTACCTTTACCTCGAAAGTTTATTCCGACGCTTGGGCCTAACGGCCCCCTTTTAACAAACATTTATCAAGTATAAAACATAACAGAATTATACTATAACTTGAAAACCATTATTCATTAACATTTATCAGATATAAGTATTATACCGAAATATAACCTTTAAACATTTATCAGGCATAAAACAGAGTTATACCAAAACATTCATTCAGTTAATCATTTAACCATTTCTCCAGCTAACCATTTACCCGATTAACCGTTAAACCTTTTAACCGATTAACCTTTTGACAGGTATAAACATAACAGTGTTATATCAAATCATAACCTTTAAACCGTTTACCACTTTAAGCACTCTGGGTCTCCCAGACCCTCTCTTGTGCAAATAATCATTAAGTATAAAACATAACAGTGTTATACGAAATATTATAAGCAGTCATTCATTTACTTACTAAGCATTGTCTATTGGAACCACGTTCGTCCCTCGGGCAACCGTCGTCACCCGAATACCTTTTCTAAGTAAGCAGCCGTCGCTACCCCGGAGAACCGTCATTCCCCGCTTCTAGTTGTACAACCACAGTCTCCCTTTTCTCTAGACAATATCCGCTTAGATTAAAAACCTTTTCAACCTTTTTCAACATTTTCAAAAGTCCATTTAATAACCTCTGTATTTGGACTCATAACCTTTTCAACACCGGTCCATCACCCGTATATGGAAATAAGCGTTTCATCAATATAATGTTATGGGTCTTGTTAAATCTCAGTGAAACCTATACTGGACTGCATCTATAACATTTCCTATTGTATTACAGGTGTTTATATATAGGAAGTACCGCAGCGTATCCACCACACCTTAAATACAAACGGATATGATATAGAGTCATCCTAGTATAGATTACATCTTACAATCACAACAAGGCTAATAATATTATATTTATCCGACACTTATTCACATACACAAGCTTAGACCAAACATTCACATTTTTCCGTTTCTTAAAACTTTATATAAAAGTTCCATCCTTTACATTACCCGTTTATTATAACTTTCCCGTGAACAGTTTATAACAGGTAATCATCATTCAAACAGTTATAGGCCTTAAAACATTTCACGTATGTGTATCGGCACAAAACATGTAAAAGGCATTTAAACATATTTCCTTAACATTCCTCATATATAACATTTCTAAAGTAATTTAGGAGTTTACGACATTTCTCCCGTAAATACTATCATAACCTTTTCACTTATACTTTAATTCAACAATCCTTTAACAGTTTAATACTGTAAAACATTTTATCAGAAATCATTATCATAACATTTTCATAATCTTTTACGTATATATTAATCAAAAACCTTTTAATAGTTCTAACATGTAATATTTCAGTTATAAACCATTTGAAGATATTTTCACAGCATTTGTATGTATATCAGCCCGAAAACAGTAAAACATTTAAAACATTTAAAGAGTGGGCTCATAGAACTCACCTTGTTCTCTTAAGCCAATTAAATCAGTCAGAACCTCCTTTACGCTTTCCGATTTAAACCTAGTTGCGTATTGTATGATGTTAACGCAAGGTTTTATATAATAAACACTTCTTATGTTTATATTAACACCTTATCTACTTAATAATGTATATTATTAAGTTCATATACTTTTAAGGGTCAAAATGACCAAAATGCCCCTGGAGGCATATTATCTGCTTTTATTGATAATTATGAAGACGTGCATTCCTATAAGTAGACACTCACTCCGGGGTCGCCCAGTGTTGGGATGCCATTGCCCAGATGGGATGGCGACACCCCCGCTATGCCAGAAACCCCAGTGTACAGGCGTCTACCCTTCCGGTCCGCACGAACTTCTAATATCCGATTAACTCGGTATTTTCAATACTTCATTATTTATTCATTTTAACTTCATATACACTTATTATATGTATAAACATGTTACCATATCAAAATTCAAGTCCCCATACCCTCCGGATTATTTTATATTAAATAATCATATTTAGAAACCCTAATTCCATGAATTTTTCGTTTTATTATCAAAACTCATTTTTATTCAAAACCAACTTAGGGTATTATCTATTATAACATTTTATAATATCCCTTAAAATGGCAAAGCTTAATTCAAAACCGTTTACTCGATTTGGGCAGAATAATGACATGAAAACCCTAATTTCACATAATTTTTGAAATAATTATCAAACATTCTCTAAACATGAAATTAACTTAGGGCTTTCTTTTATAACATCATTTTAACATTACCTGTAAAAATCCAGACCCTAACTCCCACCCGATTTACCGAATTTGATGAATTAAACTCAAGAACCCTAGTTTAATCATAGTTTTAAAACTCGATCTTAGGCATGATTTTAACAGAAATTGATAAGGGGCTTTTAAAGAGCATACCAAGAAACGGTGGACTGCTGGAGATCAGCTCCTAACTTCGAGAGGATTGCTCGAATTTTGCAGAAGAACATACGGACGTGGTTTAAGGGTTTTCTATGAATGGAATCGTGAATTGGTACCTATAATTGAATGGATTCAGCCCCGTTTTATAGCCATCGAAGTCGCCCAAGGGTATAGACGCGTGTTCTGATGAGTATTCGGCCGAATCTAACACGTATATGGATCAAACGTATGCTCCAAGTCGAGTACGTGGAGCATAAACGGACCAGACACGAATCTGGTCGCTGGACCAGCTCGCGTATCGCGCCAGAAGGCCCGTCCATGCCTTCGCGATACGCCGGCCCAGGTTTGGCATAATGACAGTTTTGGTCCCTGTAGCTTTTTATTTACATTTTAGCCCCCAGACTTCCTACCAAACTGTTATTTTATGTACTAAAACATTACGGGGCATATTTATAAAGGTTTCTAAGGCTCGGGACATGCTCGATGATATACGTATACGTACGTATATATATATTTCTTTATATGTATATATATTTCACAATTTTGCACTTTAGTCCCTCATACTTTTATTTCTTTATCATTTTATGTATTAAAACATTATGGGACATAATTCTAATGTCTTTAGGGCTCGGGATACCTTTGATAAGGTTTATATACTTTCGTATATTTAAATATATATTTATATATATTTTTCATCAATTTACATTTAAGCCCTTCTACTTTCACATACTTATCATTTCATGCTCCAAATCATCTTAGGACACATTTATAATAACTCCTAAGCCTCGGGTTCATATAAATACGTATAAATACGTATAATACTCGTATACGTTATGTATTTCTTCATTTTTAATCACTATTTTCAACGTAAGGATACGTTCTTATTTATTTTTCACATGTTTAACTATTCTAACATGTATTCCTACATATATATTCATCAAATGAATATTTCCCATGCATTTAAGCTATTAGGATATGTATATGTATATACTTACACATATATCTAATTTAATACAATTGTGTACACGTATTTTTCTCCGGTTATCATTTATTTCTATCATATCAACTTTTAAACACATATTTCATTTTGATATCATGTATATCAATTATCCTTCTTATAAAACATGTATTTATCTTATTTCATTTATCAATACGTGTATCATTCATATAAATCCCATCCTTTACCAATTTATTACCCGTTAATGGGTAAATATGCATGTTTCATCACGTTTAGCTATCTAACACATATATCATATGTATTTTTAACATAAACACGTATAGCATTGCAATTTATTTCCCTTTACCCATTTATCAATCCATAAACCATATCAATATATGTTTTAGCTACTTACACATATAGCACACGTACAGAATTCGAGTTATGAAATTTTGGGGTGTTACAACTCTACCCCCCTTAAAAAGGTTTCGTCCTCGAAACTTGCTCAACTGTGATTTAACTCACAATGAGATCTTTACCTTTTCACCTTTCTTTCCTGGATTAATCCGGGACCTTTTCTCATGCATCTTAATGCATCCTTTTCATACGAACCATCTGGTTCCTAGGTTACGATTTAACATCGCAACTAACTCTCTATGACAAACTATCATATATCTCTATTACCTATAAGGTAATACTTTAACTATTTTATTCACGGAATTTCGTTCCACTTTATAAGGTGGACCGTATTTCTATAACAGATACTAATTCTTTTTAGGAAAGAATTTCTATCGAACTGACGTATTGAGAGAAATACGTTTCTCAAAATAAAAGAACTTTTCCTTTAATCAATCTTATATTATCAGGGTGCTGTCATAATTCTTTAGCTATATATAGGGTAGCTTGATTATGAACATTACCGGGATATGCTTCAAAATTTCTCAAGGTCAAAATTTATCGTGAAGCTTCTGCTACTCTACTTTAACCTTCTACGTACGTTAAACATTTATCCGTCTGCTGCAAGATTTTACTTCTGGGCACCAATCGTCCCTCACCTTCTCACTAGTAAGTGATACACATTCATGAATGCTACTGACTCATTTTCCACAGTGGCTCGTAATATCTGCTTGCACGAAACTAATCCTAGTGCACAGCCTCATTTAATGTTCTGCATCTCTTGGGTGCAAACACTGCTGCAAATTCATTTTCCATTAGGCCTAATCGGTAGTGATTGTACCGATGCCTTAGTTAATCTGTTTGCTTCTTCCTTCCAATGCCTCATGCATTCATCGTCATCCTCGAGAACTTTAGAACTTCATGCTCAGTTACGGGATTTCTGGGATTGAAGGAGCGTTCGTCATTCCAATTAACACTACTAATCATTTGTAATGATTATTTTGCTTCCGAAAAGTCATTCTCTTACAGTTTCATTCTTACTCCTTTAGCTGGTGCTAATCTGATCTCAGATCATCTTTGGGGAAAATCGTCTTGCTCCTAGTTGGATGATTTGCTGATCCTTAACAAAGGATATCTGCTTTTCATTGACAGCTTCTTTATCTTCTTGCAGTCTACGCATATTCTTGGCTTCCGTCTTTCTCCTTGAAAATGCTGGAGTATCCTAAGGCGATATATTTGGTCTAAAGAAATCTTCTTGCTTCTGTTGGAGATAAGTAGTAGGGTGCTTCTACTTCTGGCGTTGCTCTTGGCGTTGCTTCTGAATAATTCGTTTGGAAATCTGATACGTTATTGGGGCGTTCTTCAGTATCCTGGTTTTGCCTCCGAGTCAATGGCATACGTTGAGTATGACTTACCTCTTGACTCATGTACTTCCAGGTTTTGTAATCTTTACTGCCGAGCCATCACGATCCTTGCATATGAAGTCGAGCCTTCCAGTTTGTGCGTAGCATCGTCTAAATTTATCTATCGTTATCCCTAGCTTGACATTGATCTTTAAAAAGAACACTTGTTAAATACTGATCATTTACTCGCATCGGTGCAATATACTGTGTGACAATTCCTAATATCGAATTCAGACTTCTAAGTTTGCAATTCCTGCGAATATCGAATTGTCAGGCTCATCCGCGTATCAACATTTGTTCTGAGGACATCTATCTTGACGTCTTTGCATTTGTCCTAAGGAAATCGTAATCCTAAGCTGTCTAAGGTAGCTTGACTACGGGATTCCTTGACAATGCTTTTCCTCTTTTTATGTTGGAATTCTTCTTCGTGTAGCTCATCCAATCATCGTGTGCTTTCATCCTGCCCTTTGAAGAAAACAACATCCCTTAGGACGTAAGTTTTTCTTGGCCTACTCTGGACTTCCTATTCCTAAGCTTGTGGAAACTCGATCCACCTTGTGGTGACCTTCGTCATTCTTCTTTGAACTATCCTTAACTTCAAACTGCTAGCCTCTGCTTTGAGCCTTCCGGCCTATCACTTATAGTGATGGTCTTCTGAAGGTAGCAACGTAGCTAGGAACGTTGTTTCCACTATTCTTGTCATAGCAACTCTTTTATCGTGACAACGTCTATCACGTCTACAGTTTCCTTGTTTTAAGGTGACATTTAGGTTTGTCAACACCTCTTTTCATCTTCAACGGTTCCTGAGTTCTCCACATGCAATTCCTATGATTATGTTTCTCGCACATCTGGCATATCGGTCTTCTTTGTTCAGAAGCTCCTTTAGCCTTCTTGTGGAATCTACCGTCATTGTCTTCAAGACCTTCTTCATCCTCGTACCGTTTCCGCTTGCCTTTCATCGAGAATCTATTTCTTCCAAAAGCTTCCTCGGGACTAGCTCCACTAGCGGTCGCTCTATTGGACATTCTTCTCGTCAAAGCTTCCGGAAATTGATTAGCAATCGATAGCAACGTAACCTTCAATGCTTCTGCCACTATTTCTAACATAACGGCTTTCATTTCTTTGCTGAAGGTACTCGTCTTTACTGACATCAGATTTCGTATCGGATGTCCTATTCGCATTCCTATCATGACTATGATTTCTAATCTTCTGATCTTACGATCAAAATAGTCTGACACTTTAGAACTCATGTGACGTGAAGTCTCCAAATTTTGAATTCATGATAATTATATACGTGCACTTATATAATTATGATGCGTTCAAAACCCAGTTATTCTTATCACAGTCCATCCCTAGTGTCCGTACTTTTCCTTTCATTCTTTACCGGCAATTTTAAAACCGGTCCTTTAAAACTACCTTTCTCTAGGCATTCTTTACAAGTTATTGACCACGTATCTCACTGTCAATTAACCTACCCCGCACTAGGCCACACAACAGTTAGAACCTATGATATGTTCATTTGGGTAAAATACCAAATTGCAGTAGCTAATTGCAATCGGGTATTCTCCGCACTTGCATACCCTAAGTCCTACCTCCTATGTTCCTTGTGCAACATTTTTCCTATGGGCATGACTATCCTGACTGGCATTTACATTCCCTATCTTACCTTACTTTGTTTACCAAGAGTCCTAGTTTAAGTCTAGATACCGTGCTAGTATCTAAATCTCTTAAACCAAGGCTCTGATACCAACTTGTGACGCCCACTCCCAGTCTTGGCTCCAGGAGGGGTCACGTGTCGGATTTACTCATGAACACATGGTACAACAGAGATAACTAAGCAGCGGAAATTAAAAACTTTTCATTTATATATATATGCTAAGTACAACAGTAAGGAAGATACAACATAATCTAATAATTAGGTCTTATCTATGTCTATTGCCAGTCTACTACCGAGTCCTTTCCTGATAGCTTGCCCATCTAATCTGTTCTCACCAGAGTCCTTTCCTTGCTACCTTAACCATTGTCATCACCTGACATACACATATTTTTGGAAAGGTCAGCTTACGCTGGTGAGTTCTACATTTTTCAAAAAGCGTTACCTTTACCTCGAAAGTTTATTCCAACGCTTGGGCCTAACGGCCCCCTTTTAACAAACATTTATCAAGTATAAAACATAACAGAATTATACTATAACTTTAAAACCATTATTCATTAACATTTATCAGATATAAGTATTATACCGAAATATAACCTTTAAACATTTATCAGGCATAAAACAGAGTTATACCAAAACATTCATTCAGTTAATCATTTAACCATTTCTCCAGTTAACCATTTACCCGATTAACCGTTAAACCTTTTAACCGATTAACCTTTTGACAGGTATAAACATAACAGTGTTATATCAAAACATAACCTTTAAACCGTTTACCACTTTAAGCACTCTGGGTCTCCCAGACCCTCTCTTGTGCAAATAATCATTAAGTATAAAACATAACAGTGTTATACGAAATATTATAAGCAGTCATTCATTTACTTACTAAGCATTGTCTATTGGAACCACGTTCGTCCCTCGGGCAACCGTCGTCACCCGAATACCTTTTCTAAGTAAGCAGCCGTCGCTACCCCGGAGAACCGTCATTCCCCGCTTCTAGTTGTACAACCACAGTCTTCCTTTTCTCTAGACAATATCCGCTTAGATTAAAAACCTTTTCAACCTTTTCAACATTTTCAAAAGTCCATTTAATAACCTCTGTATTTGGACTCATAACCTTTTCAACACCGGTCCATCACCCGTATATGGAAATAAGCGTTTCATCAATATAATGTTATGGGTCTTGTTAAATCTCAGTGAAACCTATACTGGACTGCATCTATAACATTTCCTATTGTATTACAGGTGTTTATATATAGGAAGTACCGCAGCGTATCCACCACACCTTAAATACAAACGGATATGATATAGAGTCATCCTAGTATAGATTACATCTTACAATCACAACAAGGCTAATAATATTATATTTATCCGACACTTATTCACATACACAAGCTTAGACCAAACATTCACATTTTTCCGTTTCTTAGAACTTTATATAAAAGTTCCATCCATTACATTACCCGTTTATTATAACTTTCCCGTGAACAGTTTATAACAGGTAATCATCATTCAAACAGTTATAGGCCTTAAAACATTTCACGTATGTGTATCGGCACAAAACATGTAAAAGGCATTTAAACATATTTCCTTAACATTCCTCATATATAACATTTCTAAAGTAATTTAGGAGTTTACGACATTTCTCCCGTAAATACTATCATAACCTTTTCACTTATACTTTAATTCAACAATCCTTTAACAGTTTAATACTGTAAAACATTTTATCAGAAATCATTATCATAACATTTTCATAATCTTTTACGTATATATTAATCAAAAACCTTTTAATAGTTCTAACATGTAATATTTCAGTTATAAACCATTTGAAGATATTTTCACAGCATTTGTATGTATATCAGCCCGAAAACAGTAAAACATTTAAAACATTTAAAGAGTGGGCTCATAGAACTCACCTTGTTCTCTTAAGCCAATTAAATCAGTCAGAACCTCCTTTACGCTTTCCGATTTAAACCTAGTTGCGTATTGTATGATGTTAACGCAAGGTTTTATATAATAAACACTTCTTATGTTTATATTAACACCTTATCTACTTAATAATGTATATTATTAAGTTCATATACTTTTTAAGGGTCAAAATGACCAAAATGCCCCTGGAGGCATATTATCTGCTTTTATTTGATAATTATGAAGACGTGCATTCCTATAAGTAGACACTCACTCCGGGGTCGCCCAGTGTTGGGATGCCATTGCCCAGATGGGATGGCGACACCCCCGCTATGCCAGAAACCCCAGTGTACAGGCGTCTACCCTTCCGGTCCGCACGAACTTCTAATATCCGATTAACTCGGTATTTTCAATACTTCATTATTTATTCATTTTAACTTCATATACACTTATTATATGTATAAACATGTTACCATATCAAAATTCAAGTCCCCATACCCTCCGGATTATTTTATATTAAATAATCATATTTAGAAACCCTAATTCCATGAATTTTTCGTTTTATTATCAAAACTCATTTTTATTCAAAACCAACTTAGGGTATTATCTATTATAACATTTTATAATATCCCTTAAAATGGCAAAGCTTAATTCAAAACCGTTTACTCGATTTGGGCAGAATAATGACATGAAAACCCTAATTTCACATAATTTTTGAAATAACTATCAAAAACATTCTCTAAACATGAAATTAACTTAGGGCTTTCTTTTATAACATCATTTTAACATTACCTATAAAAATCCAGACCCTAACTCCCACCCGATTTACCGAATTTGATGAATTAAACTCAAGAACCCTAGTTTAATCATAGTTTTAAAACTCGATCTTAGGCATGATTTTAACAGAAATTGATAAGGGGCTTTTAAAGAGCATACCAAGAAACGGTGGACTGCTGGAGATCAGCTCCTAACTTCGAGAGGATTGCTCGAATTTTGCAGAAGAACATACGGACGTGGTTTAAGGGTTTTCTATGAATGGAATCGTGAATTGGTACCTATAATTGAATGGATTCAGCCCCGTTTTATAGCCATCGAAGTCGCCCAAGGGTATAGACGCGTGTTCTGATGAGTATTCGGCCGAATCTAACACGTATATGGATCAAACGTATGCTCCAAGTCGAGTACGTGGAGCAAAAACGGACCAGACACGAATCTGGTCGCTGGACCAGCTCGCGTATCGCGCAAGAAGGGGGGCTGGGGCTCGCGATACGCGGCCCAGGTTTGGCATATTGACAGAATTGGTCCTTGTACTTTATTTTTACATTTTGGCCCCCTAGACTTCTACCAAACTGTTATTTTATGTACTAAAACATTACGGGGCATATTTATAAAGGTTTCTAAGGCTCGGGACATGCTCGATGATATACGTATACATACGTATAGATATATTTCTTTATATGTATATATATTTCACAATTTTACACGTTAGTCCCTCATACTTTTATTTCTTTATCATTTTATGTATTAAAACATTATGGGACATAATTCTAATGTCTTTAGGGCTCGGGATACCTTTGATAAGGTTTATATACTTTCGTATATTTAAATATATATTTATATATATTTTTCATCAATTTACATTTAAGCCCTTCTACTTTCACATACTTATCATTTCATGCTCCAAATCATCTTAGGACACATTTATAATAACTCCTAAGCCTCGGGTTCATATAAATACGTATAAATACGTATAATACTCGTATATGTTATGTATTTCTTCATTTTTAATCACTATTTTCAACGTAAGGATACGTTCTTATTTATTTTTCACATGTTTAACTATTCTAACATGTATTCCTACATATATATTCATCAAATGAATATTTCCCATGCATTTAAACTATTAGGATATGTATATGTATATACTTACACGTATATCTAATTTAATACAATTGTGTACACGTATTTTTCTCCGGTTATCATTTATTTCTATCATATCAACTTTTAAACACATATTTCATTTTGATATCATGTATATCAATTATCCTTCTTATAAAACATGTATTTATCTTATTTCATTTATCAATACGTGTATCATTCATATAAATCCCATCCTTTACCAATTTATTACCCGTTAATGGGTAAATATGCATGTTTCATCACCTTTAGCTATGTAACACATATATCATATGTATTTTTAACATAAACACGTATAGCATTGCAATTTATTTCCCTTTACCCATTTATCAATCCATAAACCATATCAATATATGTTTTAGCTACTTACACATATAGCACACGTACAGAATTCGAGTTATGAAATTTTGGGGTGTTACATAGTACGAGAATACAATGAGTAAAGCTCGAATGAGCTGAAAACTAAGTTTAAGTGTCCTATATATACTTCGAGAGCTTCAACGACTTGTCCGATATTCCAGGGATCCTCTCTTCAACGTCTCTTTCAGTTGGTTGACCGAGTTTCCAGCTAACTGACTTTGACCACGTGCTAAATGAGTCTCTAGCTTCTTTTATTCGACCGTTGGGAGACTTCGTCAACCTCTCTTCACTTAGATAAATGCACAAAATACGTTAGTAACGATGCCCTAGAATGCAGGGTCATTTCCACATGCTAGGTCATCTATAAAGTAAGGGTAACCCTGGATTATGCACATTTTAGATCATATTAAAATAGAATAAAATGAATGTAAACTTCCCTGAATAAAGTCGACATCCTGGGCCATCACTTTACTATGGACACATTCAGGGTCATTTGAACGTTACCTGTCAAATTCTGGGTCACAGAATTCCTGGGTCACTCCTGCCCTTGGCCTTTACCTGCGCCCTGGATTATCAGCCGAGAATTCGGGGTATAACAAAACTTATGATATAAAAAAATATAAAACAGAAATAAAAAAACGGGGTAAAAAAAGCGTTATTTTTTCCTCAACTTTTTATTGTGGTTCTTTATGGTATAGACTACTTTTAAATGAAAAAAATATCAAAAAACGTCTAGTAGATATTTTAAAAACATATCTAAAAATAGAAAGTTACATATGTTACTTTCGTGTGTAACTGGAGAAAACAAAAAAGTAACATATGTAACATTTTTTTTTAAATCTACAAGGCGTTTTTTTTGGTCTAAAAGTAGTCTATACCATAATGAACCACCATAAAATTTTTGAGAAAAAAGTATTTTTACCCCGTTTTTGAAGAGGTTCCACGGATTTTTCAACTCAAGGGGTGAAATTGCTTGAGCGTACGGATCGTCTACTTAGTCGTAACGAAATCAATGTAAAACACGTAGAAACACAAGGAGTAAATACAATTAAGCTTGTATTAACCACAGAGAGAATCACAGAGTACACAGACAAGATCTGACCAAGAAGTTCCTCAATTCTATACAAGACACATATTTATACAAGCTGAAACCCTTTGGTCTGAACCTCAGGTTTGGACAAGGTTTGCTGGGTCCGAAATACCTTAATCTCAAGTTGACATTCATCTTCGATAATTTAAGCATGTTAGTAACAGGGTTATAGACATTGTCAGTTTTGTTCTTAAGCTTTGACCAACCTGTAAACATTAATTTCAAGTAATCATAACGATTCTTCATTTTTTATCCACTTCAAAATCATGTTCTGTTTTCAATTTTTCTGCTTTCACCTTTTTATGATGGGAGGAGCTCGATGACATGTTTGGAAAAGAAGACATATTTGAGAAAGGGGGAAGGTTACTCTTTTGAAATTTGAAGTGATAAGATGACGGTTCGATCAACTATTACATATATATAGGCGGGCGAGACGCAAGTGGTGGGCCTAAATATGGAATCATCCTAAACCGAAAAGATAACAACAAACATGTAGCTGCCAGACGAAAAGAAACTACCGTGAAGTGACATTACCTCTCACCTCACAGGAAAGGGCGTCAGACACATTTATTGCCGTAAAAAACTCTAAACCACACATTTTTGAGTTTGGCATACTCTCTAGTAAAAAAACTCAAAACACCCTGGACTAGGGGACTTGACGAGATACAGTTGTCCAGACCACGATTGAGCCCGACCCATGCAAATATAAGGCCGGTTTAGACGGTCACCTACGTGGGTCGCAGACACCCTCCTATTTTTTTATGTGTTGGTGTTACAAGGAAGGACCATTGAATCTCTTCTCACATAGTAACACATAGTGACAATCCAGCTTTTTTAGGTCTTTTCCTGATTTAAATAAACTTAAACCGATATTAATATCGTGAGAACATTTACTTTAACTAATATAAATGTTGTATGAACATTTATGTGATTGACCATAGCAATTAGGTTTTGTGTAACCATCACTATACGAGCATGCACTTAAGTCTAGACGTTTTATATTTTATAATTTTATGTAAAACATTTTCGATGACTTTATGTGAACATCTTGTCATTTTAAGTGGCAATAAACTTATAATTTTATGTGATATATTTATATATAATCACATATTTTACTCTATGATTTTATGTGACAACGTGTCACGTATGTAGTTATGATTTTAGGAGATTAAAATCAGAGTTTGCATTTTATTTAGACTTTTTACGCATGATTTTTCCATGCATGCAAATGCCTCATCATCACCTCTGTATTTCTGTTAGTTCCTTTAATCCGGTTACTTTATTCCTAAACCCAAAGAGTTAATCTTGTTAACTTTCTAGTCCATTCTTGTTAACCTAAACATTGAGGGATTAACCTTGTTATTTTTCCAAACCTTGTACCACCTTTGTAGTTTCATGAGGGACTAGAAGTGTTAAATACCTATTCTTGATTTAATGGAAAATCGGTTTCGATGATGGATACAAACCGAATCATCTTCTCTTGATTATTATTAGTAATTGCAATTCATGACCAACTCTATCATCATTATGTCATTCAAAGTTTGCAACATATATAAAAAAAAAAACTTTTGCTTTCTTCCTCTCGTCGTTTTTCCCGGAACCGAACCGCAACACCACCCCAAATCATCATTCGACCACCGCTGTTCAGCCATAACACCACCATTGAACTCCTATCTGTGGCTACCAAATCTCAACGAGCAACCGGGAGGCAACGCAACATCAAACCGAGGCGCGTTCATGATTGTCGGGTTCGTTTTTCGGCATCGGGATCGCATCATCTAGCATCACCGACTTAAGTTAAGTATTGGTTCAAGACTTCGTTTCATTTCTGAGCATTTGTGTAATTTTTGCGTTTTTCCGGTGACCGGAATAAAACTCCGATCACCGGAGTTTTAAGAAAGAAGAAAGAGGAGGACGCGACCAGTGTATGTAATAGCATTATTTTCTGATTTTAAAACATTAGCAGGCGCTAGCCCAATGGCTAGGTAGCGCGCACTTGAGGTCGTGGGTTCAAAACCCAGCCTCTACATTTTATTATCTGTTTTTCTTCCTAAATTCAGTTGGACCAGTTCTGACCTTACTGTTTGATAAAAGATATCATGTACACCATTTAACTAATCTGAATACTTGGCCCAATGGTTGGTGTGTTGTGTTGTGATCAAAGGTCACTGGTTCGATCCTAGGTTACCTCTATTCTTTTATTTTTATTTTTATTGTTTTGTGATTTGCCATGTGCTTATCTAAAAGTTGATTTGGAGTGTGTCTTTGGACAAAAAAAAAATAAATAGAAAAAAAGTAATAAATAGAAAAAAAATCCATAAACTATAGAAATGGCTTAAACAATTATAGTGTCGTTTTTAACATAAAGTAAACGGTTTTTGGACACGTTATTTAATATAAATTGTAGTTTCCTCTACTAATTGTTTCTGTCATCGTGATTTAACATGTTTATATATTTATTTAGTCTATAGAGACTCGTTGGACTATTTTGTGGGTTATATATATAGATATATTGTATATATTGTTATTTATTTTGAATCTTTGAAATTAGAAAATATATTATTGATATATTATATTTTTCGCGTTATTCCGATAATCGCTCGGATTTGGCATACGTGCCATCCTCGACTTGCTACGAATCTCTCGATCACTCGTTTTTATCACATACCTTAGACTTAGCCGTTTCAATTAAACACACACTTATGTATATATGCTCGTTAGGTGTTTGGTTGAGTACACAAGACCTGCTATTTGCTACTGGCTGTTGTTATTTATCTGGAATTTTTCTGTGCAACCTAAGGTGAGTTTCACGGCCCCATTTTACTGTTTTTAATCCTGTTGGGGGAGATTAACATGCATGATTTACACAACTGAGATAATTAGACTTTTATATATCACTTGAAGTACTTGTAGCACACTGATACAACAAAGTCCTTCTTATGGTACCGTTAGTATTAATGACGATAGCGGGAAATATATTGTAGTACTAGTGGGTCTGACAAACCCCACCCGGGTCAGTCGCGCTGACACGATTGGATATCGAACGGGTGTTATATTCGTCCTAAACACAACAAGGCAAACTATAAACAACTGTTAGCTTCGGTGACCATCAACGTGCGAAGTTTCATGTATATAGCCTAGCTAGCTATTTGATATATATTAGTGATTATGCTCTTACAACTTGACTGTTGTTGAATAGTCAATCTTAAACTCAACTCGACTGTTGTTGAATAGTCAATCTTAAAGTCAACTTGATTGTTGTTAAACAATCAATCTTAAACTGAACTTGAACTGTTTTTGAACTGATAAACCTGTGAACTCACCAACCTTTGTGTTGACACTTTTTAGCATGTTATTTCTCAGGTTGCGGATGTTCGAGTATCACGAGTAGTACGCATGCATGAGTATTTGAAACACTTTTAGTGTCTTTGTACAAGTCACGTCACCTTGGATGACGATGTTTTTACTAGGATTTTTATTTGTATTTACGCTTCCGCATTTGTAAAACTCTGAATTTATATTTTAATGAATTATGAAACGTTTTTATTAATTATTGGTCGTTTGGTGTAACTAATGGACAGCGATCCTGGTTTGTCACACTCCCTGCAGTGTGTTACCGCGCATGGGATTTTTGGGGGTGTGACACACATCGACACTTGTCCTTAGGGAAACACATGAGCGGTATGGACTGTTTTGGCTAAAAATTACTTAAGCAAAATTAGTAAGAATTGAACCAAATAAGATTTTGAGGTTTGGTGCCTAGGATTAATATATGAAAACAGTTTGCAGAAATCCTGGGACAACAGTTAAATTCCAGGGACAAAAGATAAAATCCTGAGTAAAAATGTAAGTTAAATCAGGAAATTGGTTGATAATTTAGATAACACAAATGAAACCTTAAATGGGAGTAGGAACACCGAGAATTTTACTAGGGAAAAGCCCTTAGCCCTTAGATGTCCCTAAGGCGCCGCCGGCATAAAAACCCCGGGTAGCGATAACACACGCTACCAATTTATTGATCACGTAAATGTTTGAGTACAATGGGTTTGTAGAGAAATGAGCACGAGAATACAATTAGTAAAGCTCGAATGAGCTGAATAATAAGTCTAAATGTCCTATTTATACTCCTAGCTCTTCAACAACTTGTCCGATATTCCAGGGATCTTCTCTTCAATGTCTTTTTCAGTTGGTTGACCGAGTTTTCAGCTAACAACCTTTGACCACGTGCGAAATAAGTCTCTAGCTTCTTTCATTCGACCGTTAGTAGACTTTGTCAACCTGTCCTTGATCAGATATAGGCACAAAACACGTTAGTAACAATGTCCTAGCATGCAGGGTCATTTCCACATTCTGGGTCATTCGTAAAATAAGGGTGGCCCTGGATTAGACTCATCCTGGGTCATAATAATGTATAACAAAAATAAAGTAAATATGAACTTCCCTGAATTCCGTTGACATCCTGAGACATTACCTCAGTCCTGATACATTCAGGGTTACTCAACGTTACCTGTTAAATTCTGGGTCATACGATTCCTGGGTCAATCCTGCCCTAAGCCTATAATTGTACCCTGGATTACAAGTCGAAAATTCAGGGTATAACAATTGCCCCCAAATTTTCGCAAGTTGTAGATAAGTTTTACAGCTGTGAAAATTTCAAATTTGAGGTCTAATCCACATTCATTTTGATCGTGTCCGTTAATCAAGGACCTAGCGCGCCACGTCGTGGGGTAACATCCCATCACCCCTGCAACTTCCCTTCTCCTTAAATACGAGCCTTAACCTCCCCCTTCCGCACCATTACCGTTTCTGAGAGCAGAGCTTATCGTTAGGATCTCCAGCTTCTTTCCTCTTCCAACCAGGTAACATTCTTCTTCTCGTCCTTCCTTTTGATTCCGATCATGACCCGAAAGAGAATCCGGTCGGAAACTCTGGCTAGAAAGACAGGGATCGAGGATTTCCTCGATCAAAGCTACCTACAAAACCAAGGGTTAGAGACCTGTACCTTCGCCGACGACGACATTGCGGCGTTGTTGTCGTCCGACCTTTTTCCCGAATCCGCCGAAATCAGACCCTTCGACAGGAGGGTTCGATCGGATTTTTGCTCTGAGACTTAGGTTTGCTTCCCATTTACTCCCTTCTCCACGGGATTGTCTTTTCCTTTCACTGGTCTTCTGACCGAGTTCTTTGAAGCTACCGGCCTGGCTTATGCCCAAACTCTCCCTATCATATGGCGAATCATGGGCACTCTTGACCGTCTCAACAGGGAGTTTGATTCTCTGGTTCGGTTATCTGAACTAGCCCTGGGTTATGAACTCAAATCCCATGGTAGCAACCGGTTTTTGTTCAAGGCTCTGAACGAGGTGGTTCAAATGGTTCCCTGAGCTTCATTTCACGAGGAGTGGAAGGGGAAGTTTTTCTTTGTCAAGAGATCAACCATCCCGAGAGGGATAGGTCTTCCAATTAGGTGGAGAGTAGATGGTAGGTTTTCACCTGCATTAGGAATTAGGGTTTTCTTATGATTACATATTATTCAAACACTGACCTTGAATTTTATTGTTTTGCAGTGCCTAGCTTGAGTGCAATTGGCCCTGCGAATCCAGGGGCATTTGAGAGGTTCAAAACATTCCTGACCATCACCGAGCAAGATCGAGAGTTCAAGGCTGATCCCCACCAAGCTGCTTCCTTCTCTTCTCACAGCATGTCCAGTTGTAAGTTTCCTGGTACCCTGCCTTTTGAACCCTGAATTTCGTTGATTTTTCTTGCTTTTCTCCTTCAGCTGCCGCTACCCCCATCAATCTTGAGAACGTCGACCTTGATGCCTTCCTACTGGATGGACCTGAACAGGACATCCAAGTCCTATCCACTGTGAAGGCCGAGCCCATGTCTGCCCCCAAGGCTCCTTCTTCAAGGGCTTCTGGCACCAAGCGCAAAACCAGGGCCAATACTGCCGCTGCTCCTGCCCTGCAACCCCTGGAGAACATGGATGCTGCTGAGCTGCTCACACATGCTGAAGCCTCTTCTCGCCAAGTAAGATAATCCTAGGTACCCCTGAATTTTCTATACAGTTACACAATTCGAGGTACAAATGTTTAATTAAATTGCCCTTTCTTGTAGAATGTTGGGCGATTCTTTGAGCTGGTCCGGGCTGCCGATAAGCGTACCCATGATGCTGAGTCTTCGGCCAAAAGGGAACTCACCGCCCTGAACAAGGAGCTGAACATGGCCAGGATGATGGCCAACAAGAACCTGGGGCTGGTGCAGGACCTGGAGAAGAAGGATGTGGACGCACGGGCGGATCATGAGGCTGCTCTGGCTGCAAAGGGTGATGAGGGTAGGCTGATAGCCCGCATTTCACTCTTTCAGTGCAGGTTGAAAACGGCAAAGGAGGCCAGGGACCTGGGTTTCCAGAACCCCAACTGGGATGTGACCGGATGGGTAACCAAACTGCGCGAACTAGGCGCAACCATCCCCGCTGGGTGCGACCCCGAAGCTGATCCTGGGACCAGCATGGGTACTCCATCCAAGGTTTCTGCCGACCATGCCATGGATATCGACCAGCCCAAGGGGGAAGTGTGCCAGCCCAGGAGCCCAAGGCAGCAGTGCCGTTGAAGGAAGCTAAGGAGATGACCCAGGATGAAGCTTGAAGGTTGGGGGTCATCTTCTTGTTTGTTGTGGTTCTTTGTTTAAAAACAATTTTAATTTCCTGTTTGTGATGTGATACCGGTTGATGTTTCCCGGTTTTTGTTAAAGACAATATGGCCTACCCTTGCATTTAGAATCCAGGGTTTTTGACATGCCCCCATCCTGGGGTGGCCGGAGCTTTTCCGGACCCAGGATGGGCCTTTCAATATAACTGCCTTTAGCTATATGATTGTGTTTGAAATGTTTCAAATTATCTGCTGATGTAAGAAATTATTCTAGGGTTTACCTTAGTAATCCTGGGTAGCCCCCAGGATTTTAGAAATCCTCGCAGCTTTAGTAGTCTTGTAAATGTCTCCTGTCATATGAACACAACAATTAGAATTAACTAACCAAGTAGTTAATTTACTTGGGTTTTAACCGTTATGACCCTAGATTAGGGTAATAATCATGGGTTATTAGGTAACCTTTAAAATATTCCTGGGGTCATGCCTAGTGCCGTACTGGCGAACTAGGGATTTCCTCTTAGTCGTACTAACTGACTAGGGCATGTCCTCGGAGACTTAAGTTGGTACGTCAGCACCAATCCATATTGAAAACGTGTTAATCGTTTTAAACCTTAAGAGATCCGCATATGTCCCTGGATTGGGAGGTTTGTTAGGTATCGAATCAGAGTGAGTCACGCGCGGAAGCAATCAAACACACACAGAAAACAATAGAATAAGAACACGAGATTTAACATGGTTCGGCCAAGATGACCTACGTCCACGGGTTGCAACTAGGTATAACTTTATTGAGGTGCTCAAGATTTACAATTACATCATAGGGCTATATATAAGAATGAAATTAGGGTTTGATTAAAAAATTTTAGCTAGTTGGGCCGGGCCCACCCTAAGCCTTCATAATCCTAACAATCTCCCACTTGAAGGCTTAGACCCCTTCAAGTAAACCCATCATGTGTAACTCCAGTAATCTTCACAAACAAGTCCTCCAAGCTTCAAATCCATGATTCGGCTAAGACTCCAGTTATCCCAACCTAGTGCAACCAACCCCTTCTCTTCAAGTAATAGAAGGACCAGTTGAAGCCTCTACCGGCCCCAACCCATTCTCTATCTCAACTGGCATGCACAAAACTCCAGCTTCAGAGATACTCCGACAATTAGTACCACTCTCCTCATCCAGCAAGTGTTCCTCGGGAGAGATTTTCACAATCGGATTCCCAGTCTTTACAACCCAATGAAGTTTCCTAACCGTGCCCGGAACATAACCCGCGCTCCCACTATCAGAAAACTCCTGATTCGGCCTCGACTTCCGATCCCGTTCAACATGAATCACCTTAGCACCAGACTTCGCCCTTACAATACGAACCCTATTTTGCCCCTTTGATCCAGTGAACCCAACTTTGTTTTGAGAGACGGTTACACTTCTCTCAGCTGGTACTTCCACCATGTACATCGATCCTTTCTTGTTACCACGAGCAATGACACGCTTACCGTCAATCACCTCCCATTTTCCACCACCGAATATTACATTAAGACCCTCATCATCTAGCTGACTAATCGATATAAGACTAGTCTTCAATCCTGGAACGACTCTGACTTTCTTTAAAATCCATGTGGTTCCAAAAGAAGTTTCCAGATTAACATCACCCATGCCCGTAATAGCAAGCTCTTGACCGTTCCCAAACCGTACCTTCCCAAAGTTTCCTTTCTTAAAGTTCACCATCGCATCCCCGCTGTGCATAGCATGACACGAAGAACCCGAATCCATAACCCAAGAGTCCAACCCACCGACCATACTGCATATCAGTGCATCCTCATAGCAGATCACTTCAGTAGTATTAACCTCAGCAGATTTACCTTTTTTCTTCTTTGGACATTGACTCTTAACATGTCCAACTTCATTACAGCTCCAACACTTCACAACTTTCCGACTCCCACTGTCTCTAGATATATCTTTACCCTTACCAACATGAAACAAATCAGAAGAAGATCCTCCACTCGCATTTTTCTGGCGAATATCCTCACCTAACACAGTGTCACGAATCCCTTCGAAAGTCATACCACCAGATCCAGTAGAACTGGTAACCGCTGTCACAAAACCTGACCAGCTATCAGGTAGAGAAGATAAAAGAATAACAGCCTGAGTCTCATCATCAAACTTTATGCCCACTGACAGTAACCTGGACATAATCGAGATCAAATTATTTATGTGATCAGTAACTGAGCTACCTTCATTCATGCGAATCATGAATAATTCCCTCATCAAGAACACTTTATTCCCGGCAGATGGTTTTTCATACATATTTGATAAAACCGTCATCATGCTACGAGCCGTGGTTTCAGTCATGATGTTAAATGCGACGCTCCTCGTCGAAGCCAATGTAATAACCCCTCTCGCCTTTTTGTCCTTTGAGGTCCAAGCCTTTTCAACATCCTTATCCATCTCTTTCGGTTTCTCCTCGAGTACCACATCCAAATCTTTCTGACTCAACAATGCTTCTACTTGCATTTTCCACCAGGCGAAGTCCGTTCCTTTGAATTTTTCAATGACAACGTTACTATCCTCGACCATGAGTAACAGTAAAAAAAATAGGATTAAACAAGATAAACGAGATAAGAATTTTATACCCGAAACCAAGCACCCTCCAAAAAGGAACCGAAGCACCCGAAAAAAACCCGATTAATATCAACGATCGCAACAGATTCTTTTCCTAGAATCAACCTTGCCCCTCCCCTTTTTCTTGGACTCTCGTAATAACAGTATCACGATTTACCAAATAAAAAAGAAAATCACCTTTATCACTTAATTCCCTTATTTACGGCAATCACAATTAATTGCACCCAAAGAAATGAAAGTTTCCTTAATCCAATAAAGGAAAGAAATAATTGATAAACTGGGGCATAAAAAAAATCGATCGTAATTAAACAATAGCAAACCGTAGCAGAGACAGCCGCAAAACGTCACGACAGACCCGATCACCCACCTTCTCGAATCTACATAGTCTTCTACGTTAAACCATGTGCTTAAAACCGAACACCGCTTTGATGCCACTTGTTTGGTATCGAATCAGAGTGAGTCACGCGCGGAAGCAATCAAACACACACAGAAAGCAATAGAATAAGAACACGAGATTTAACGTGGTTCGGCCAAGATGACATACGTCCACGGGTTGCAACTAGGTATAACTTTATTGAGGTGCTCAAGATTTACAATTACATCATAGGGCTATATATAAGAATGAAATTAGGGTTTGATTAAAAAAATTTAGCTAGTTGGGCCGGGCCCACCCTAAGCCTTCATAATCCTAACAAGGTTGCCACCAATGCTATTAACACAGATGATCCCACAATCCCAGGGTTTCATACTTGGATCACGTGCGTCTCGGGCGAGGCAAAATTTGCCACATGCGTCCCGGGCGAGGCGTGATAGCCTATATTCGAATGGAGGAAGCTTAGTCCTCGAACCTTAGGAATGGGTTTAGGCCTTACCCAATACGGAAGTGAGATGGCCAATCTCAAACTTAGGGGATATACGCTGATTGTTGCTGACTTGGAGTATTTTGAGTATTCTTCGTTCCAAGTACCTTGAATTTCTAAACATCCCGCATCGTGGGTACTCTGAATCCTAGGATATCCTGGATTTTGAGCAACCCATTTGATGAAACATAGATCTTAGCGAATTCATGGCATTGAATAACAATTTCAAATAAAATGCAACATGTAACTGATGTTAATAGATAAATAATGAAGGAAAACATATAAAGAAATAAATGAAATAAATTAAACGAGAGGGACTGACCTGGATTTGCAGCATGAATTTTAAAATCAAACACATACCTGGGTGTTGAGGGTGTATTTTCAGGATGCTCGCAAGAAGCTCACACAGTGCAAGAATCCTATTAACGTCTGGGAATCCCATTCATCCAGGTATCCTGATTTTTTTTTAACTAACCCTCATATTTGCCACGTGTTTATTTGACCAGGTTTCGACGAAGTCATCAACTACCTCCGAAACTCACGCTCCAGCTAAAGAAGATCGTGGACTTAGTGAACGAAGAGGCCCTTAACGGTCGAATTAGTTGGATAGTAGGATCCCGGGAATCCTGGAAAGTTTGTTACCATTGTATTCATTATATAAATCGAGGAATCGATCAATAGGAACACACACAACTCCTTCACGCTTTAGCTCTGATAGCATACGATCTCTGTAACACTTAGCTTGATCGATTATACCTCCAAAATACATGTAATTTTCAGTTTCCTATCAATAAAATTGTGAGGAAGCAGGCTCTTCAGGCCGGCTCCCGAGGTTTTTTTGCTAGGATTCCTAGAGGCAACTCGAAGAATCCTGGATTTTTCCCTCGTTACATCCTTGTGTTCAGTTTTACATTTCAAGCATATTGACAAGCACACTACCTCACATTCTAAGTTTGGAATGCTTTCTTTAACTTACACACGTAACCTAACCGAGTATTCTCTTCATAGCTGGGTGGTCGTTTCATGTATATTTTATGGTTTAAATCACAATACAAAAATGCATTATGCACATCCATTTGTTCTAGGCTCCATCCCAAAATTGTTGCCAAAGCTACTAATACACGGACGATTGTTATTTTAGCGACTGGGCTGAACATCTCATCATAATAGAGACCATATTCTTGTGAGAAACCCCAGCCAACTAGCCGTGCCTTGTAACGATCGATTGACCCGTCCGCTTTCTTCTTGAGTTTGTACACCCATTTGCACGATATCGGTTTTATACCTTCTGGTTTCGGAACTATCTACCAAGTTTCATTATCCTTAAATGCTTTAATTTCTTGGTTCATGGCTTCTATCCATTATATTTTGTTGCATGCTTCCAAATAACAAGTTGGTTCCTTTATTTCTTCTTCTATTGTTACTATATGTGCATATCGTGGGTTCCGCCTTTTCTCCCTTGTAGATCGTCTAAGGGGTTGTGGATCAGCTCTTTGTTCAAATTGTTCACCTCGTTGTTCGAATTTTGCCTCATTAATTATTTGATCATTATCTTCAAACATGTTAAGCTTAACCCTTGAGGCCTTCGCATCTTCTTTTATATTTTCAGAATCTGGTAAGGGTTCTTTATTTGCAGACTACCATGATGAATTTTCATCAAAGACCACATGCTGGGAAACGTAACATCGTCCGGTGTCGGGGTCGCAACACTTCCAACCCTTTCTTTCTTCGTCGTATCCAATGAAGATGCATGAAACCGCTTTCTTATCAAGTTTGTGTCGCAAGTGACCCGGAACAAACATGTAAGAAGCACATCCGAGTACCTTGAATTAACTCACATTTATTTGGTGCAACATAATCAAGTCCCTGCGGAGGTAAACAGTTGATCACATACTCTACCGTTTTCATTTCCTCGACCCAAAAACGCCTCAGTTTGTTTTTATCATGCATCATGCTTCTTGAAACTTCCGCTAGGTGTCGATTTTTTCGTTCCAACACACCGTTCTGTTGTGGTGTGTTGGGACACAATAATTGCTAACCAATATTCCAAGACTTTAGAAACTCGTTGAATTCTTGTGACATATACTCTCTCCCATTATCGGGCCGTAGAGTCTTGATCTTTGACCCGATAACTCTTTCATCCTCTTGTTTAAATTCCTTAAATCTCATTATAGCTTCTGATTTATTTTTCATAAACGACACACAAACGAAACGGGAGTATGTAAACTCCTTCTAGCTTAAATCTCATTATAGCTTCTGGTATTGAATTTGTTTCTAAGTTCTCAAACACTTGGACATTATTTGGTCCAAAAAGGACATACTTTCTTGTTTCAGTGATATGAGGGACCGAAATTAAGTTTTTCTTCATACCGGGTACATGTAAACTCCTTCTAGCTTTAAATCATTGTTGCCTTGTTGATTTTAGAACAAAATCTCTCCAATGTTGGAGATTTGATTCCTTGATTTATCTGCAATTACTACAAGACGAATGCCTTCATACTTTTTGGTATTAGATAGTCACTCTTTGTCACCTATTAGGTGATTGAAACACCCGGAGTTGATGATCCATTCATCAAGCTTGTTGGTTTTAGGCTCTACAACAAATGTTACTGCTTGAACTTCTTCAATCTGAGCTACATGATGTAACATTCTAATAAAAACCCTAGAAACCGACCCAAATTTTTGCACGAAAAAAAGAAGAAAATCTGCATGGGGGTCGATGCGGACCGCAAGACACTTATTGATCTTCCTACGACCCGCATGACTAGGAAATCGGACCGGTCAGAGGCGCTGCCCGCCGAGTCATACCCACGCGTTTTTTTTTTGTTACAGTTCCTGCGGACCATAGGCACCTTCTTGCCACTTCCCGTGGTCCGCATCGATATGATCAATATAAAAAGTGGTTTTCTCCACTTTCTGCTCATTTGTGCGGTTGCAACCCCAAGAACCTCTCTCTCTCTCTCTCTCTCTCTCGACTGAATCTGTCCCAGAAGCTCTCCCAGACTATCTTCTTCCACCCTAAGGCATTCCATTTCCATACATGGCTTGATGAAGCTTGTGTAAGTGTTTTTAAGCTCTTCAAGTATTGTTTCTATGGCAAATTTCTGATAAGTGGTTGTTAGCTGTCTAAAGGTTCTTGTATATAAGATCCGTGGCTCTCTACAGCTAGAGGAACAAGCACAAGAGTTGAATAAGGTAATAGAGACCCTTGATTTTGGTACATATAACCCATTTTAGGGCAAACTTTCTTGATCTAAGCACTTACTCCATCTTTATGATACATGCAGTTGTAAAAGAGGCTTCACAAGGCTGCTAGGAAGCTGTTAGGGCAAGGATCATCAACAAATCTTGAGAGTACACATCTTTTAGCTCAAGGTAGCATGCAAGGAAATTGTTGCCATTTTTAGCAAGTTGAGCTATGGGGAATGAAACCGGACTCATCTCAGTAACCTATGAGTTATAAAATCTGAGATTTGAGCTATTATAGTTGATAAACGCTTGTGTTATTTCTCGTTTTTGTGCTTTAGAGTGTTGTACCTTCTATTTATGGAAAGGTAATTCTGGGTCAATGAAGTCTTGAACATCTTAGTGGATCCAATGACCACAATATGACATTTGAACCATAAAGGACATAGATTTGAGGCGTATAACATTTTTCTAATTTTATTACCGATATTGGTGTCCATGCATGTGGGTTGATGACAAATGAACCACATTAGGGACCAAAGTGGTCTTAATCTGAGTGGTTTCCTTAGTATGTGAGACCTAAGCACATGCCATTGTCGTTGGTTGGATTACCAAAAGCTCAACCTATCGTTTTTACCAATTTTGAATCAAGTTTTGTACCCAAATTACTAGGACATAATCTCACAGTGGACAAATTTGTAATTTTATGAACTCTGGAACCATTTTTGACATGAACAAACAAACCAAACGGGACAAACCTTGAAATGAGCAAAATCCACAAAATGACAAAAGAGACGATGTGGACCGCAAACCATTAGATATATTTCTGCAGTCTGCAAAGACCCCGCAGACCCGATTCTTTCTTGTGTTTTCTGCGGACCGCAAAAGTTCCATATATATCTCTGTGGTCCGCAACGATTGGGAAGTCAGATTATGCATCTTTCTTAAATAGTCGATTTAATGATAACCGAATAACCTAAGCCCTGTTAGGACATGAGTATGGGCATAACAACTATATTATGTGATATTATATCCTCTAGTTGGTCTGATGATCTCATGTGGTTAAGCACGCATATACTAGTCTAATTCCGGGATATTAATCTTTATTATCATATGAACTTCCTTGCGGATAGTTCCTAATTTAGGTTCTGATTCTATTCATACAACTCTCAGGCATTGCATCGGTGACAAGTAGTGGACCCTACGTGGCCTGATTTCGATGACATACATCACTAAATCTATTCGTGAGTCCTCTGTATCCCCTTGTTTTACTTAGCTATTTTGAGGCTGCATATGAACTGTGTTAAAATGTTGTATTTTTAATATCGTGCCAAGGTGTATTCGTAAGACCGTTTTAAGCTGTATAGTTATTATCTGTGTGAATTCCAACAAGATCGGATTCAGTGGTCATTTAGTGTGATGATGTGCTCTAAAGTACACATCTTTTTATTAGTTAAACACTCACACTTGCTGGTAGTTTATGCGTTATTTTGGTCAATTTTACCCTTGTTGCTATGAATTGTCATAAACAGGTAACTAGAGGGGGCCAAAGTGACAATTGCGGATTTTAAGAGGTTTATAGAAGAAGTTGCACAAGAATCGAAGATCCGACTTATTTCTCACGCCACGGCCCGTTTCACTATCACGGCCCTTACAAGACCATCTCCAGAAACCCTAAATCGTAGATTTATGGTAGCGCTCACGACTCGTTTCCGCATAACGACCTGTTACGCCCGGTTTTTGAAACCGTAAATGAAAACTATAAATACTCATCATTTTCATTTGTTTGAAGCTCTAGAGACCATACACGGTTATTGACGTATTCCAGGAGAAATTCTTAGTTCCAAAGTCGAAGATTGCCATTGATGGTGTAGCAAAATCATTGCAGTCGAAAATTCCACCATTATTTACCCTCGGTTTGCATTCATAATGATGTTTACTTATTTTTCTGCTGTAATAGTTAGATTAGCTATGATGAGAGGCTAAATCTCTTGATATTGTCTAAGACAATGTGATCTATTTCAGTATTTACCTATGATTTGACGTTGATTTATCGTATGACATAATGATTTGAGTATACTGATTATGATTCCTTTTGCATTTTAGAAATGAGTTGTTAAATGTTGTTTGATCCATTCCTAGTAGTATTTGGTTTGATTGGTAGGATAGACGTATTCTGCTTGTTGATATAATCTTATTTCTTAGTTGTTATTTAACAATTCTAATATGTGTTTAGGAAGTCTAGCAAGCCTAGATAGGAAATGGTGATAGTGCATGTTCAATAGTCCATTTTGGTTGAAGTATGTCTCTATAGTTGGTCATGAACCTTAGCTTCCATGTATTGGATTAAAAGGATTAGTGAAGTGACTAGGTGTAGTGCGTATGTGATGGTATGTGAATTGGTTATAATATGTTAGTCCATCATGATTAGTCAGAATAGGATTGGTCAATGATCCCAGGTCTTAGGTCATGTGTTTAGTGCCTTATAACTAAGACAATAATTCGTGGATACTTCATTGTGGCTGGGTTGATACATGGTTCTTGATCGTCATCTGAAGTATCAAGAACAAGATAAATAGCTACTTGAATATGCTGGTCCGTACTGACACGAACTGCCAGTTCGGATGCACACGAACTTGTCCAAACTGGCAGTTCGGATGATCGTGTATTTGCATAATGATGTTCAACTATAAATAGCTTAGTCTTGTTTAGAATAATTACTATTGGTCAAATCATCTGTGTGTGTTTATTGTGTACTCTTTGTGGTTCTAATATAAAGCTTTTGTATTTCCACTTTGTGTTCATCGTTTTACATTGATTTCGATACGACCGAGTAGACGATCCATCGCTCACGCAATCTCAAGTGGTATCAGAGCATTCGGTTCATTCTACTGGTCTGGAAATCTGTGTTTTTTTCGAACTTTTGAGTCAAAAAGTGGGGTTTTTGAAAATTCTACTCATTTTTGTGTTCGTTTGATCATGTCGAGTGTGTTCTTCTATGAAAAATTTTCTCCTAAATCATTCTTACTGAGTTTATCTGACTTACTATTAAAAATTTCATTCGAAAAAACTGAAAATCATGAAATTTGAGTCGGAAATGGTTCGGTTCGTCGAGTTCAAGTGAGATTTGAGAGTTCGTCAAATTAACCGCTCCGAACTCACGGTTCGGCTAGGTTCGGATATTGTTTTCCAAACGAAGTCTAGGTTCGGGTGTTCAGTTGAGAGTTCGTTTCCAGTTCAGATTGAGTTCATTTAGCTTGGTTATGTTCATATTCAATTCGGATACAATCTGGTATGGTTCTTAGTTCGTCTACATGAAGTCACGGTTCGGCACTGTTCGTTTGTTTTCGGTTCGGATCTCATCAGTTCGTTCCAGTTCGGCTTAGTTCTGTTAAGCAAATTTGAGTTCGTTTTCAGTTCGGGTGAACAGTAACCAGTTTCATTCAAGATGTCAGATTTTCAAGCATTTTCCGCAATTCAAAATTCGATGCAAGCTACAATGCAAACAATGATATAGTATGATAATAAATTGGAACAAGTCAAAAAGTTCCCAAATTGTTGAAATTGGAAGATTATCATAGTTGGGTTAAATGGTTTGAAGCGTATGTTGATACGAACGATTTTGATATGTGGTTGGCATTTACTGAACAATACATCTATCCTAAAGATGCTTCTGGAGAGCCGATTCTTCAAAGAAAATTCACTTCTGAACAAAAGAAAGTGTATCAAGCTGAGAAGAAGGCATATGGCACATTAACCATGACTTTACCCAAAGAGTTGCTACATCAATTCTCTGCTAATTACACATCAAAAAGCTTATGGGATGCTTTGCAGAAAAGATGTGAGGGTAATGACTAATACAAGAAGAGTCGACAAAAGGTGTTAAAGATGGAATTCGATAGTTTCAAGCATTATCAGAATGAATCAATTTCAAATCTAATTACAAGATTTGATGAGTGATATGAGTTTGGTAAGTCTTACAAAAGGAAGATGCTGATTTGAAAGAAAAGATTTTGGAGGCACTACCCGAGAAGTGGGAAAATTATGTGATGATGATTACCCATGATAAAGAATATAAGAGTTTATCTTTCAATGATCTGATTCAAAGAATACAAGCTAGGGATATGGAGTTAACTATGAATAAGTCACTTCCTGTTCAAATCCAGAATCCTGCCATGTATCATGGTGAAGATTATTCTACCATCAATGCTATGAAGTCCAATATTCTAAATTCCGCACCTCCGACAACATTTATTGCAGGTAAATCTGAAAACTCTAGTTATTCTTCTGGTTGCACTGTTTCAATTCCAAGTTCATCGACACAAAATGCTTTATCTGTCCAAACAACTGATGATTATATGGCTTTAATGTCTGCATTAGTATATTCAAATTTTGGGGTTATTACTGGTTCGGTAAGTAATGCTGAATTGACAAACGAAGATTATGATCTGATAGATTATGATCATTTGGAAGAAATGGATTTGAATTGGTAGTATGCTATGAATAAGTCACTTCCTATTCAAATCCAGAATCCTGCCGTGTATCATGGTGAAGATTATTCTACCATCAATGCTGTGAAGTCCAATATTCTAAATTCCGTACCTCCTACAGCATTTATTGCCGGTAAATCTGAAAACTCTAGTTATTCTTCTGGTTGCACTGTTTCAATTTCAAGTTCACCGACACAAAATGCTTTATCTGTCCAAACAACTGATGATTATATGGCTTTAATATCTGCATTAGTATCTTCATATTTTGGGGTTATTACTGGTTTGGTAAGTAATGCTGGATTGACAAACGAAGATTATGATCTGATAGATTATGATCATTTGGGAGAAATGGATTTGAATTGGTAGTATGCTATGTTGGTTTGAAGAACGAAGAAATTCTTTAGCAGAACCAGAAAGAAGAGATTGAATCAAGATGGGAAGATCGGGTTGGACAAATCAAAGATCAAATGTTTCAAGTGTTCAATATATGGACATTTTGCACGAGAATGCCTAAGTTTAACTGATAGCAAATTGAAGTCTGGTCAACATGCTCATTTGGTTGTACATTCACCAAATCAAGATTAAAAAGATCAAAAAGAATCTGATTCTGTTGATGACAGAATGACAGAAATATTTTGGCATCTAAATGCATTTGCTTGGAATACAGATTCTGAAATTACAAAAATGCCACATGCAGCTATTAAGGTTGCTTTAACAACTCATCATTTATCATTTAGATGATATATTCTAACTTATTCGGATTAAAGTTCCAAAGCATCATTGATCGAAGAGGTTCAGACGAAGGTGAATAATAATTTAAAGCCTGAAGAATCTAAATGTCTTGGTTGTGTGAGTTTATGCAAAAAGAATGCAAGTCTAGAAAGAGATTCTTAGTTATCAACTGAAGAAATTGTTGTTTTAAAGAAAGAGTTGGAAGATTTTCAGAAGAAATTTTATGAACTGGTTCATGTTAATGAAGACTTGGTGAAAGAGAAGAATAGATTGGTTGAAGAGTGTGAAAAGGCTAAAGTTGAAGCTAAAGAGCTTGCTGAAGATTTTGAAGCGTTATTTGAGAAAAGTTATCCAGTTCAACAGAAGTATGAACAGCAAATGCACTTGCTATTGAATATGCTGATACAATTTTAAAACTTTAAGAGGAATTGTCTACACTTCACGACGCGAATGTTCTTCTCAGAGATAAAAATGAAGTGTTGACAAAGGATGTTGAGATATTCAAGAAAAAGTGGGAGAAAGTTACTGAAGAGGTGTTGTCTGAATGTGAAATCAGGAAGTTGCAAACGTACAAGTACAATGATCTAAATGAAGAATTCATTAAGTCACAAAAAGTGGGTTTTGCTGCTCAACAGAAAAATTCAGAATTGAAATTGGAAATTTTGGAGTTACAAAGGAAGTCAAGAACTGCAACTTATCACTAACTTTGCTGAATTTCTTGTATAAGAAGGGTAGGAGTGAGGATAGTTCAAAAGAAGATGATATTCACAAGGTCCCTCAGCCCGTGGATTTATCTAAGTTTACTTTTGCTCCTCTTGATCCTAAAGCTGAATTGCTTGATTATTCCAAATTTGCAACACCTGCGAAGAAGAAGAAAAATATATCAAAGAAGAAAGTCACATTTGATGAAGCTCCAAAGTTTGATTCTAGTTCATCATTTTTGGAAGACGAAGATATTTTTGGTAAAGTTGAGAAATCTTCAAGTCTTTCATCTGAAGAAGAAACCATTAAAACTTTGGTGCGTGAGAACAATCTGAAGGAAATTAAAGATATATTTACTAGAGAAGCAAAAGGAAGAGATGTTTCTGGTTCTCAATTTGGTTCATCAAAGATTCTAGGTTTTAAGCACAAAGGTTTGGGATTTGAGATTAAAGATGTACCCGTTCAAGTTCAACAATCAAAGAAGAATGAGAAAGTAATAAAAGTAAAGAATCAAAAGAAATCACAGCCTCCGACACAACAAGGTTTTTATTCTTCAGGCGGTTCTTCATCTGAATTGAAAGGTTCTTCGTGGAGTCAATTTCCGAGGTATGATTCCTATGATGATTTCTTTGATCAATTTGGTTCTAATCATTCTTCTTGTTCTAAAAATTTAAAGAATTTTTCAAATGTTTTTAAACTTCGTGAGAGACTTTGTTAAGCATGTCGTCAACCTGGACATCTTGCTGCTGATTGTCCAACGATGCATATATTCACAACACTGCCAAATATGTGGATAATTAAGGCCAAATTTTTTATGAACCATGGTCTCTAAAGGTCAACAACTCGTAATCCGTTTTGGCCAAAAAAAGATTTGGGTTAGAAACTAAGGCATTCACTTTGTTGAGGAGTGCATTATCACGTCCAATTTACCATCAGCTGAGTTCCTATACTTCAACTCATAATATTTGGAAAGTTGTTCTAGAATTGTGTGAAAAGGGAAAGTTAATCAAAGTCGTGACACAAATACCAAATGTGGATCCCTTAATGTGTAAACATTGACAGACTACGAACGGTTAATAGTCAGCTTTTAGAAGAAAGTGAGATGTTGAGGAAAAGATGCAGTGATGCTGAAGGTAATCTAAAGATTTACAAAAAAAGGTTTGAGAAATATGAAAAGGAATTGTTGGCTAAGTGTAACAAAATGATGGTGCAAAAGTATGAATATTAATCAACTTTCTGAGAGACTTATTGAAGTTGAAAAGAAATTTGTTGCATCTTTAAAAAGGGAAGTTGAGAATAACAAATTGTCTGAAGTTTTCACAAATTATCTTTACAAGTCTACATCAAATTCTGAATCTGGATTTCATTCAGTTCCTGCTCCTGTAATTATCACTAATTCCACAACTAATGATCAGTCAGCAGAACCGGAGTTTGATTATTCTTAATTTGTGAAGAAGGAAGTTGGTAAGAAACAAAAGAAGTCAAAGGACAATAACAAGGAGAAACAAGTTGAAAATAATGTTTCTATTGCTTCAAAGTCTGGTCCTAAGGATGCTTCCGATTCAGGTGTTGGTTTTGAATCTCAGGCTAAGGAAGCTTCCATACAAGTAAAAGCAAAGAATGCATAAAAGTCAAAGAAATCCGTGAAGAAGGATACTGCAAATGTTTCAAAGGATACAAACAAGCAGCATTTTTGTTCATATTCTTTATATTCTGATGGTTCGACTTCTGGAGGATCGCCATGTGGAACTCCATGATTTTCTTCTGGTATCACTGGTTGTTCATCAAACAGGTTTCATCATGATACTTTCTTTAATAATTTTCATTATCCAGTTCATTTTGGCCGTTCGTACGATTTTTATGATTCGCCAACTATGCGACATGTTCATAAACCGACAGGTAATGAAATCGTTTTCGGTTTCAAGAAACAACACATATTGTGTTATGTATGCCAACAATACGGGCACTACGCTGCTGATTGTCCATTGGCTAGAAATTACAAATATGAAGTTAAACAATTTCTTCGTGAAAAGAATGTCAAATATGTTGATGCAAAAGGTAAGATTGTTGATAAACCACAAAAACCAAGAAAGTCTACTATTTCACCTCCACGGGTTGATGAGACTTTGGTTTTTGAACCCAAACATGCTAAATCATTTTCAACGGTTATCAAAAAATAGTTCATCGAAAATTTGGAGACCTCTAAAGGTCCAGGGCAACGGTGACTATGTGGAAGACATCGGGCGACCCAAGACTGTTGACTTGGGTCAATCCATATAGATCTAATTTTTATCCGGTGTATGCAAGTGATAAGGAAGACCAGTTGGTGATATTATTTGTTACTAATTGTGGTTGCTTGCATGTTATTTAAACTTATTAACAAATCTTTTGAAATCTGATTTTTATAGCTGATGTTTTTCAAATATCATGTCAAATGTTGATCGGTTAATTTTTATTTTGTTTTTCATTTTTATTTTCTTTCATTTTTTTAGGGGGAGAAAATTTAAATATTTAAAAAATAGTGTTTGTTTAAATTTTGGGGGAGAAATTTGTAAATATAAAAATTTGAAAAATTTAAAAAGAGAAATTGATCCGAAAAAATGTGAGAACTGATGGTAAATCGGCATATATGTTATCTGTGCAGATATATGCATGTATGATAATTGTGGTTTATCATCTTAATGGGTATTGTATGACAAATCTGCCAAAATAGAATAAGAGGTATCCTTGTGTATGCATACGTTCTTTTTGGCAAAAATTTGAACTTGTTTAATTTTCTTTATTTTCTCAAGTGATCAGCCTTTCTCTGCGTATCGAAAGATCAACCTGATTGGTGTTCACTTGAGGTTTTGCTTTATTTTCTTGGTGTTCCTTATAACTCATCGGACTTTCTTTTCGTGTACGGGAGTACCGACCTGATTGTTGTTGGGTTATACAATTTATGCGTTATTTTCTATTTATTATTTCCTAAACAATCGGACTTTCTCTACGTGCTTACCAACCGACGTGATTGTTGTTTGTTTAGGGTTATGCTTTCTTTTTGCATGACACACAATGGATGATCTCATCTCTAAGAAAAATAAAATAAAAAAATGATGAGTTGCCGATATTTCTGAAGAGTGTGAGGACTATATTATCAGTGCTTGATAAATACATCATAAATATATCAGAAATCTATAGATATTGATTTGTCAAATGCTAAAAAAGAATTAAAATGGATATATCTTGATCTGTATGCTCATGAAGTCAAAACTGAAATGTGCTAGATGCGTTATGTCTGATATGATCTCACGTCTAGATCTTTCTCTTAAAAATAGAGTTTGTTTCATTTTGTGTTGATTTCATTTCATTTCTGAAAAATCAAAAAGATTTTAGGTGTGTTTTGATATAAAGTTTAGAAAAGGAAAAAAGATTTTGTTTCTGTTTTATTTTCTATTTGATCGACATGAGATACAAGATTTTCAAAAAGCTAAAAATATTTAAATATCTTGGAGTCTCAAAGAGATGTTTTGTTGGAACATCCAAGATATTCCATACCGGTCCATTAACTGTGTTAAGATGATGACATTCAATGTATTTCAGTTTGAATTTATTATGAACAGTTCAAGTTCACGGAACGCGAAGATTAAGCGAGTTTACATTTTCTCTGAGTTTGGAGTTACTGACGATACGAGAAACACTACGTCAAAAAGTGGCTTTGGCCACGGTTTTTTTTACGCATAGCCACTGTTTTGTAAAAAACGTGGCCAAAGGTAAGAAATACTAGTTTTAGCCACACATATTTTGTACCCGTGGCCAAATATATAGCCTTTGGACCCTTTTAGCCACATATTATTTTGTTTATGTGACAACAACAATCAGGTGCAATGGCTTTAGCCACTGTTTTACAAAAACATGTGGCACTTATTTGTCACGCTTAAAAAAGAGTGGCGAAATGCACCAAACGGCCACGGAATTTTTATGATTTTTAATTCGTGTGACCAAAAAGGAATGTATGGCCACGCTTAAATAATGTTGTGTGACGGAAGAGTAGATTTTATTACTTAGTAAATTAAAAGAAAACAAAACTATTAAGTATATATTATGCGTGGCTAAATGTGAGCAATGGCCACGCTTTTTACTTAGTTATGTGGCTAAAAGCTAGTACATATGGCCACTGTAATTAGGTTGTGTGACTAAATAGTAGGTTGTGAGTGACAAAAATCTATTACCAATGGCCACATATATTAACCGTGACTAAATGGTAGGTTGTGAGTGACAAAAATCAATATTATGGTCACGGTAAAATATTAAACGCGTGGCGAAAAAGAGACGATTTGTTTCCCTCTAAAACAACGCGCTTTTTTTCAATTTTACCAATTCGAGCGGGTTAAAATCTGCTACCCTATATATCATCATCATTGTTATTTTCCTTTACCGCCATCCCTTTCTTGATCTCAAATTCTCTATACCAATTCGTTTACACCATTAATTCTGGTATCAAATGGCCGATAATCAACGCTCCCTTAATTACTGGTATGTGAAGAATAGGCGTATTTTTTTGGTTTACAGTAACAGGAGAAGAAGATCCTTCAAGTCCCACAAATCTGTGATTAAACACAATGATGAGAACATCCTGAGGCAACTCCATGCGCAGAAGATTCCTGATTGTTTTGCCTACTTTGTTGAGGCAACGAAATTATTCCGTGTCCTTGATGAAAAATTCAATGAATGTGAATCCGAAGAAGATGAAGAAGATGAAGAAGATGATGAAGAAGATCAAGAAGATGAAGAAGATGAAGAAGATGAAGAAGATGAAGAAGATGATGATGATGATGACGATGCAAGTTCAGGATCATACATATCCGAAGATTGCAGTGATCCGGATTATTAATTAATGGATGTTTATGTTTAATTATGAACAAATTAAGAACAATATTTTATATGTTTATTTAGTTATGAT
>JBCNJP010000017.1:11313243-11418935 GCA_039602395.1 Deinandra increscens subsp. villosa
CATAGACCAATGAGAGAAGAGAGAGAAGATGAGTCACTTTCATTTGTTTAGTAAAATCTTGGTTGAACTAACTTCAAACATAGTATAAATAGATGAATTGTAAAACCAAAACGGGTACTGAATATCAGATATACCAATTGTACTCTATCCTCATCGGAGATTTGTAATACATCTGAGTTTACTTATCTCCAACTAAAAACCAAAATTTAGTTTTTTTGAAAACAGTACATTTTCACATACTAGTATAGTTTTTTTTAAGAAAAAAGTAATTTTAGCTTTTTATATATCAACACTATACTCAAACTAAAGAGAAGAAAATACTCGATTTTATGGTGTAATCTTTATATAAAAAATAATATCGTACGAAAAACGTTATGAACATTTAAAAAAAAAGTGAGAGAAACTTAAAAAAATGTTAACAAAAGAGATTATACCAAAACTACCATGCCACCTTTTATTTTTCCACTTCATTTATGGTACTTTAATGCCAACCATTTATTTATAAAATTAATTGATGACTCTTCTTATTGGTTCCAATTAAACAAGTTTCAAATTTGTTCCAATTAAACAACTCATACTTTTTTTGTCTCAATTAGATCACTCAACTTTCTGTGAATATTCTAATCCTATGTTTTTAACCTATAATAACAGGTTAACATGCCTATAGCATTAATTTTATTTTTCTTTTGGCATTAATTTTTTTTCTTGGTTTAATATATCTTAAAACGATTAAAAAAATAAAAATATTTGTTATTTTAATTATTTTTATTAGGAAGAATATTCTACAATCGTTTATTTTTCCTTTTTTCTTAATACATCTTATGTTTTTGTAATACGTACATCTTTTATTATTGTTTATATTAACAGCTTATTAATATTATATTAAAAATTATTATTAACATTATATGTTTTTAATATGTCTTATGTTTTTTAAACTTATTTCACAACAAATTAATTTCTAACATGACAGATGTATTAGATGTACTATGCAAAGAAAAAGAAAAAGAAATATTTTTAAAAGTTATTTCTAACATGTATTAGATGTATTATAAAAGAAAAATAAAAAAAAATGTATTAGATGTATTATAAAAGGAAAACAAGGAATTTTTCTAAAATGTTTTTTTAGACTTTTTTTAAAATGTTTTTTAATGTATTAGATGTATTATAAAAAGAAAACGAAAAGGGGTTTTTTCTAAAATGTTTTTTAAGATGTATTAAGAAAAATAAAAAGTAAAAGAAATTTCTTCCTAATAAAAATAATCATAATAATATATATTTTTATTTTCTAAATCTTTTTAAGATATATTAAAACAAGAAAAAAATTAATGACAAAAGAAAAGTAAAACTAATGCAATATGCATGTTAGCCTGATATTTTAAGTTAAAAACATAGGATTAGAACTTCCACTGAAAGTTGAGTGATTTAATTGAGACAAAAATAGTATGAGTGAATTAATTGGATCAAACTTGAAACTTGGTTACTTTTCTACAAAGTTTTATTTTTTTATTTAATCACGTTATTTTGGTAAAGAAACCATCATTTTACCATCACGCTATCCCCTAAAGAACATTTAGTTATTACACATCATTTTCCTTCATCATTTATTACTTTATGTTAATTATCCAACGATCACCACCATATTCATTTTCACAATGATTTTTCCTATGACAAATCACATTTTCATTTTTATCTATACATACACCTCATAAGAAATCACATTCTCATTTTTATCTATGCATACACCTCGTAGAGCCTTGTACGATTTTAACATTCACATTTTAAAATTTAAAAAGATCTTTACCACATGAATTTAATGCCCCCTTTTTAATAAAAGACTGATATATAGTAATTAATTATATAAATATTTAACAAATTCAACACAATATTAATTAGGTTCAAGATCACACAATCACACGTTCAATAGTTTAATTGAACAAACATTAATTATTTGATCAAACGAAAAAAAAAACACACAAACACAAAGAAGAAACACAAAACATTAATTATTTGAACGTACATAAAAAAAACACAAACACAAAGAAGAAACACAATGGAAAAACTAAAACTTCAAACCCGATCCACCAAACTTTTCTTCACAAATCTTCTCAAGACGCTTCACCATTTTCATGGTCATATGATTTTTCCAATCACCAACTTCACCTTTTCGGAAAAACACATTGTTATTCTCACCAGTTGGAAGCTTTCCTTCCTTATTCACCTTCAAATTACTCAGGTTATCAAAGCTACAAATCTCCAAAATACCCTCAATCATATTCTCCCCATCTTCTTTCTTCGTAAATGGGCACCCTAAAAACTCAGCCAGTTTCCTCAAATGAACTTCTGGATCCTCTTTCATCTCCTCATACGTCAGAAAGCAAACCTTCTCCGGATTCTTTAAGCTCACGTGCCAATAACTCAGCACGTGATCCCAAAACGGCCCGGATAAGCTCTCCCCTTCACAAAACTTTTCAAACACTTGCTCAATTGAATTACTCCCCATTTTTTCAAGCCTCAACTTGTTTGTGAAAGCCCAAAGGAAAACAAAAGTGTCTTTAGGGTTTCTACAAAGATAAACAATCTTGCATCGCGAATCTTTAACGGACTTCGGTAAAGAGTTATACGGCAAGTGACTCTAAAAGAGTCTTGGAGACGGGAACGACGAGAGACCGGGGTTTGAGTCATCGGTGTAGAGATTGATTTCCAAGAATGGTACGAGGATATGTGGGTTGGTTGATAGCAATGGGTGATTTTTTTGGTGGGTGGGTGATTTGTGCGGTTTATGAGGGTGAATAAGATGGATTTTAACCATGTGGTGCCTGATTTTGGAGTTGTAACAAGGAGGATGTCTGTGTGTTGAGATTGGAAGTGTTTTTGGCATGAAATGACTCCTTGTAGTTGTCATGGAGGATGCCAAAAGCCTTGATATTTGTATAGTGTTGTGGAAACCCATCCGGGTGTGGTGGGAAGTGTGGAAAGTAGCGTTTTGCATTCCTCACTTAGCTCATCTTCATTTAGATAGTTGGCCATAGGTGGTGGGTTGGATGTCAACATGGAGATTGATGTTTTGGTATGCACTAGTTCGAAGGGTTCAGGGAATATATATAGAGGAAGGAACAACCTTTAAAAAAAATTACTAAGGAACATAAATTTGTAATTGACATGAAGGGAGAGATTCAAATGAGAAGTTTGTTTTGGGTAAGAAGGATAAGAAGGAAATCTAGCCATTGGATTTTAATCTAATAAATAAGAAAGGAGGTGTATTTTAGTCTTAGCCACTTTTGTTGACTTTTTATCTACTTCCTCCATTTTTTTAAACATTCATAAATTTCACATACGACATTATTTAAAAAAAAATTACAACATAAAAACGAGCGTTTTTTTATCTTTAGAACACGTATAGTGTTGCTATATAAAAGTTTTTTTTTTTAAAATCACCCTTTCGATTTTTTACACAATGTTCAAATCATTGTGTCATTGTGTTAAAATGTTCAGATCATTGTGTCTTTGTGTCAAAAGTATATATATTGTGTTGCTATATATAAAAATTAAAAAAATTACTCTTTCGGTTTTTTACACCGTATGACACAATGATCTGAACATTTTGACACAATATGACACAATGATCTGAATATTTTGATACAACGACACAATGATCTGAACATTTTGATACAATATGACACAATGATCTGAATATTTTGACACAATGACACAATGATCTGAACATTTTGATACAATCGAAAGAGTAAAAAAAATTTAAATTTTTATATAGCAACACTATACGCTTTTTAAAGATTAAAAAACGCTTGTTTTTATGGTGTAATTTTTAAAAAAAAATAATGTCGTATGTGAAAGTTATGAATGTTTAAAAAAGTGGGGGGAATTTGATAAAAAGTCAAAAATACCCTTCCATCTTTTATTTTCTTTAGTTTTTCTCTGTAATTTACCCAGAAAAATTTTAAACCATAGATCTTCATTTTATTAAAGATCTAATGACTATGATTCCTTCTTATCCTTCTTATCTAAACTAAACTTCTCACAATAACCTCATCGGGAGATGTTCAAATGAGAAGTTTTTGACACAATGTTCAGATCATTGTGTCATTGTGTCAAAAGTATATATATATTGTGTTGTTATATATAAAATTAAAAAAATTACTCTTTCGGTTTTTGGCACCATATGACACAATGATCTGAACATTTTGACAAAATATGACACAATGATCTGAATATTTTGACACAACGACACAATGACACAATGATCTGAACATTTTGATACAATATGACACAATGATCTGAATATTTTGACATAATGACACAGCGATACAATGACACAACGACAAAATGACACAATGATCTGAACATTTTGAAGAGAAAAAAAACGCTTGTTTTTATGGTGTAATTTTTTTTTAAAAAAATAATGTCGTATGTGGAAGTGTTTAGCCCTACGTTACCCTAAAACTGCCCCTACCGCAAAATCAGTAGCGTCGCACATAAGCTCAAACGGTAAACTCCAATCGGGGGCTATCAGAATAGGCGCACTCACCAACCTCTCCTTCAGAAACTCAAACGCCTTCAAACAACTCTCATCAAACTCAAAAGCAACATCCTTCTCTAAGAGACGTGTCATGGGTCTAGTGATTTTGGAAAAATCCTTAATGAATCTACGATGGTACCCTGCGTGACCTAAGAAACTCCTAACAGATTTGACATTAGTGGGTGGTGGGAGTTTGCTAATCGTCTCAATCTTAGCTCTATCGACCTCAATACCTGCACGAGAAATCTTATGACCTAAAACTATCCCCTCAGTGACCATGAAATGACATTTCTCCCAATTAAGCATCAATTTGGTCTCTATGCACCTAGCTAACATCCTCTCCAAGTTACCTAAACACTGATCGAAAGAACTCCCGAAAACAGAAAAATCGTCCATAAATACCTCCATGGAAGTCTCGATCATGTCCTGAAAGATGGCCCCATACACCTCTGAAATGTGGCCGGAGCGTTACATAACCCGAATGGCATACAACGATACGCGAAGGTACCGTACGGGCACGTGAAGATGGTTTTCTCCTGATCCTCGGGTGCAATAGGAATCTGGAAATAACCGGAAAATCCGTCGAGAAAACAGTAGTACTGCTGACCCGACAAACGCTCCAACATCTGATCGATAAAGGGTAATGGGAAGTGGTCTTTCCTAGTGGCATTGTTAAGCTTACGGTAATCTATACACATACGTCATCCTGTGACGGTCCTACTCGGGATCAACTCATGTTTCTCATTCATCACAACCGTCATACCTCCCTTCTTCGGAACTACCTGAACCGGGCTGACCCATGTAGAATCGGAAATCGGGTAAATCAATCCCGCGTCCAGTAGTTTGATAACTTCCTTCTTCACAACATCCTTCATGTTTGGATTTAGTCGCCTCTGAGGTTGGACCACAGGTTTATACTCATCCTCCATGAGTATGCGATGCGTGCAAAACAAAGAGCTTATACCCATGATATTGGACAATCTCCACGCAATCGCCTGCTTATGCGCTCGCAGAACCTGTATCAACTTCCTCTTCTCCTCCTCCGTCAAAGTGACAGAAATAATGACGGGTAAACGGGACTCACCCTCTAAGAATGCGTACTCTAGATGAGACGGTAACTTCTTAAACTCTAAAACTGGTGGTTCCTCTAAAGATGGTTTCTCTCCTAATTCCTCAACTCCACTAACCTCAAAAACCTCAGAACTCTCATCTACTACCTCAGTCGAGATATGCTCCTGGTGAGCCTCATCATCGACCCCCCGGTCCTCACTCACCGGGGTCTCACTCTCACTCCTAACCAAATCTGCTCCACAAATGTAGTCAAGGCACCGATCCATATGAGAAATGAAAGTATCAATGAAGTAACGGAATCGTCCTGACCTACAGAATATTTCATGGACTGCATGATATCGAATGTGATCGTCTCATCCCCTACACGAAGTGTAATCTTCCCGTCATAGACATCGATCAATGCCTTGGCTGTGCGTAAAAAGGGGCGTCCTAGGATGAGTGGACATTTTTCATCTACCTCCATGTCCATGATCACAAAATCCACGGGGAACACAAATCTATCAACCTTCACCAACAAATTCTCTACAACTCCCCGTGGATATTTAACGGATCAATCCGCTAAGGAAATGCTCATGCGCGTAAGGATCGGATCTCCGAGGCCTAGCTTCTCGTAAATCGAATAGGGCATCAGATTGATGCTAGCGCCTAGATCCGCCAACGCGTGGAGCTACCTAACAGACACGGGATCGTGAAAATGCCCGGATCAGTCAGTTTCTCCGGTAGCTTGTTCTGGACCACCGCAGAACATCGTTCATCGAGAGTAACGGTCGAGAGCGTCTCCAACTTTTTCTTATTGGATAGGAGATCCTTTAAGAATTTAGCATATTTAGGCATTTTCTGGAGCGCCTCAACGAATGGAAGATTGATTTTGAGCTGTTTGAACATGTCAAGAAACTGACCGTATTCTCTCGCATATTTCTGTTGGATGAGACGGGCGGGGTAGGGGACTCGCCTCAAATCCTCAGCGGTTATCTCCTTTGGCTCGAACTTCTTCTTCTTCTTCTCTGCTGCCTTAGGTGCAGGAGACTCGGATGTTGGCACTGTACTTGCTGGGACTAGCCTCGGGTGTGCCCTACCATCCGGAGTCTCCATCTCGATCTCCTAATCCACTGGCTCTTCCTCCTGTGCCGGTGGGTCTTGCTCTCCACCTCTACCACTACGTGTTGTCACAGCCTTAAGGGTCGCACTAGGGTTTGTTTGTGTACTACCAGAAAATGACCCCCCCCCCCTTACTTACCAACTCAGCAACCTGTTTTCCTATGTCTCCTACGTAACGCTGTAAATCTAAAAGGCTGACTGTTGGTTTCTAAAGAGTGTGTCGTGTTCCTTCAACTTCTGTTGCGTCTCCTGATCTCGTGTCGCAACCTGATTTAACAATTGCATTTGTGCAGCCAGCACATCCTCAATCTTCTTCATACTTGACCCTGCATTACCCCCGCCATCCTGGTTTTGATGCAATTGAAAACCACAAGGGTTCGCGCCACCCCGCTAACCAGAATTTGGGTTGGTCTTCCACCCCGACTGAAAGGAGTTACCGAACTGGTTTCGGTTAGAGATGAAATCCACTTGCTCCTGGGTGGCAAGTGGGCAGTCAATGGTGTCATGACCTCCACGACATAACTCACATTTAGCCTGCTGTTGGAGTTTAAAGTCGTTGATTTGTTTTTGTAGAGCATCAAACTGAGCCTGAGCAACAGTGTCAGAACTCACGTGGTGAGCTCCCCGAGATGTAGAAAGTGAAGATTTCGTTGGGGCTAAAGTGGCCCTACGATCACCGGGGTTCTGTTGCTCGGCTAAAGCAAAATTCTCAAACAGGTTCTTGCAATCCTCAATACCCAGCTTCTCCATCATGTGACCCCCTGCAGAAATGTTGAATTGTTTTTGCGTTTCGTAGGTGAGACCGTTGTAGAATTTTTCGATGATTGCCCAATCAGTCAGACCGTGTTGGGGGCACTTGCTCAAAAGAGTGTTAAAGCGTTCGTACGCAAGATAGTATGGCTCGTCAGGGTCCATGCAAAAAGAGTGAATCTGCTCCCTCATACGTGCGGCTTTCGCGGGCGAATGATACTTTTTCAGGAATTTCTGTTGAAGATCGGCCCAAGTGGCAATCGAGTTTGCGGGAAGGATTTCAAGCCACTGGGCAGCACGGGCGGTGAGCGAAAATGGGAATAGGCGAAGGTAGACAGTTTCTGGCTGAACACCATTGAGACCAAAAGTGGCACAAATACGCACGAATCGAGATAAATGGGCGGGTGTGTCCTCCTCGTCTAGGCCGTGAAATTGAATGGTTTAGGTCAGGGTGTTCAGAACATGAGATGGGATTTGCCATTTGGCAGTGTTAGCAATGGTGGTGGGTGCAATGGAAAACCTAGCATCTACGACTCCGTCACTAGCTATTTCTTGAACAGTACGTCTAGCAGCCATATTCAAATCAGGAAATGGAATGGGCGGAAGTAAACGAGAAACGGTTTTAGGGGTGTGTACCTTGCTATCGCGAATGGTCTTGAGACGCTCACGAAGCTCACGAATGCGCTCGTGGATATCTCTCTCGGGTTCGGACGTAGCAGAAAATTCACACGATCCTTTGGAACGGGTATGGGGCATAAACTAGAAAAGCACACAAGAAAAATAATTAAACCTAATTTAACTAAAGCACACGAAATAAGGGAGAAAACAGATAAAAGACACAATTAAAACCTAAGGCAAAAATTAAAAATTTAATTAACTAAGCACACGAAGAAAAAGAAAAAAAAACACACAATTAATCCTAATTTAAAAATCAAAGTTAATTTCACTATTGCCAAGTGTCCCCGACAACGGCGCCAAAAACTTGATGTGCAAAAATCGATCTATAAAAATAAACTAAATTATCCTAGACCTAGACACACTAAATTAAACCCAATTAACCTAAAACAAGACCGACTTAACAGGCAAGCGAACCTATCGAATGTAGAATAGCTATCGGTAAACCGGGGTCGAACCCTAGAGACACTAAAAAGACAAAATTAACTAAGAAAAATACATTACTGATTAATTGGTGAAATTTGGTTTTTGATTTGAAGAAGCTATTAACTAATTAAATTAACTAAAACTAACTAAGCTAAAATTAACTAAATTATCAAAACTTACTAAAACGAGAAACTGCTAAAGATGGAAATTACTAAAAAATGGAAAGCAAACCAAAGACTCAAAACCTAGAGACGAAAACTAGATATGATGCGAAATACCACCTAGACCTAGAATCCTAGTTAATGCTAACGACATCCCTTGATTATGAAAATTATGACTAAATCAGATTCTAAAGATGCAACCTATAAGAAACCTACGAGCCCCCGAAATCCTCTCCGGACGTAACTGACAAGAATCCTAAAGGTTGGAAAACGCTCACTGATTTGTTAGTTCACCTTTTGGGTACATCCTAACCGATAATTCTACCGCTCAATTAGTTGGTTCACCTTTAAGTATATCCAATTCAATTACCCTAACCGCCCGGAAACTAATCTAGGCACCTAAGGCAAAGGAGCTTAATCACTATGAAGCACAACTTACAAATCCTAACTAATCTAGGGGACTTCCTTTTGAGACAATCCTGATCTAGACAATTAACCAACCCAACTAGTTGACAAGGTTATCCCCTTTTAAGTTCTAACCAAGGCAGAATATAGCAATCAAGATACTAATTATTAACCAATGTTCTAGTTCGGGACGTCTCCTAAACTACTCCTTAGATGAAAACCCTAAAGCTAACACCTTTAGATGCATTACCCGACCCGAAAGACATTCGTAGGCAACACAAACACCAATCAATAACCAAAACCCTAATTGGAATATGCAAACGCAACAATCACAGAAAATTAAAGGAATTGCAATAGACTATCAATACATCACACAATCGTCATAATCAAGGAAAAGTCGAAAACATTAACTAGTCATCAATTGGTCTAGATGGTACAAGAAAATTAGCCAATCACAATCAACATGTCTGAGTTTATAATAATAACAGTGATATCAATCAGTAGCATGATCTGGTCTAATAAAAACGAAAGTTAAATCGAAGTAATAAGAATGCGGGGAAGCGAATGGGAGTCGAATGCTTCAATCCTATGGCTCCAATGGCTTCAATCTCGATTTCCTGCTCCAAAATCATCTCCTAGCTCTCTGATTTACGGCAGAAGTCCAGCTCTTCGACTGGAAACCCCGCATTGTATTTATAACTGAAAATTTTGGGTTTTCCGGAATTTTAACCTCCAAGCGTATCGCTTGGAGGACCCTTGACCAGCAGGCGATACGCGTTAGGCCTAATGGAGACAAAATAGTCGGGTCAACGCACGGAGCACCGCCTTTGACTTTCTTGCAGCAAGCGTATCGCTTGCTTCTTCAGGATCACTAGGCGATACGCCTAGTGCTCAATCTTCATCACTTTTCTTCTTTTTGATCTTCAATTCTTCTCCAATGCTCGTTTTCTCCAAGATCTGCACGAAAACTGCAAAATAAACGTAAACCACAACCTAGGACTCTAGTATCAAAAACAACTAAAAACCTACGTAAATTGACTCAAAAGACTCACAAAACGACTCAAAAACGTAAAGGAAAACCTATGTGTTTTGCAACACATCAAATATCCCCCCACTTAACCTTTTTTCTTCCCCGGAAAAACCTGCAAATGGAATCATAATCTGAGTAATTGGCTTCCAACCTTTTCAATTTCATCAATTTCAATTCAATTAGCCTACTTACATTCCGGTAGCGATTATCGGTATTTCGATCCGATTAAACCCAACCACCAACCTTTGAGCCCCCAAGGTGTTTATAATTTACCGAATATATTTCAATCTGCCTATGTGTCCCACTCTAGAAAGATCAAGTTCAGCCTAATCCCGAATCATATTCAGTCCGAATAAAGGGTAATAAAGATATAACATTTTAATTTTTCCCACCCCCTTAAATCAGATACAAACATGTCCGAAGAATGATGGAATTAAATGGAATGAAGTGTTTGAGCATTTATTTTCTAATCTACCATGTTTTTTCATTTTCATTCTTTTTCTCTTTTTATTTTTTTTATTTTATTATTTTCAGATAATTGGTCACTTTTAATTTAGATTACCAACGGACATCATTAGAGGCATTCTTTTCGAGATGTTATCCCCAAAATCATACATGAGTATTTTGCCCGCGAGATCCAGGACATCATCAGAGGCCTTACCACGGGATACTATCCTTAGTTCGTACATGAGTATATTGCCCCTTCACTCTAAAATATTAACCAATTTATTCCTAATATGCTTATGATGGAAAATGGGGCGCCGTTATTTCTCGGATTTGCTTTCGCAAAAAGATCATAACGTGCCGGGTATTCTAAGGACATAGAAGTATCTTGCCTAAAGGGGTCTCTTTCCTCCTAATCCTCAGTTTCAGTATTCCTATCACTCCTAAAATGGGAACCCACTGACAGACTAATTACATATTTATACAACAATAAACACAATGGGATATTTAAGCTTTACTAAGTTAGCTGGGCCTACCAATACATCACTAACCGGCAATGCTTTCAACTCTTAGTTATATTTATCATTTAAGCCCTTAATTAGCAAGCCAATCCCCTGATTTTACCTATCATCTTCCATTTTAAACTGCAAATTTAATCAGAAACAAAAAAAAAATTCCAATTTTTTTTCAATTTTTTTTTTCGAAACAAAACTCACACTTTAAACAAACACACTAAAACTGACTCAATTAACGAGACACGACACATAATTTCCCCATCCCCACACTTGAAACTCACATTGTCCCTAATGTGAACCGAGAAACAACGACTCAAACAAATAAAAGAAAAATAACAGAAAAAAATAAATACAAAAGAATAAAGACTGAAAAATAAAAGAACAGAAAAAAATGGAACAGACTCCCCTGATTGAATCGGCATGAATGAAAGGAATCCTGTTCCTCGCCCTCCAATTCGAACGTGATATCAAAATTTACTAACTCCAGAATTGCATCAAACATCGTCACGGACGAAAACGGCGACTAACAACCCATATTCTAACAACCAAGGCAAACCAAAATCACAGCAGCATATATATATCAAACAAACCACCCAACCGGTTAACCCCGTACAAATTCCCAAGTATCAGAATATTAGAATATTAGTACAGACCATGATGATAAAAACAAAAATAAAGAAAAAGTATAAGGATGTGAAATAACCGATCAAAATGGCTGCTGCTGACAAAATACTGCATCCAACTCCCTACTCCTCAGCATCATCATCAGAATCAGCAGGCTCGTCCTCTCCAACCGCAGGCTCACAAAAGAAATCAGGCACGTCGAACCCCTGGGCAATGAACAAACTCCTAATAGCCCGATCCTGCAAATCCATCCTCATATTCTGATGTCCGATGGTGAACCGCGTCGGTAGCGGGTTTGGCGGGTAAGGCGTCTGTGGCATAGGTGGAATGTCGTATGGTGTAGAAGGTGTGTGTTCTGGTGTAGATGCATTATGCTTTGCCCCGGAAGATATGCAAACGACTTGCTCTGAAGTCATCTCTGCGATACATGTTCCAAAAAAACATAATGTCAGTAACAGTCATATATATATATATATATATATATATATATATATATATATATATATATAAGCAAAGCAGTAAATATACACATAAGTATGGTAAGACTACAAATAGGTTTATGACATGCATTTTTGTATATGTGTACCTCTTGATGTTGGTAGCGAGTCTCGTATGCAAATGGAAGTCTCGTAGAGCGGGCTATAGTCTAGGTTTCTTTGTTTTCGTTACCTTGTTCGCTATAACCATGGCTTTGATACCAATCTGTCACACCCCGATGTTCCCGATTACGTGGGCGTGTGATGTCATTGGGTCATAGTCGTGGGTACAAAGAACGACCTTTAATAGTTCCGTTTACGTTTGAAAACCAAGTATGTTATCATAGTTTGCAGCGGATTATATAAAAGATAACATTGTCTTACAATACTGAAACGAGAACGTTACGATAAGAAATACGATTGTTCATGATTTATTTAGATAGTAAAAGGTGACCATGACTCCATTCCTAATGCAGACCCTTTTGTTTGACATACTTCCCATTTGCACACCGAGAGCGAACTTAGTTACCTGAGAAATACATGAGTTTGAAATGGTCAACGTAATGTTGTGAGTTCACAGGTTTAGGACTCTACATAATGTATTTGTAAATAGTTTTGATAGCATACAAGATATTATATATGTGGTTACTGTGGTTGCATTGATCTACCTAGTCCTTGATTTTGAAGACTAACTGATTTACCCACCTTATGGTAACTTCCCCTAAGAAATACCACTGACAAAGAATAACTGACATGTACCCCGAGACTTGTTAACGCGAAGTCAGAACTGGAGCGACCAACTAGGACAGGGGCGTCAACCCAAATAGATCTATTCACTAGTTATCGTTCCGTACAGAATTAATTGAAATCAAACAATGATGGGATTTTGCAGCAACATGTTATATAACAAGATTACCACGATAGGGATACAGAAAGAACAGATAATCAAGTGTGGCATGGCAGTAGAACCATAATATCAAGTAAAAAGATTTGTTTGATCATGATTTCTCCCCCATAGTATTTAAAATAGTTTAAAAGAAAGGGGCCGTGAAACTCACATGTGCAAGGTGAATGATCGTGACTGCTGATAGGAGCGGTAAGTAACCGATGTCCAAATATTGATAATAATAATAGACATGATTTAGTTTCTTTGTTCAGTTTGAATAACGTTCAGTTGCCCAATGATCCTGGTCGAGTCTTGACAAATTATCCCCGTTTGTATGTTTGGAAAACCCATTCATAACGTTTATTAGTTGTATAAATATTTATACGTGCTATGATATTTAAAACAATAAACATGTGGATCGATGTAAATAATTATTAGTCGAATAATTATTCAAAGGTTTGTAAGAATACTTATGAACATATATATTTATTTTAGATCTCAAATATTACGATAAATAATATGTATTATGTATTCCGTTGTTTGATTTATGTTTGGTCCTACTCTCATAGCCTTTGATAAGTAACTACGCGTATAAGTTATAAATTATTGTACAAATAATTGTTATAACTGGTGTGAGAAAAATCAATTGTTTAAGTTATTAAGGAAATTAATAACGTTACGATGGAACTTTAAAGAAAATAAAGTTAGTTAATTATTTTCGAGTTCGAATGTATATATATAATTGGTGAAAATAAAGGTTTCATTTTCCTTTAATTTGTGTCGTTACTTTGAAGTATGGTAATAATAGTAGGTACTATTTTTATTATGACTTCAAGAACTTTGTTTGATAAAGTTTTTAACAGTTTGATTTATATAATTTTCTTTGAAATCAAATGATAAATCTAAAGTTTTTAATGTTTAATCGAACTTATAAGTTTTCAAGGTTTCTGAGAAAATATAAACATAACTCAAGATTTAATTATATCTTTACAACGAGCAAAGATCGAAAGGGTTTCGATTCATCGTGTTTGTTTAGTCAACTTCGTCTGATCGTTACAAATCTACATTTGTTATTTTTAAGCAAAGATTGCTTGTTTATCCGGAAAATATTATAAGTCCTTTATCAAACCTTCTGATCAACTTTTAGTTATAAAAATGACTAACAGTTTTAGAAAAAATTTGTTAGGTCCCGCTTATAAATAGGTTCAAAACCATTTCTTCGTGTCGTTTATTCCATCAACAAAATCAAGTCCTATAATGTCGATTAAGCTCAGTTTTAAAATTAATGACAAGTATAAGATCAAACTAGTTAGTTGACATCTTTGACTTCGTTTTACTTATTCAAAATTTAGTATAAAATGATATAAGCTTTAGTCATTATATATTTTAGTGTTAATCAGTGTTTAAGAAATCTAATGATTTCTTTAAACTTTGTATAAACATTTTAGGCTCTCAGATGACCATTTTTACTAACATAAAATCATAACCATTTCGTGAATCAATCTTGGGTTTAGATACTCGTGGGTATACTATTTGGCTCATCACCCGGTTTTTCTAACCACGAGACCCACAATGTGACAATATTAAGCCCCGTTGAGCATCACACGTAGTTTGATCACTTAGAGACGAAAGAAAGCAATGTAAGTTTATCATTTTATGTGGGTTTTAACCCAAAATGTAAGCAAGATTATCAACACTTAATGGATCTTTCGGGTGAACCTTTAGATCAAAGAAATGAAATGAAAGTGTGACTTAGAAGCTTACAACGAGCAAGCTTCGAGGATGTGGTAGCCGAAGGTGGTGGTGGTGGCAATCGATGTTGGTGGCGGTGGTGGCAATCGATGTTGTTGTTGGTGGTGGTTGTCGATGATGATGATGATGGTGGTGGTGGCGGTGTTCGATGATGATAATGATGGTGGTGGTTGGTAACGGTGATGATGGTAGACGATGATGATGAGAATGGTTATGGTGGTTTTTTGTTGCGACGGGGGAAGGGTGGCCGAAAGCTCCTAGTGGCGGCGGCTTGGGGTGGTTGGTGTCGGATCTGTGACGACAGCAGGAGGCTGCGGGGGTGGTGGTTGGTTCGCCGGCAGGGGTGGCGGCAGCGGGTGTTCGAGGTCGTCGGCCGAGAGTGGTGAAGGGGAGGAGTGGTGGTGAGTCTTGGGTGATGGTGGGTTTTGTAATGGATTTTGAGTGTGGAAATGGTGAAGGAGGTATGGTGGGTTAATTTGACATGTGGGTATTCAGGTGAAAATATCTAGATATTATATAACCATGGTTAGGTTTAGGTATACGGGCGATTCATACCGAACCGTTCTACCGTTTTGGTCGAGACAAGTTTCAAAATAAATTACGAGGCTTCAATATTGTTAAACAATTATTGTTTTTTTTGTAAATTAATTATTTAGAATTTTTAGTTTTATTTTTTTATTTGCTCGCGTACCGCATTCAGAAAAATAAATAATTGTTTTGATTTGCTTCGAGCTCGAATATTTTATACTATTAAAACTAACCAAAGTTTTATAAATAAAATGTTCGCTCAAAGACCTTGTCGAGTGTCGGCGAGATTTTCTCACGACACTGTTTCAGTAAAAATATAAAAGTCATTTTATATTTTTATTTTTCTTGTTATTAAAGTTCCACAGATCTCATGATGAACTTTTCCTTTTGTTATGGGTTCGTTTTTCCAATACGAACGTGGGAATTTGTCAAGGGTGGACGTTTACGTACACAGTATTTACTAATATTATTACTAGTTCAAGTTAGGCACATGTATATACGTATATATATATATATATACTAGGATAGAACCCGTATGTTATACGGGTGAATCATTAAATATATATATAGTTGATAATTGCATACTCTTCTTAATACCGGAATAACGTTATTACATTAAATAAAAAGATAAAGTTATAATTCATGATATGGTATTGGTGACTTTACCCTCTTTATCAAAAAACAATATTTAGAGCCCCCGTCTCTACTTGTATATTTGAAAAATGCAACGTACAAAAATGATTGTAAAAAAAACAATCTGACCCTGAATAGCAACTAACGTTAATTTATGATTTGACAAACTTGAGACTTTAAGTAGAAAGTTAGGTGAGTATAAAGTTTGATCAAGATTATAATGAACACATATAAAATCTGAGTTATAATCAATATTATAATGTTATATCAATAAAAAAATGTTATATTGGTATACATTAGGAAAGTTATAATTGAATTAGTCATCGTGTTTAAAATTCTCAAATTGGATGAACATGGATCATTTGATATGGTAGAAACTATTTAATATTGGATCTTATGAACATGATTTTTGCCATTGATGAATTTCTTTATAAAAAGTATCATCCACAATGTTGATTGAATCCATAAAATAATATTAGGTATTCATTAATTAAAGTATTAAATATGATTTGCTCAATTATATTTGAAAACACACTAAATAAGTTTTTGAGTACTCTAAGTTTTTATTGGTATTTTATAAGTTTTTTTTATATATTTATTAAAATGAAAATAATAATGTCTATAAAAAAATAATAATAAAAATAAGATAAAAATTAATATAAGGTTGTCATAGTTTCATAATATAAATAAATATAAATATATTATAATTAATTATAAAATAGGATATAATTTCCAATCTAAAAGAATTAATTAGAAAGTAGATTTGGGAGGGAAAAATTTTGTGAGAATGAATCTGGTGTTGACATGTGTCAACAATTGTAATCATTTATTAGAATAGGAAGATATATAGTCAAAGTATAGGTTTGACCCGGTATTTTCGGACGGGTTGTCATACTTTTACGCCTCTATCGAATTTATTCGATCTAAAAAAGTACATTATATATTTTGCTTATTTAATCTCTCAAACCATGGATTTTTCATTCGTCGAGGATTCCTATATATCAAAATCAAGTAAATTACGGAAAGCAATACCAAAGTCGCTTGGTTGATCCGGATGGCTTGGTTCTTCCGGATCAGTAGTTGATCTGGATTGTGCAATTGTTTATTATCTTCCTATTATTTATTGTAATCGAAGACATGAAAGCAAAACCAAAGTCAAGACGGAGTCGTGAAGTCAGTGGGAGGAGCTCGAGATGACTTATTTGATCTTGTTAATTGGCTCTAGCAAAGTCAAACCCTTATTGCCAAAGGATTTACATATTCTTATTCTTTGCTATTTTGGTTGATTTTATTTAATAAATGTTATTAACCCCGACCTAAATATTAATCTCCCTTTAAAAGTGTTTTAAACGAATAAATATAATCTTTTTCGACAAGTTATAAAATGTTTACAACTTGTCAAATTTTGCGACCAAAGGAGTTTTTCAAAATCTATCACTTACATCTAAAAGTTCATAAAAAAATATTTTAATTATTAACTTTAATTGGTTATATCATATCGCGGCAACTTAGTTTTATATGTTATATAAAATTTAATGTCCCGGCCGTTGGATATGATCCTTTGTTTAATAACAAACGTCATATGGTAAAACTGGCTTTTACAACCATATTCGGTAATAAATTAAAATAAATAGTCCATGTCAATCATATTATAAGTAACTCTTGGGGCATGACACTAACCGTTAGTGTTAGAGCTCTCAATACCACACTTGGCGTCTAGGTTATCCTTTCAAGGTAAATGGACACACTAATGACAAAGATTTTTAACCACACACGTGATGTGGCGGCGTATACGCAACACTCATAAAAACATAACAAACATGATAACACTCATAAAAACATAACAAACATGATAGCCCGCAACAACACGCGGGCGGACAAAATATCTATCACTATGTTTATTTTTGTACTATATGAATGTAAGTTGATAAAAACTTTCAACCCGCAGCAAGCGGGTCTTTTGCTCGTTTACTAAAATAAGAAAACATATTACTAATTAATAATCACGGAGAATAAATGGTAATTAATTACTAATCACCAAGAAAAAATCTTTAATTAACATATTACTAATTAAGGATAATGATATAAATATCCTAAATTAATAAAAGATTTTTTCAACTTTTTTAGTTTCACGATATTAATTTTAATTAAAAATTATGTACGAAAATTTTTGTCATTATATTCAAATTTGTTTATTTTTGTAAATAATTTTCGGATACTGATAACTACATCCCTAATTTTTGGATTTTTAAACAATTTTACTACTTAACAATCAAATATTTAATTTTAAAAGATTTCAACAATAAAATTTTCAAAATTTTGGCAAATGTTAAAATAATCCACCTAACTTCCCTAAATATATATCGCCATTTAATGTAAAATTTTTATTTTTGCAAACAAATTTTGGAAATCAACTTTACATATTGTTAAAAATATAAATGCCTAAATATAAGTTTTTATTATTTTATATCTTGGGCTAGTTTTATTGTGTGTATTCTTTTGTGTAGATGCCATGGGCCTGTTGGTCCATGGCCCAGGCCTGCTGATGGACCCGGGTAGTTGTTGCTGTTCAAGAGTTCGGGCCGTTGGGTTTGTTTGAAGTCAGTTGGAGCTGCTGGTGTTTAAAAGGCGTGGCGTTGGAAGCTGTTAGGGTTAACGACGCATTTGAACAAATTGGTGCGTCGCTTCCTTCTCTCGAGATCTCTCTGCTTTCTTCTCCACTGTTCTAGGGTTTCGTAGTGATTCATCGTGCCTTGATAAATCATCTCACCTGTTAGATCGTAGTGGTTGTGTGTGTTAGTGTAGAGAGATTTTCTGCATCATCGTGTTGATGATTGCAAAGTTTCTTGGTGTTATGATATCAGATTCTTGTTGTATTTTTTCTGTTATTCAAGTTAGATCTTCTGGATTTACTGTTTTTGACATGGTATCAGAGCCACGAGCTCTCGATATCCGTCTTTGAGTCTTCTCGACTGTCTAGGGTTTAGGATCTGTTGAGAAATCGACTATTTCCGTCGTCGATTTGTGTCTCCGACGAACCGATCACAACTCCGGTTGCGATCCTTGTGAGTTTCTGCTAGGTTTTTTGCTCGTTGTGGTAACGGCGTTTCAACTCCACACGGTACGTAAGTCAATTTGACCGCTGGTGCCGGTGGTTGCAGTTGACTCTCCGTCACTGTCTTACGAGTTTCCCTCGCTTGAGGATCGTTCACTGGTTTATGAGTTGTAGGTCAACCCGTGGAGGAGCAGTGACCAGATCCGGCAATCCAGGTCGAAGACTCGCTTGGTTCTGGGTGTGATTGTAGCTGCGCTGATCGTAGATTCTGTAACCCTAAGTGAAGGTTACAGGTCTCGATTTGGAAACCCTAACTTGGGTTCTCTATTTTAGCGTAAATACAGTGGTGGTCTGTTTGTTCCACTCCAGTGGCGGACTGGTGATACCGCTTGCATGCTGTACAATGAGAGACATCCCTTGTCCTTTGTGATAGTTGATTAGGTTGTTCTGTGATATCTGTTTCATTCTTGGTATCTCTGTCAGTTTTCTGCATATTTCTGTGATTTGGTTGTTTACTTGTGATCTTTATCATTCTTGTTTGTTTCTTGTGTGTTTCCTGGTGTACATTATCTGTGATCATGACTAAGGGTGATAAAACATCTACTTCTGCCACTTTGGTCAGTAAGTTAGATGCTAGTGATCCTTTGTACCTTCATGCTAGTGATTCAAGTCATCTTACTGTCATTAGTATTAAATTGAAAGGATCTGAGAACTATACTCTTTGGGCTAATGGCATGAAACTTGCTTTACAAGTAAAAAACAAGTATGGTTTTATAGATGGTACATGTAAAAAATCTACTGATGATGAGATATTGATGAAACAGTGGGATAGGTGTAACTCTATTGTTTTGACATGGATTCTTAATTCAGTGAGTGATGATCTTTATTTGGGTCATGTGTATTCTAATTTGGCTTCTGAGGTGTGGACTGAGTTGAAGGATACTTCTGATAAGATAGATGGTTCAGTTGTCTTTGATCTATATCAGAGAATAAATGCTTTTAATCAAAGTGGTTTGTCTATAACTGAATATTATCGTAAGTTGAATATGATGTGGAAACAACTTGATCAAATTCTTCAAATACCTACTTGTACTTGTGATGCCTCGAAGAAGTTTAATGATTTCTCACACTTGATTAAGCTGATGCAATTTTTAATGGGTCTTGATGGAAGCTATCAGTCTGTGAGAACCAACCTGTTAATCCAAACTGAGCTTCCCTCTGTTAAAGAGGCTTTTTCTGTTCTGTCTAGGGAGGATTCACATATAAATTGTGGCAGTTCTAAAAATAACATTACATCTATGGGATTTTCCTCTAGAACCACTATATCTTTTGATAACAAGAAAAAACCTACTAGAACACCTAACCCAAATCTAAAATGTACTCATTGCAACAACGTAGGGCATACAATTGAAAAATGCTTTGAAATCATTGGATATCCTCCCTGGACGAAACCTAGGGGCGGGGGGCAGACTAAGAGGGCTAACATAAGCAATGTTAATAATGCTTCAGATCCTACTGATAGTCCTGTTTTCAATCCTGTTAGTTCACTTACAGCTGAACAAATGTCTAAACTTTTAAGTCTACTATCTGAAAAAGGACATGATGGTTCAACCGGGGGTAATGTTTCAGGTAGATCTTTTTGCTCTGTTTGTGTGTGTCCAAAATTGTTTTCCTTTTCTAGTTATAATAACTTTAAGGGTAACAATGGGTGGATTGTTGACTCAGGGGCAAATCAGCATATGGTTATGACTGATAAAGGCATGACAAATATAATGGATGTATCAGAATATAATGTTTCTGTCAAACATCCTAATGGCACAAGTGCTTTGGTCTCTAAAGTGGGAGATTTAAAACTTAATGATAAAATAACACTTTATGATGTATTTGTTATGCCTGATTATAGTGTTAATCTGATCTATGTGTACAAACTTGCAAGAGATAGTAAGTTGACTGTTAAATTTGATGAAAATCTTTGTTATATTCAGGATTCGTTAACCAAGAAAGTCCTGGGGATTGGTAATCAATTAGATGGTCTTTATATGTGTGGCGAGTCTGGTATGTCTCATTGTGTGCATAACACTAGTAGTAAAACTAGTAATTTTTGGCATGCTAGGATGGGGCATCCTTCTGAAATGTCTCTTAAAATGCTCAAGCTGCATTATAAAATTGGTTTTTCAGATTTGACTGGTCCTTGTGATGTTTGTCATAGAGCTAAACAGCATAGGGAACCTTTCCCTTTAAGTGATCATAAAAGTATGCACTTAGGTGAGTTGGTCCACTTAGATGTTTGGGGTCCTTATAGAACTCAGAGTAGGGAAGGTTACAAATATTTTTTAACTATTGTTGATGATTACTCAAGGGCTGTTTGGGTGTTTCTGTTGAAACATAAAGATGAATTGCTTCAAAATGTTCACGTTTTTTATAATTTGGTTGAAACACAGTTTCATAAAAGAGTTAAAATCTTTCGAAGTGATAATGGGACTGAGTTTACAAATAAACAATTCACTGATTTTTTGAAAACCAAAGGAATTGTTCATCAAACAACTTATATCTATACCCCACAACAAAATGGGATAGTTGAAAGGAAACATAGACATTTATTAAATGTTGCTAGAGCATTGATGTTTCAGAGTAGCATGCCCGTTAGGTTTTGGACTGAGTGTATCTTAACTGCTGCATATCTGATTAATCGAACTCCTTCTTCTGTTTTAGGTGGAAAGACTCCCTCTGAGTTTGTTTATGGCTTCAAACCTTCACTTAGTCACCTTAGAATATTGGAAAATTGGATTTTAATAATACAAGTTTTACCTTGTTGGCGGATAATAATACGAGTTTTGAAATTTCCTCACGAAATACGAGTTTTGTAGGTATTGGATTCTAATGATACCCGTTAGTTTTTTACTAATGGTGTTAGTTTGTTGCCTACGTGGCACCTGACGTGGACTGTTTTCCTCCTACGTGGCACCTGACGTGGCACCTGCCACGTAGGCAACTGACTAACACCGTTAGTAAAAAACTAATGGTGTATCATTAAAATCCAATACCCACAAAACTCGTATTATTGTAAGGAAATTTCAAAACTCGTATTATTATCCGCCAACAAGGTAAAACTTGTATTATTAAAATCCATTTTTCCTAGAATATTTGGTTGCCTTTGTTTTAGTATTGTGTTAAACAATCCAAATAAGTTTGACTCTCATGTTGAAAAATGTGTCTTTCTTGGTTATTCTCATAATAAAAAGGGGTATAAACTGTGGAGCCTGGATAATAAACATGTCATTTTTTTAAGAGATGTAAGATTTTATGAAAATATTTTCCCTTTTAAAACTGAGTCAACTGGTTTGGGTGAGTCAATAGTCTCTGATATAGATACTATTCATTTTTTTGACATGTATGATTCAAATGGTTTTTCAAATTCTAAGGGTGACAGAGGTCCCAATGATGAAAATATTAGTCTTGACATGCCTCATCATGGGCCTCAGTCACCGAGGGTTGTTCCTGAGTCTACTGCAGGGGGGCTGGGAATGGTAATACGGCTTTACCCAGTAGCTCAGGATCACCCTCAGGAAGGGCTGAGGGTGGTGAGGTTAATGAAAATTCTGAAACTGTTGAAACTGTAAATGAAAAAACAGTTATGTCTGAGGGGTGTGAAAGTTCACAAACACCTTCTGTCACTCTTAGAACTAGGTCTGGAATAGTTTCAAATTTACCCAGAACATTGAATGATTTTGTGATTGAGGGTAAGGTTAAGTATGGTCTTGAGAAGGTTGTAAATTACTCAAATTTATCATCTGAAAATAGATGTTTTGCTACAACTTTAAACAAAAGTAGTGAACCTAAAAACTATTTTGAAGCTGTGAAGGATCCTAATTGGATTGCAGCTATGAATGATGAAATTGAGGCTTTACATAGAAATAATACATGGTCTCTTGTTAATTTGCCTAAAAACAGAAAACCAATAGGGTGTAAATGGATTTATAAGATAAAATATAAGTCATCTGGAGAAATTGAAAGATACAAAGCCAGACTTGTAGCTAAGGGTTATAGCCAAAAAGAAGGGGTAGATTATGATGAAACTTTCTCTCCTATAGTTAAAATGGTTACTATGAGATGTGTTTTAACTATTGTTGTGTGTTTTAAATGGCCTTTGTTTCAATTAGATATCAATAATGCTTTTCTGTATGGGAATTTGAATAAAGAAGTATACATGACTTTACCTCAAGGTTACTATTCTAATGATGAAACCAAAGTTTGTAAACTTAAGAGGTCCCTTTATGGGCTGAAACAGGCCCCTAGAATGTGGTATGAAAGGTTAATTGAGGTGTTGTATAATCTTAACTTCGTTCAAAGAAAATATGATCACTCTTTGTTTATCATGTCTTCTAAAGATTTGTTTGTAGTGTTATTGGTATATGTTGATGACATTGTCCTTACAGGGAATAGTATAACTGAGATAGAAAATGTTAAAGTGGCTTTAAACTCAAAATTTAAAATTAAAGATCTTGGTAATCTTAAATATTTTTTGGGTATCGAAGTCATTAGTACTGTCGATGGTTTGTGTTTGTCTCAAAGAAAATACTGTCTTGAGTTGTTGGCTGGTAGCAAACCTGTGAACTGTCCTGTTGAGCAGAATTATGTTCTTTCTAGTTTATGTGAAAAGAATAATGCAAGGTTAATTAATATAACAGGTTATCAGAAGTTAATTGGTAAGTTGATATATTTGTCTCACACCAGGCCCGATATAGCATACTCTGTGCATTTCTTAAGTCAATTTATGCATGAACCTATAAATGGCCATTTACAGATTGCTTTAAGGTTGCTTAGGTATCTAAAGAAATCACCAAGGATGGGAATTCTTATTGTCCCTAGATCTCTAAATGATTTAAGGGTCTATACTGATGCTGATTGGGCTAAGTGTTTGCAAACTAGAAAATCTGTGACTGGTTTTTGTGTGTTCCTTGGTAACTCTTTGGTATCCTGGATTAGTAAAAAACAAAGCACTATCTCTAGGTCAACAGCTGAGGCTGAATATAGGGCTATGTGTGCTGGCACGTGTGAAATTATGTGGCTTGTAAACTTGCTAAGTGAGCTAAATATAAGTGTTAAGTTACATGTTCCTCTTTTGTGTGACAACACAGCTGCTATCTCCATCTCTTCTAATCCTGTATTTCATGATCGAACAAAGCATTTTGAACTTGATATTTATTTCTTGCGTGATCAAATTATGAAGGGATGTATTAAAGCTGTTAGTGTTCATTCAAAGGGTCAATTGGCTGATCTTTTCACTAAGGGGTTGTTGGTTCAACAACATGAGTTCTTTTGTCACAAACTTAATATGTTTGATGTGTTTAACAATAAAACTGAGGGGGGGATGTTAAAAATATAAATGCCTAAATATAAGTTTTTATTATTTTATATCTTGGGCCAGTTTTATTGTATGTATTCTTTTGTGTAGATGCCATGGGCCTGTTGGTCCATGGCCCAGGCCTGCTGATGGATCCGGGTAGCTGTTGTTGTTCAAGAGTTCGGGCCGTTGGGTTTGTTTGAAGTCGGTTGGATCTGCTGGTGTTTAAAAGGCGTGGCTTTGGAAGCTGTTAGAGTTAACGACGCATTTGGACAAATTGGTGCGCCGCTTCCTTCTCTCGAGATCTCTCTGCTTTCTTCTCCACTGTTCTAGGGTTTCGTAGTGATTCATCGTGCCTTGATGAATCATCTCACCTGTTACGTAGTGGTTGTGTGTGTTAGTGTAGAGAGATTTTCTGCATCATCGTGTTGATGATTGCAAAGTTTCTTGGTGTTATGATCTCAGATTCTTGTTGTATTTTTTCTGTTATTCAAGTTAGATCTTCTGGATTTACTGTTTTTGACACATATTTACGGTTTTTATTTTAAAAATCTATATATAATTTCGAAAAATATTACATACATACAAGTCCAATTTCGAAAAATCCTTTCTTGATCAAATCGACATATGCTAGAGCAATTGTAAAACTCAGTACTCTTCGCTCTCCCTTCAAGTTCATAACCGTCATCACCAACAGATGCTTTGACAGAGTAATCTTCTCCTTCCCGTTAGTTGATATTCAAGTTTATTTTTGTTATCTATATTCACCTCTTTACTTCCAAATTATTTTAAGTTCTTACTTATCATTGTTATAAACAACATATGCATTATTACTTCTTATGAAAGCATATGCTCTAAATGTTATACTCGGTTTAAGCATGACGATCATCCCGTAAAATGACAAGAATGATTTTCGAGATTAGATATAATTTGTTACCTTCAATCGATGTTTTTGGAATGATTGCATTAAGATTGTTCTAAAATCAATGAACATATACAGTGAAAATTTCCGATGGAGAGAGGTTCAAATAAGAAATTTGTTTTGGGTAAGAAGGATAAGAAGGAATTTTAGCCATTGCATCTTGATCTAATAAAAAAGGAAGGAGGGGTATTTTAGTCTTAGCCACTTTTGTTGACTTTTTATCTACATCCCCATTTTCTTTAAACATTCATAACTTTCACATACGACATTATTTTTTTAAAAAAATTACAACATAAAAACGAGCATTCTTTATCTTTAAAACGCATATAGTGTTGCTACATAAAAAATGAAAAAAAAATTACTCTTTCGATTTTTGACACAATGTTCTGGTCATTGTGTCATGTAAAATGTTCAGATCATTGTGTCATTGTGTCATCGTGTCAAAAGTATATATAGTGTTGCTATATACAAAATTAAATACTCTTTCGGTTTTTGGCACCATATGAAACAATGATCTGAACATTTTGACACATCATTGTGTCATTGTGTCAAAATGTTCAGATCATTGTGTCATTGTGTCGTCGTGTCAAAAGTATATATAGTGTCGTTATATATAAAATTAAATACTCTTTCGGTTTTTGGCATCATATGAAACAATGATCTGAACATTTTGACACAATATGACACAATGATCTAAACAATTTTGACACAATGATCTAAACATTTTGACACAATGACACAATGATCTGAACATTTTGATACGATCGAAAGAGTAAATTTTTTTTTTAATTTTATATATAACAACACTGTACGCGTTTTAAAGATAAAAAAACGCTCGTTTTTATGGTGTAATTTTTTTAAAAAAAATAATGTCGTATCTAAGAGTTATGAAGGTATAAAAAATGGGAGGAATTTGATAAAAAGTCAAAAATACCCTTCTATCTATTGTTTCTTTAGTTTTTCTCTCTAATTCTATCCAGAAAAATTTTGAGCCATAGTTCTTCATTTAATTGAAGATCTAATGGCTATTATTCCTTCTTATCCTTCTTATTCAAACTAAATTTCTCACAATAACCTCACCCTTTTTGATGATCTAACATATTTGAGGGTTAGGTTCCACACAAAACCAAACATTATTTAAAAACTAAAAAACTTAAGGCTAAGGGACTGAAATTGAAAATATATCTAATATTCATTAAAAACACAGAGGGGCATAAATGGAAAATTGAAAAAAAATCACAAATCAAGCAAACAACTCTACACACCCCCCGTCAGCCTTGGTCAGCAGCATTCTCTAGCTCGCCGGTGAAGAACACAAGCTTAAGTTCAGTCAGGTATTATTACGACAATGTTGCATGATGCAACATTACGACATTGTTGCATGATGCAACATTACCACAATGTTGCTTAAATGTCAGTTAATTTTTTCTCACATTGTTGCGCAACATTACGATAAATGTTGCATGTTGCAACATTACGACATTGTTGCATGATGCAACATTACGACAATGTTGCTTAAATGTCAGAGCATGATCTGAAACAGATTTGGAGAACCATCAGAGCTTTTGGCTGTGATTCCACACCATTTTTGATCGAAATCAATGGCTTAATCGAGCTAATTCACGTCGTTTGACTTTTACGGGTCAAAGTTCATACGTTTTGACCATAAAAAATTAGAGATTTGTGTTGATATTTGGAGGTTCTCACTGGTCTGGTTAGTTTCAGCATCCAAATACGCATCCAACGAGCAAAAAATCATCGAGTTTTGTTCAGTTTGTGAATTTCCGATCATCTTCTTCGTTAAGCTAGTCGCCGGAATTTTTTTTAACCTCAACGAAACGTTACAACAATGGTGCTAGTTTGATAGAGGTCGTTGAGACGAATCCAACGCAAGTTTCAGATTCCATTTTTGTTGGGTATATCTCGAGATATGGTGTTTTGAAGTTCGTTCAAGGCCACCGGAAAAATTTGTTGAGTCGCCGGAATCTGAATCGGAAATACGGGGGCTGGGCATCCCTGAAATATTTCATTGAGTTTTGTTGCGCAAAATGTCTAAAATACCCCCACTTAATTAGGTTTTTTGGTTTTTTCACTTTTATTAAGTTTTCCCCTGATCCTAACCCTATATAGGGTGAGGTTCATTGTAGACACTTTCGCATGTGAAATAGCTCTTTTTCACATGTGAAAGTTTCTAATTAATGAGAAAAAAGAAAAAAAGAAAAAAGAAAATTAATCACAACCATTAGATCAAGAGATCTAATGGTGAAAAAGGGTGTCTACCTGTCTACACTTATGGGGGTGTCTACAATGAACTTTTCACTATATACATATTTGAATCAACTTCTAATTTTTTGCATTTATTCATATTTACAAATTTGGTTTCATTGATAACGAGATGGTCTAAAGGAAATTGTCATGTACGATTTTTGGCGTTTATTCATACTTACCTATTTAAATGTATTTGTAGTTTCATATTATTTTGTCCCTTACAACTATTTTTTTTTATATTTCTGCTGACATTTTTACCTTAATTGTCTACCCTTTTAAATATTTTATATAATCTTAACAGTTATCTAGGTTCATAATAAAGATAGTAGATGACTATAAACAGAAACGTAAGTCTAGAAAAGAAGTATTGAATGTCAAAAGGCGTAAACCTCTTATTCCATCAAATGAGAATAGTCACAAATCACCTCTTATATATAATACATTGCATTGTAAGTTTATTTCATTGATTTTCATATAAACCATTCTTAATGTACATATAAATTAATTCAGAAATATGTTTAAAATAAATTGATCTATAACAGCTGGTCATCGCTTAATTCCTCAATTGCAAGATAGTCATAACAAAGACACATCTTCTTCTTATACTGTTACCTTTTGAAGTCCCCTTATTGACGTATCAAACGGTATGTTGACTATGTCGGATTACTAATTAATACTTATATACGTTAAAACATATCTAATATACACTTTTGTTATCTAATGTATTAGTTTCTTATCGGAGTTATAATACTACGCCGCAGTCATCAATGAATAACATAAATTCTTTTAAAGACTTATGAAAAGGTTTTTTATGTTATGAACACCAATAATATACAATTCTGGACAGCCAAATTGCTTAATTCTATTTTTCCAATCTATTTGTTTTAGTTGTCTCGCCAAATATTCCTTCGGGTAAAGAATATCGTGGCAGATCAATACCACGTCCTAGAAATCATAAAATCAGTCAATCAAGTTCAAATCTTGACATTGTAAATCCGCCGTTTCATATTTCACAAGGTTAGTATCCATTATTCAATTCATATTGTATTTGTAATAATATTCTTCATTGTTTTTCTATGATTATATCTAAATTCTTTAATTTTTTCTACAACTAGTGTGCAAGCCCGTGCGATGCACGGCCGAGGGGGGGGGGGGGGGGACTTTGGCCGACCCTAACATTATCATTATGTTTATATACGTGAAACTGTTTTTAGGACGCCGGTGATTGCGAATAGGTAAAGAATCTGAGATTATGGATGGACAAAAGTAATGTGTTTAAAACAAATCAACCTACCATTGCTAATTGGCATATGTAATATCAAGTGTATAAAAGAGTCATCAAGTTAGGTGTTAGGCACCATAATTGGAGACAACAAACAATTATAAAGTAAGATAGATTCATTTAATATTAGTAGCTTCAAAGTTTGATGGGGTGTCTAAGAACCAAATAAAATAAAACTACAAATAACGGCATATTCGGGGTGAAACTGGAGTCCATCCGGTTGTCAATATTACGTGCTGCTGCCTCGGCATCCCTGCGTATGCTCCGTAGATTCCGTAACAGTGCCTGTTTGGTACGAATCGCATCATTCAGCATTGAGGCGGCATCATACCGGAGGGGAGAGGGATCAAGGCTAAGAACCGCGTCCAGTGCTTGTCTGTTTTCTGCCAGCAGCCTTTCTACCACCATTATCACGGCTGACAGTTCAACGTTTGTCTCATTGTGGCTGGCGATGAAGAAGTTACGAACATAGTCTTCCATTTCCTAATTATAAACAACATATGTAAAATAATAAATCAGCATTACAAAGCATAGATAGAGGCGTAGATGTGTAGGTAGAGGCTGTGACTCATGAGTAGTTAATGTGTTTTTATTTCTATTATGATTTGTTAAAGTGAACATAGATAATTGTTATAAATTGAAATCGTGTTTTATCTTAAGATGAATTTTCAGTACCACCTGATCCATACAATCATTAACTTTTTTTCAGTTGGCCATATCCTTATATTATTGTTGTCATGCTCATGCTATTGGAATTGTTAACATAAAAGTGACTCATGAAGTAGGTTTTAGAATTGTTTTGGAGCAACTAACACTCAATTGTTTTTCTCGTAATAATATAATCCTATTTAACATGTTCTAGAGAAACAACACTGTGCATTCAAAGTAGATGTAACAAAACACAAATATTTGTTAACGGATAGTAAATAAAAAAGTAGATAAGATCAATCGTATGCAAATTAGAACTTTATGTATAGGAGGAAGAATAGAAAATCATAAAACATATGTACCATCTATGATTACAGTTGCCTACGTAGATTAATTGGTGTAGTGTTCATTTAAGTTTTAGAAATTTCTTATGGCTACATGCAGCAGATGAAAAATGCAATGTAAGGGACAATGAGTATATGACAGCCTTGATGTTTCAATATAAGTTTTTTATTAAAGAAAACATAAAGGCATATGCTTCAAAATTCAAGAATTTCATGAATCTGTTTTGTAAGATTGGGATACCTGGCATGCAAAATTGTGTGCATCCCAAAATAACTTTGATAAAACGAAATACAGAATGTTGGTTTCGTACCTTTTACCAGGGAGATGAACGGGCTTCGGTGGTCTCTGTATTACTATAAGCGTTGTCTGCACGAAGAATACGAACAATGTTACTTATCGTGTAATCGGTGATTTTAGAGCATGTAACAAATGTTAACGGAAAGTTTACCTTTTGCCGGCGAGATGGAATTGACGGCTGTTTTTCTGTCGGTTCTGTAGATAGGAGATAGAAGTGTTGATTTAAATGGTCGCCTGGCTAACCGTCTGTTATTTCAGTTGCAACCGCCTGTCCGTTCACTTGCCTGTCGTTTCAGTTGCACCCGGGCCAAAGCCCATTGTGTTGATGAGTTCGCTGAGTGTAATATGCAAATGACAAACAAACAATGTGACATACACTGTTTAAACCAAATTGTTATTAATAAACTGTGTCTATAATCAACTAATCTTTAGGCAACTAACCTTTCTGTTTAAAAGCTGTTATTTATTTTGGTTTTAATACTTCTGATGGTTTAATTCCGTTAACAATGAAGGTGGGAAATTTGCTCCATCAGAAATTTTTTAATTACAATATAATGTTATATTATTAGTTTATCACATCGTTATTTGCTAAAGGCACCGATTAGGTACAATGAAAACTGAGTAACATTTATTGTATATTTTCATTTTTCTATCCTGAGAATTAATTTTTATATATGATTAGTGATATCTTTTGACCAATTCTAACTTCTTGTTTTGAATATTTAAAGGATTTTAAAAAAGGCTCGGACTAAATAAAAATATAATATTATTCAATAAGTTAGTGTATATCTTGATATTTTATGTGTTTTTTTTCGTAAAGCGGAGGATTTCATGTATTGATTTCCAAAAAAATATTTCGTTGGCAACTTTTGCTTCACTTCATATTTTCATCCCAAGAAACTGAACATTCTTTTAAAAGCATGTATATGAATGTAGTATTAATTTGTACATAAAAGAAATAAACTAACCACCAGAATGAGTTCAAACAAATAAGTGATTTAGAAGCAACGATCGTATTAGTTTCCATACAGAATAATTAGTTATAAACAACGTGGAGATATGCTGAAATGGTGCAGAAGTAAGATAATAATAGTTTAAGTTTCATAAATTAGACCAGTTACATGGAACGAAAGAGACAAAGACTAACCGACATGGAATATGGTAGTGTCATCCGCTTGGTCACGCTCCTCGTCAAGTTGGAAACGCAGAATCTTATGTCTCGGAAGGCCCATAAGGTGGACGAATGCGGCCCAGTCTGCTTTCATCCTTAATCGAGGATGGCTTCCATCTTGATCTGCCCATATAATCTTCACCAGGAACTCCTTCAGTCCATAATTTGAAGTTGCTTTATTGGAAACATGGATGTTGTGGCTCCGGAACAGTGCTTTAGGAATGGACTGCAAGAGTAATTTATTACTCTAACATATAATTAAATTGATAATCATAGTTATGTATTAAAATATATAACTAAATCGTTGTTTCTAACGTGAATATACCAGTAGGTGACTTTCCAGGTTGTGTGTTGTCAGCTGTTTGAAGTAGTGGGGGCTGTCATCAGAGTGAATGTGGGTGGGTATGGAGAGGCTGCATTGATGTTCAGGATCCTGGTATAGTGTAGTACCAATGTTTGTGAACACAGTAACTTCACAGTTGTACGCATGGTGTTCATCACTTCCATGTTCCGTGAAAATAAGCCACCTGCCAGGTTCAATTTGGTTCTCAATATAGAACAGGGGCCGGCTTCGACCCTGTAAAACCTATTGGGACCTGCTGCTGTGTTTGTGGATCGTGTTCCAAAAGCACATCGACGACCGCATTTTGTTTGGCCGCATAAAGCTTCACTGTATTTGCCCTTCCTCGGAACCTCCATTGTGGAAACTGTATCTGTCACACCCCCAAAAATTCCACGCGCGACAACGCGCCGTAGGGAGCGTGACAAACCAGGATCGAACACATTAGCCATACGAACAGTCTATATGCAACGTAAAAGTAAAACTAGAGTAAATGCGTTTTTAAATGCGGAAGCGTAATCGACAAAGTTGTAATAATAGTTCAAGCGCCAAAACATGCGCAAACCAAAAGTTGATAAGTTTGATAAATAAATAGTCTATGATGCATGCATGGTAATAGTAATCCTTATGTGGTGCATCCTAGCTCGTGGCAGGCAATCCAGTTTAGCGACCTGAGATATAACATGCTAAAGTGTCAACACAAAGGTTGGTGAGTTCACAGGTTTAATCAGTTCAACAGTTTAACAGTTCAGTAAAATCCAGATAGTATATCAATAGTTAACTAGACTATTTTCAAGAAATCAGCGCACGTTTGACTAGATCAACTAGCTATCCAGTTACTGAAGCTCGACAAGTTCAATTGTGCCTCGTTAAGACTAAGAAGTTTATAACACCCGTTCGATATCCAATTATGTCAGAGCGACTGACCCGGGTGGGGTTGTCAAACCCAGTAGATCTACTAAATAAGTTCCCGCTGATGTCACATTGACAGTAACTATAAAGTGAGGGCTTTAACATAAGTGTGCCACTATCATTCAGGTGATATATATCTAACAGTTCAAGTGTTTGCATGTTAATCTCCCCCAACAGGATTAAAATAAGTAAATTGGGGCCGTGAAACTCACCTTAGGTTGCTCGGCAAGGTTTCCAGACAAACAGTTAATTCAAGTAGCAAGAACGAGTCTTGTGCAAGCAATCAATCACCTAACGAGCATACGAGTATAAGTGTGTGTTCTAAACTATTAAATCTAACGTAAACGATGAAAACGAGGAATCGTGAAGTCCGGAACAAGTCGAGGATGGCACGTGTGCCAAATCCGAGTGAATATCGAAATAACGCGAGAAAATCCAATATATATCTTTAATATATATTTTCTAAGTAAATACATATATATTATATATATATTTAAATAAATGTTCAAGTGACGTTGATAATAAAGTTTTTAACAAGTTATATATATATATATTCATAAATATGTTAAATCTAATGATTTAAATATTTATTTTGGAAAGAACAACAATTTATGGTGAAACATAATCTAAAACCGAGTATTTCGTGTTTCTAATCAAAACAACGCTTTTTAATAGTTTCCTAAAAACATCAAATGTTTACACAAAATATTATTTGTTTCAATCCAACGTCTTGTATATATATATATATATATATATATATATATTTCTCCTTTTTAGATAAATTCAAAGTTTTATATCAATATATATATATATATATATATATATATATATATATATATATATAGGGTTAGGTTCAAATGAGAACTTTTTATTTTGAGAACTTTTGAGAACTAAATCTCCACCACTAATTTCAGGTGGGGACCACTATAATTCATGGGAGGGTTTTCCATATATATAAACTAGTGGCTAAGATTAGTTTTTTTTAGTTCTCAAACCCAATTGGTTCTCAAATGATCCTCTCCCTATATATATATATATATATATATATATATATATATATATATATATATATATATATATATATATTTAAATGCCAAGGTAGACATGTTTGCAATCCAAAATATGATTCCACAAGGTTTAGATGTCTTAAATATATTTTTACGGGTTTAAGACGTTTGTAAGAACCCGTTTAACACAAGTTTTAATTTACCCATTACATAAAATATCAAAAATAAAGAAGAAAAACAAGCAATGAGGTCAGCCGGGTTCGAACCCGCGACCTCATGCTTACAACCGAGAGCCCTAGCCACTGGGCTACGACTTCTGTTTGTTAACAGGCCGCCGCGAAATATTTCTATGTTATGATGGAGTCTATACCTGGTTTGCATAGATTAAAATGGGAACGAAAAAGAAAACGAGGGGGGGCCGGGTTTCGAACCCCCGACCTCTCGCAACACAGACCCGCACCCGAACCATTGTGCCAGTTTGGCGTCTGTTACAAAACCCGATTCAAAACCTTATAACCCGTACCCGCCAGAAGTCATCTTCTACCCCCAGAACCCTAATGTCACCGGAGATATTTTCCGGCGACCGGAAAATCGCGAAACATGAAATAAACTCATAAAAAGCTGCGAATAACATTAAGGAGTCGATACCTTGAGTCGAAGATGAGATTCGAGGTGATTTGGGAGCCGAAAATAAACCCGGAACGTAAACGCGAACACCGAGCGTGGTCGCGATTTGAACTTCTGACTACACCAGGTTGTTCGTGAGGGCTTCCCGATCGCAGTGGTGGTCGTAAGGTGGTGTAACAGTGGCTATATGGTGAGTTTTTTTGCCGGAAATTATGATTGTAGTGGGTTTCTTGGTTTGCGACAGTCGAGAGAGAGTGGGAGAGATTGTGAGTGGCTCTAAATGATTTGGAGATCATATATAGACCGGTTGAAATGGTATACTGAAACAGTCGAACTTAATTGTCGAGATTAATTTGTTGGAGCGGTGGTCATCGTGAAACCGTTTGGGACGTGATTGAGGTTTTAAGTCGGTCGAAGCATGCAATTCTCCGTAACTGTGAATTCAATTCACATTATGGACATTTAATTGACTATTGTCTAATGACACTTCTAGTCCCTCCAGATTTACTCATTAGGAAATCAAGTTTCGGTAATTACAGAATAGTCCTTCCAAGTTTAATAAAAGACAATCATGTTTGGTAAAACCTAACGGCTCTAACGGAGTCAACAGAAAATGTTCTCAACAACAAATATACGAAGGACGTTGAAATATATTAATCGTGTAGCGTTTATAAGAATTATAAATATTGTTTTACCCACATAAAATCATGGAATATAATTCAACAATTGACTATTTAAATTGTAACATATATATTTAAAGTCACATAAAGTTTGACTAAAATTTATAAATATATACTTTAGGTTTACATAAAATCATAAATATAATTTATGGTTTGATAATTAAAAACTCACATAGAATAATAAAATACTTGTGAAATATATATGAATATATCACATAAAATCATAAAGCGGGATCATGGAATATCAAACGTTTAAGTTTCCGTGCATGCTCGTAGTGATTGATCACACAAATCCCTAATTTGCTAAAGTCAACAAGTCAACACATAAATGTTCACACAACATTTAATACAGTTTACGTTCAGTTATTGTCAGAAAATGACCTGAAAAGTCGGTTTGTCACAGTATCCCCTTGTTGAAGAATTTTCGTCCTCGAAAATTGCGTAACGCGGTAAAAGTTAATGAGCTAGACACAAGGAAAAAAGAAAAGAAAAAAATTTCTCAGTCGTCACATCATCCCCTTGTTGAAGAATTTTCGTCCGCGAAAATTAAACCAGTACCTGAACTAGACGTAGGCTGATCCTTGAATAGTTTGGGATATTTCTTCATCATCTGATCTTTGCGTTCCCAAGTAAATTCAGGACCATGTCTCGAGTTCCAACGAACTTTAACGATTGGAATTTTGCTACGCTTTAACTGTTTAACCTCCCGGTCCATAATTTCCACCGGTTCTTCGATAAATCGAAGTTGTTCGTCTACATGCAATTCCTCAAGTGGAGTGATTAATGTTTCATCAGCTAAACATTTCTTTAAATTCGACACGTGAAAAACGTTATGTACCCCACTTAGTTCTGCTGGTAAGTTTAGTTCATATGCTGATAGGCCAACTCTATTAACAATCTCGAATGGCCCAATGTATCTTGGGTTTAACTTACCACGTTTACCAAAACGCACAACACCTTTCCAAGGTGAGACCTTTAACAAGACCTTGTCTCCTTCCTTAAATTCCAAAGGTCTTCGCCGTTTATCAGCATAACTTTTCTGTCTATCTCGTGCGGCTGCCATACGATTACGAATTTGCACGATTTTCTCTGTTGTCTCGAGTACCAACTCAGGACCTGTGAGTTGACTGTCACCAACTTCCGCCCAACAGAGAGGTGATCTACACTTTCGCCCGTAAAGTGCTTCAAACGGAGCTACACCAATACTGGTGTGGTAACTGTTGTTATACGAGAATTCCACCAAGGGTAAGTGTTTATCCCAACTTTCACCAAAATCAATAGCACATGCTCGCAGCATGTCTTCAAGAGTTTGAATGGTCCGTTCACTTTGACCATCGGTCTGAGGGTGATATGCGGTACTCATATCCAATCGCGATCCCAAAGCTTCATGGAGAGATTCCCAACATTTGGATGTAAATCGGGCATCTCGATCTGATATAATAGAAACTGGTACTCCATGTCGCGAGACGATTTCCTTGAGATAAAGTTTGCCTAATGTCTCGGAGGTATCAGTTTCCTTGATCGGTAGGAAATGTGCCGACTTAGTTAAGCGATCTACAACTACCCAAATTGTATCACATTTGCTTGCTGTACGGGGTAGCTTTGTGATAAAATCCATAGCAATCCCCTCCCATTTCCACTCGGGAATTTTTGGTTGTTGGAGTAACCCTGCCGGTTTCTGGTATTCCGCCTTAACCTTGGAACAAGTCAAGCACTTGCTTACGTAAGTGGCAATGTCTGCTTTCATCTTAGGCCACCAATAAATCAGTTTCAAATCTTGGTACATCTTATCCGAGCCTGGATGAATAGAGTAACGAGACTTATGGGCTTCATCCATAATCAATTCCCTCAAGTTTCCATACACGGGAATCCATATTCGGTTCGCACAATACCGGATACCATCTGATCTAACTTCCAATAACTTATTCATACCCCGCAAGGATTCTAACTCCATGTTCTCATCTTTGAGTGCTTCGAGTTGTGCATTCCGGATCTGATCGGGTAATCCTGTATGAATAGTAAGTTGCAACGCACGAACTCTTCTAGGCTTGGGGTTATCCTTCCGACTTAAGGCATCAGCTACCACATTAGCCTTGCCTGGATGGTATCTAATTGCGCAATCGTAGTCATTAAGAAGTTCCACCCAACGACGTTGTCTCATGTTCAACTCCTTTTGAGCAAAGATATGCTCGAGACTTTTGTGATCAGTGTAGATAGTACACTTTGTACCATAAAGATAGTGTCTCCAAATTTTCAACGCGAAAATGACTGCTCCCAACTCCAAATCATGAGTTGTATAATTCTGCTCGTGAATCTTTAATTGACGAGAGGCATAAGCTATGACTTTTTCCCTTTGCATCAGCACGCAACCTAATCCTTGCTTCGATGCATCACAATACACCACGAAATCATCACTACCCTCTGGTAGGGATAATATTGGCGCGCTACAAAGTTTCTGCTTTAGTAGCTGAAAAGCGGCGTCATGCTTTTCATTCCAGTTATACGCCGTTCCTTTATGTGTTAGCGCCGTAAGAGGTTGGGCTATCTTTGAAAATCCCTCAATAAATCGTCTATAATAACCTGCCAAACCAAGAAATTGGCGAATTTCCGTTGGTGTCTTAGGCGCAGGCCAATTCTTAATTGCCTCAACTTTGATTGGATCAACGTGAATCCCCTGATCATTAACAATATGACCAAGAAATTGCACCTCACGCATCCAGAAATCACACTTTGAAAATTTTGCATACAATTGCTCCTTCTTGAGTAACTCTAAGATCAAACGAAGATGTTGTTCGTGCTCTTCTTTAGACTTTGAATATATCAGAATATCATCAATGAAGACGATGAAGAATTTATCGAGATATGGCTTGCAAACGCGATTCATCAAGTCCATGAAAATCGCTGGTGCGTTGGTTAACCCAAATGGCATAACCATGAACTCATAATGACCATAACGAGTTCTAAACGCTGTTTTTGAGACATCCTCCTCGCGGACTCTCAGCTGGTGATAACCTGATCTTAAATCGATTTTGGAATAGTAACTAGATCCTTGTAGTTGATCGAACAAATCATCGATTCGGGGCAAGGGATAACGATTCTTGACAGTCACCTTGTTGAGCTCTCTGTAATCGATGCACATTCGAAAGGTTCCATCTTTCTTTTTAACAAACAACACTGGAGCTCCCCAGGGTGATGAGCTGGGCCTAATAAATCCCTTTTCAAGTAGTTCCTGGAGTTGAGTATATAGCTCTTGTAACTCATTTGGTGCTAAACGATAAGGTGCACGAGCAATAGGTGCTGCTCCAGGAGCAAGATCAATCTGAAATTCGACTTCTCGATGAGGCGGTAGACCTGGTAGATCTTCCGGAAAGACTTCAGGAAAGTCCTTCACGATCGGAATATCTTCAATTCTCTTCTCCTCATTCGTTTTCTCTGAAATGTTCGCGAGAACAGCAAAATGTCCTTTACGCAAACACTTCTGTGCCTTGAGATAAGATATCACACCCATAACAGTACCACACTTTTCTCCTTGAACTAAGAGTAATTCTCCACTAGGCAACGGTATCCGAACAATTTTCTCATGACAAACGATTTCAGCACGATTCTTGGATAGCCAATCCATTCCCACAATGACATCAAAACTTCCCAAGGAGATGGGCATAAGATCTATTTCTAATTTATGGCCAGCCAATTCCAACTTACAGTCTTTAACTACATGGGTAGACTCAACAAGTTTACCATTAGCAAGTTCAACTACGTATTTAGCATCTAAAGGAGTTATGTTGGCATTTATCATATTGCTAAATTTAGTAGATACGAAGCTTCTATCGGCACCAGTGTCAAACAAGACTAGAGCATAATATCCGTTAAGAGAAAACTTACCGGTAACGACATTTGGATCTGCCCTGGCATCTCCCGAGCCTATAACAAAAGCTCTACCCCTGGCACCATTTCCTCCGTTGTTCCCATTGTTGTTGTTATTATTGCCATTGCGATTGTTGTTGTTGTAGTTATTGTTGTTTCCACCGTTCAGCTGAGGACAATTCCTCTTTATGTGGCCTTCTTTCCCACAATTAAAACAACCTTTAGGGGCTTCAGCATCCTGAACTTGTTTCCCATTATTTTTGGCAGGGCAATCCTTAGATTGATGCCCCTTATTACCGCATTTGGCACACAAATACCTGTCACATGGACCATAGTGGTGGTAGTTGCACTTGTTGCACTGTGGGTACTTGCCCACATAACCCTGTTGCCCTTGGTTCTGATTATTCTGCTTCTGAGAATTTGATGAGAAATTCCTGGAATTGTTGAATCTGCGGTTCTGGTTTTGATGGTTCTGCTGATTGGAAGACTTGTTTCCAGACTGATTCCCAGAATTATCCCACTTTCTTTTGTTGTCAGAGGTTCCAGAAGTTCCTTTCTTAGGAGGTAAGACTCCTTGATCAACTGCTTGATTTGTGAGCCTATTGGCAATCCTTACAGCATCACGAATAGTCACAGGGTTTGAAGCAGTCACCATTCCCTGGATTTGGGGCACTAAACCCTTGATATACAGCTCGATTCTTCGGTAAGCAGGTGTGGCGATTCTAGGACACAAATTCGCAAGAGAATTCGAGCGAGTAGTGTAAGCTTCAATTTCCGACCCCTCCATCTTGAGGTTATACAGCTCAGTTTCCAATTTCTGGATCTCGTCCCGTGGACAATACTCTTCTTGCAAAAGTTCCTTGAATTCAGCCCAAGGCACTGCATTAGCTTCTTCAATCCCCAGCATCTGCACCTCGGTCTTCCACCAGGTGAGTGCCGGTCCTTCCAAAGTACCCGTGGCAAATTTCACTTTGCTAGCCTCAGGACAGTTACACATTTCAAAAGCAGATTCCACTTTTTCAATCCAGTGGAGTAGGCTAACAGCTCCTTCAGTTCCTTTGAACTGATTAGGCTTACAGTCCATGAAAGTCTTAAATGTAGCATTACCTGTACATACATTCATACAACTTCTCAATCACAGATTACCAATATGTGTGATCACATCAAACAACAAAACACGAATTTTGTGTTACCTTGGGGTGGCCCTGCATTGCCCGCACCCTGGACATGTGCCGCTAAAGCATCAGCCACATGTTGGTTGATTAGTGCAACCAATTGAGCCGGTGTCATGTTTGGTACATTTCCGTCTGCCATTATCTTCAATTCACAATTACCCAAAATGAGAATAAGATATAACATGAATCACAATAACCATCACATAAGTAATAAATTACTTCACAAGAGACAACCACATATTAAATAGTAAATCCCATTTCAAATAAAATGCAACTCGTTCACAAATTATCCAACAGAAATTCAAAATTCAAAATGCGTAGTCTTGGGAACATCCTCCCGATAAAACAAACAACCAAACAAAATAAAAGTGAAAACAATAAACTCAAGCGCTATCATGGTCACTGGACGCATCAGGCATCTCCTCCTCTGGTTCCTCTTCAGGATCCTCTTCAGGTTCTTCCTCGGGATCCTCTTCAGGTTCATTAATAGGTTCTGCCGGAGCCGGAGATGCAGCCAGAGCCGGAGATGCAGCCGGAGCCGGAGCCGCAGCCTCCCTAGCCAACTCAAGCTCAGCAACTCGAGCCGTGAGTGTCTCAACCAGCTCTGAGAGGTGATTCACCTGATAATATGTGTCACTCAGTCTTACTTGATACTCGGCCAGACGCCTATTAGCCCCTTTCAACTCTCCCCTAAGGATAGCAACTCTGAGACTGGTGTTGGCTCCATTATCTTGCAGCTCCCTGACCATATCAAACAGCTTCCTAATGTCCCTGAGCGCGCGGTCAAACATAGAGACCATTGCCGCGACGACTCTTTCAATAGCATACGGCAGTTCGGGTAGAAAGAATCGAGTTGACGACGACTCTGTTGGAATAGGTGGCACTTGCTCCCGGTGAACCCAACTGGCCACAAGTGACTCGTACCAGTTCCAGCTGCCGTTGTCCCTTCCACGAACAACAATAGGTTCTCCATAAACGTGGCCCTCGGAAGTTATCCTCCGAACACCATGAGTCGGGGTAGTAGGACCCGTAGAAATCCGCCTACTGGTGACGGATGGGGATGATGATGATGAGGATGATTGGGAAGCGGATATCCATCCAGCCATGTCTGCATATATACCATATATATATACATATATAAGTACAAGTAACACATAGTCAAATAGTCACATACTAGTGTGTGTGTTCGAGTGTATGACTAAGGTGTGTCTAAGGCTATAGTCGGTCTACTAATGCAAACCTAGTTCACTATAACCAATGGCTCTGATACCAATCTGTCACACCCCCAAAAATTCCACGCGCGACAACGCGCCGCAGGGAGCGTGACAAACCAGGATCGAACACATTAGCCATACGAACAGTCTATATGCAACGTAAAAGTAAAACTAGAGTAAATGCGTTTTTAAATGCGGAAGCGTAATCGACAAAGTTGTAATAATAGTTCAAGCGCCAAAACATGCGCAAACCAAAAGTTGATAAGTTTGATAAATAAATAGTCTATGATGCATGCATGGTAATAGTAATCCTTATGTGGTGCATCCTAGCTCGTGGCAGACAATCCAGTTTAGCGACCTGAGATATAACATGCTAAAGTGTCAACACAAAGGTTGGTGAGTTCACAGGTTTAATCAGTTCAACAGTTTAACAGTTCAGTAAAATCCAGATAGTATATCAATAGTTAGCTAGACTATTTTCAAGAAATCAGTGCACGTTTGACTAGATCAACTAGCTATCCAGTTACTGAAGCTCGACAAGTTCAATTGTGCCTCGTTAAGACTAAGAAGTTTATAACACCCGTTCGATATCCAATCGTGTCAGAGCGACTGACCCGGGTGGGGTTGTCAAACCCAGTAGATCTACTAAATAAGTTCCCGCTGATGTCACATTGACAGTAACTATAAAGTGAGGGCTTTAACATAAGTGTGCCACTATCATTCAGGTGATATATATCTAACAGTTCAAGTGTTTGCATGTTAATCTCCCCCAACAGGATTAAAATAAGTAAAATGGGGCCGTGAAACTCACCTTAGGTTGCTCGGCAAGGTTTCCAGACAAACAGTTAATTCAAGTAGCAAGAACGAGTCTTGTGCAAGCAATCAATCACCTAACGAGCATACGAGTATAAGTGTGTGTTCTAAACTATTAAATCTAACGTAAACGATGAAAACGAGGAATCGTGAAGTCCGGAATAAGTCGAGGATGGCACGTGTGCCAAATCCGAGCGAATATCGAAATAACGCGAGAAAATCCAATATATATCTTTAATATATATTTTCTAAGTAAATACATATATATTATATATATATATATTTAAATAAATGTTCAAGTGACGTTGATAATAAAGTTTTAACAAGTTATATATATATATATATATATATATATATATATATAGGGAGAGGATCATTTGAGAACTAATTGGGTTTGAGAACTAAAAAGAACTAATCTTCGCCACTAGTTTATATATATGGAAAACCCCCCCATGAATTTGAATGCTCCCCCTTGAAAATTAGTGGCCCAAATTGGTTCTCAAAAGTGTTCAAGTGACGTTGATAATAAAGTTTTAACAAGTTATATATATATATATTCATAAATATGTTAAATCTAATGATTTAAATATTTATTTTGAAAAGAACAACAATTTATGGTGAAACATAATCTAAAACCGAGTATTTCGTGTTTCTAATCAAAACAACGCTTTTTAATAGTTTCCTAAAAACATCAAATGTTTACACAAAATATTATTTGTTTCAATCCAACGTCTTGTATATATATATATATATATATATATCTCCTTTTTAGATAAATTCAAAGTTTTATATCAATATATGTATATTTATATATATATATATATATATATTTAAATGCCAAGCTAGACATGTTTGCAATCCAAAATATGATTCCACAAGGTTTAGATGTCTTAAATATATTTTTACGGGTTTAAGACGTTTGTAAGAACCCGTTTAACACAAGTTTTAATTTACCCATTACATAAAATATCAAAAATAAAGAAGAAAAACAAGCAATGAGGTCAGCCGGGTTCGAACCCGCGACCTCATGCTTACAACCGAGAGCCCTAGCCACTGGGCTACGACTTCCGTTTGTTAACAGGCCGCCGCGAAATATTTCTATGTTATGATGGAGTCTAGACCTGGTTTGCATAGATTAAAATGGGAACGAAAAAGAAAACGAGGGGGGCCGGGTTTCGAACCCCCGACCTCTCGCAACACAGACCCGCACCCGAACCATTGTGCCAGTTTGGCGTCTGTTACAAAACCCGATTCAAAACCTTATAACCCGTACCCGCCAGAAGTCATCTTCTACCCCTAGAACCCTAATGTCACCGGAGATATTTTCCGGCGACCGGAAAATCGCGAAACATGAAATAAACTCATAAAAAGCTGCGAATAACATTAAGGAGTCGATACCTTGAGTCGAAGATGAGATTCGAGGTGATTTGGGAGCCGAAAATAAACCCGGAACGTAAACGCGAACACCGAGCGTGGTCGCGATTTGAACTTCTGACTACACCAGGTTGTTCGTGAGGGCTTCCCGATCGCAGTGGTGGTCGTAAGGTGGTGTAACAGTGGCTATATGGTGAGTTTTTTTTGCCGGAAATTGTGATTGTAGTGGGTTTCTTGGTTTGCGACAGTCGAGAGAGAGTGGGAGAGATTGTGAGTGGCTCTAAATGATTTGGAGATCATATATAGACCGGTTGAAATGGTATACTGAAACAGTCGAACTTAATTGTCGAGATTAATTTGTTGGAGCGGTGGTCATCGTGAAACCTTTTGGAACGTGATTGAGGTTTTAAGTCGGTCGAAGCATGCAATTCTCCGTAACTGTGAATTCAATTCACATTATGGACATTTAATTGACTATTGTCTAATGACACTTCTAGTCCCTCCAGATTTACTCATTAGGAAATCAAGTTTCGGTAATTACAGAATAGTCCTTCCAAGTTTAATAAAAGACAATCATGTTTGGTAAAACCTAACGGCTCTAACGGAGTCAACAGAAAATGTTCTTAACAACAAATATACGAAGGACGTTGAAATATATTAATCGTGTAGCGTTTATAAGAATTATAAATATTGTTTTACCCACATAAGATCATGGAATATCACTAGTACAAATATGACATACGGTCACACTTTTCACGTTTCGGCCCTGTGACACTTTCAATTAAAAGTGTGACAGTAGGTCATTTTTAATTTTCTAGACATGTTTCGGTGACATTTTAGATCGTTTTGTGTGACCATTGCAAGCCCGGTCCGTTAATATGGTCACACTTTTACATTACATGTGTGACAATTACCAGTCACATTTCCAACAATGTGACCGAATGTCACCACTTGTGACTTTTTTTCTGATAATATTTACGGGTGACTATAGATACGTATATGGTCACATGAAGCAATTGTTTATGTAATTAAATGTGGCTAAATGTAATATATATTGACATGTTAATTTTGACTGTGACAGTAAGTTAAACATATTTTGGTCAAAATAGTTATTGGTGTGACTGTAAGTTACCGTTTATGGTCACATTTCCAATTTGGACGTGTGACTAAACATAAATCTTCGTCACAATTTATTGGCAAACATGTGACCATAAGTATAATATGGTCATCTTTCATTTTATTAGGTGTGACTAAATATTAACACTAAGAAAAATTTATACCGATCTAAATATTTTATGGTCACAGTTTTAATTTTGGATGTGTGACTAAATATAATTCATAGTCATGGTAAATGGGAAGACATGTGACTATAATTATAATTTGGTCATCTTTAATTTTATGACACTTTGATGTGTGACTAAAGATGAATTCTGGTCATGATAAATGAATAAAATATGTGACTATAAGTATAATTTGGTCATCTTTCATGTTATAACAATTTGATGTCTGACTAAAGATGAATTCTAGTCATGGTAAATAAAAAAAAATATGTGATTATAAGTATAATTTGGTCATTTTCATTTTTTGACAATTTGATGTGTGACTAAAGATGAAATATGGTCATGATAAATGAAAAAACTATGTGACTATAAGTGTAATTTAGTCATCTTTCATTTTTTGACAATTTGATGTGTGACTAAAGATGAAATATGGTCATGATAAATGCAAAAACTATGTGACTATAAGTATAATTTGGTCATCTTTTATTTTATGACAATTTGATGTTTGACTAAAAATGAATTTGGGTCATGATAAATGAAAAAAAAAATATGTGACTATAAGTATTTGGTCATCTATCATTTTATTGGACATTTTAAAAAATATATATAGTGTTGCCACTTGCCAGGATTCGAACTAGCAACCTATCAAAGAAAATCACAAGACCAACTCGCCGGGCTAGCCCCTAAGAACGAAAATTATTTCAACAACCAAGTATTTAACATGTTCTGGCCACATTATACTTATAGCTTGTAGGTTTCGGGTTCGAACCCCTGAACCCCATAAATTTTTTTTTATGTTTTCTATAATCTGATTTTCGAGCCATTGTGTAGATAAAACCATTTTTCATGAAATTTTAACCATTCCAAGTTGTTTAATAAAATGTTAAATTAATACTCATATCTACACTCCATAATTGTATTCTAAACAACTCAATATTTTCCCATATAGAAAGGCATATATTGAATTTTGATAGACAAAAATATGTAAAAATCATAAAATATATATTCTGGCTTTGGTCTCCTTAACATCGTCCATAATAGCTCGAAAACTCATACCAGTCCAAGTATATAGAAAAATAATAAATCTAATAAGAGCAGACAATTAAAAAAAAGTTTTTGTAAACATATTAAGTAATTATGTTGGTCTATTATACTCAACAAACTAATATGATACACTTCCAATCACTTACCTTTCTAATTAAAAGAAGATAAATTGCCATAGTATAAATACATGCTCGGTGTTAGCCCTTTTCTCAATACTAGGTAAGAATACTTAAATATAATCATCAAAACTAATTTGTCTGATGAGATCTTACCTTAAAAAATCAAGGTGATGGACATATCATGAGAAACTACAGAAATATTATACAGATTAAAGCTTCACTAGGGATTTAATCTAAAGCGTGTTACGACGGCATAATTGCATGTTAAATAAACATGGTTTTACCTTAAATTTGACCTTAAAAGTGAACCCATTTCGACAATGAAATACTATACCAAATGAACAAAAATCTAAAAAGCATCAACAACCAAAAAATACATATACTTTTATGTCAAAATTTCATGTTCTTCAACCTATGTTATGACTTTAACTGCCTCTTCCAACAAATTTTCTTCCTTTCTTTCTATTTCTATTTCGCCTGCTTTCTACACAAAGAAGATTACTAATTAGAAAAATACATTCAACAAAACAACATATTTTTCAAAATAAAAATCATGATCATACCAATTGAAAAGAAGGTTGTTGCACCGATGCTACCTTCGAGTAGCATGCTAAATTGATCAGATATATCTCATTTTTCTTTGTTCCTTCTTAGCTTTTTTCTATAAATTTGGATGCATCTTGCTACATATTATAATGGTGAGTCCTTAAGATAAAATATTGCTATTGTAGCAATGAAAACTTTGAAGCATGTAGAATACCACTTCTGAACATCATTTTTTCCAAAGCAAGATAGAATATCTTAATTATGTTTTCTATGGATCACCTATTGGTCAGATAACTATTACCAGATAAACTTGTGATATCATACCTTTACCGGTATTTAACAACAAAAAGTTTCTATATATTTACATATATAGAGCCTTGTACAGGTGCTATATTTTCTGGCAAATCACATAAGGAGTTGCACTATTAAGAACAAAATGGACTATGCAAATACTCCCGTTTATGACCCATCACAAATATAAAAAGCAATCTAACCTTGGTAGTCTCTATTTGATCGTTCTCAACCTCTGAAGAACAGATTGTTTTAAAATGCTGCATGTATTCAAACGTTTGTAGTCAAACCTACATAACCTGCAACCAGTAAGCAATCCAGAATTTGCAACATCAAATCAGGTGAAAGGCCACGTCAATTTGAATCAGAGATCTGTAACATATTGAGCCCTTTAAAGCTCCCATAAAAAAAAAAGTCAAACGGATAACATATTAGGCGTAACCATCCATAAACATGCAATGGTTTAGAAGCATCTTACTTTTATCCCTTTAAAGCTGTTGTATTTATTTTAAAGTTAACTTATCAACTGCAACCAAAGAAAATAGTTGGATACATGCAAAATTAAGGACATTATGTTTATGATTATAACACACATAATCTAACCACAACAACACGAAATGTTTATTGCTGCGAACACAAAATTGAGTTGTGATGCCTAACCCAAAATTGAGTTGTCATGCATAACCCAAATATTCTTAAAAAAATTCCATCAGAGCCTTATTAGCAAAACCCAAATTCACAAACCTTGTTTTAAAGTTTTTGATGAACCAAACTTTTAAGTAACTAGAACAAAGCAAGCAAGATACTGATGAACCGTTATTTAAAGTTTTGGAATTCAGTTAATGCACTTGCACCCTCACTTATAAGGATGCTAGTAAAAGGATTAATCAAACACCAAACAAATCAAATTCATATAAAAGGACACCATCTACATAAGGCAGGTCAACGCCTTGCATATGAAGATTTCCAACCCTAAAGGTGATAAATATAACAAAAATATCATTACCTTTGACTTAAAGTAAATCTGGTGATATTGAAATCCTACACAGAAATATTGGTACGGATGCATTTCAAGATTCTTGATAAAAAAAATATATATATGAACTTGAACCAAGATTCTTGAGTTGTATCAACTAAAAGTGGTAATTAGAAATACAAATACCATAGGAACATGTGATACCAACATATTTTACTACACTTTACTGAAATTATTACACATATACATGATGGTGGTCGTCTTCTTTCACTATTAAATAGCTTTTAATTATACTAATTTAAAGCATTTTAATCACCCAAAGCTTATATTCCTTTTTATACATATATGTAAGACATGGTCCAATCAAACCTGCATTAGATAACCTCTTGCAAAGTTTAAGATGCATTTCTACATTTCCAGATTGAAGTTTTTTTTCCTTAATCCTGAAAAAATGCAGCTCGGTCAAGAAATTCAGGGTACACACCCGAATCAAGAATCTTAAATACCGTCTTGAGTGCATCTTCATAACATACTGAACCACCCAAACTCAAGAAACACAATTGCACCCTCGCTGCAACATCGAAAGAAGCATATAAAGGTTACGAAGTTTAGAATATAGACAACCAAATCAAAGTCATACCTCCAAGTTTAATTGATCCAACTTTCTGAACTTGAATTTTGTATAACCTGATGATAAATTGTCAGTTACCATTCAGAGATACTGTAATACAATTACAAGGTTGTTGGTAACACATAATTATGAAAATGAATATAGTTCTTGTGATAATCAAGCTATAATTTGATATAGATCTCCTGGCAGGTAAGAATATTTATATGACAGTTGAAAAAATTTGTAACATAGTTACTACATTGAAACTTTAAATCAGTTGGATGAGAGGCCTGCATCATGAGTAGGGACTGCACCAATATTTCCCTTTCATTTTATCTAGCTATATCACCTCTAGAAAAATAAATAGAACTCACAAAAAGTGTCTTATTAGACGTATTGAACATTCGGTAATTCCCTCATTATTGACTTCATGTTTCACACCCGCTTCATCATTTTGGCCTCATATAGCAGAAGAAATAAACATCCATAATAGTCATGTACAACCAAATGACTAATAAAGTGAATTTATAAAAAAAAAATATTTAGTATCAAAACCTAAACCCACTCTAGAGTACTTGCCAACTCATATAAAATTCTTAGATCAAAAATATAAACCAGCCTACATATAAGAAACATGAGTGAGCAATAATACTTAATTTAAAGCCAACGTTGGGTTTGCCCTTACAGCCATGATTCCTTTCTAGCAATTTGACTTGCAAGTTGCAACAACCTAAAATTAGAATCAAGAAAAACAATAACAGAAATATTAACTACACAAATATGATGCATCCCTTTCTCATTTAGCTAACTAAGGGTTCTTAGTGAGAATGACATTCTATAGCCTTAGTTTTGATACGTGATTAAATATTTTGTTCTATAATAATCTTCACAAAAACATAGCTGCACATATGAACAGTGCATCATCGATAACCATAAATCTTCATGTCTACCCATGACTTGGATACAACCTGTAGATCCATTAACCAAAAATAAGAAATCAATATCATTCAAAAACCCTGCAACACCATTTCAGATTTCAAAAATAAATCATTCAAAAACCCATGGTTGGGAAGCGATGGAGATCAGTTGCAGTCGAATCAAATAAAAATCAAAATAATCATTGAATTTGCCGTAACCTCTTACCTTTCAATGAAGAACAAAGCGACGAGGAAAACTTGATTCAACCGCACATATGGTGAAAGTGAATCTACTGAGCCCTAATTTGAAACCATAAATAGGTTTGGATAATTTATTTGAAGCGAAGCTTACACTAGTGAAGACATTGAACTTTGATATCTGAGAGAGATTATAACTAAATCAAGGTTTTTGGTGGAATTGACACCAATTTCCTTCAATTTTAAGTGAGGTGCTTTAATTTCAGGTGCACTTTGAGACTGGTGCTTGATTGCGTCGTCGATTGTTGTTAGGGTTAGGCTAGTTGCGTAAAATGGAGTAGATGATGGGGATCAAAATTTGAAGATTTGAAGGAAGAGCGTGCGCAAAAGCAAGTGGTGCGAAAGATGAGGAAATCACCCAACATGGGTTGATCAATTTCAAAGTCTCGATTCAAAAATCTCTTGTGTTTGACACAGAAAGACTTTAACGCGAGAGATTAACCAAATATACAGGTAAAATTTTAGTTTGGAGGGAAGTTTAGAAAATATATAGAGGGAAACTAAAAATTTTAGTAGGGATTTTAACGTTGAAAAGCATAGTTTCTTATAAATATAAGCCATAAAATTATATCTTAGGTAAATATGACATACTTAAAGTGTTATTTATCTCTAAATTAGTGGTACAATTGAGTTTGATTATATCTATTAGAGTTGATTATGCCCAGCGGAGTTCAATTATGTCCAGTTGAACTTAGTTATGCCCAATTGAGTTCCATTATGTTCACTTCAGCTTGATTATGTTTAATTGAGTTCGATTATATTCTATTAAGTCCAATTATATTCAATTGAGTTCGATTATGTCCAATTGGAGTCGATTATGCCCAATTGAGTAAGATTATATCCCGTTGGAGTTGATTATGTTCAATTGCGTTCGATTATATATTTATATCCAATTGGATTCGATATCTCTAATTGGAGTCGATTATGCCCAATTGAGTTTTATTATGCCCAATTGGAGTCGTTTATGCCCAATTGAGTTCGATTATATCCAATTATAGTCGATTACGCCTAATTGAGTTCGATTATATCCAGATGAAGTTTATTATGTTCAATTGAGTTTGATTATATCCAATTGGAGTCGATTATGCGCAATTAAGTTCGATTATATCTATTTGAAGTTAATTATGTTCAGTTGAGTTTGATTATACCCACTTGGCGTCGATTATGCCCAATTAAGCTCACTTATAACCATTTAGAGTCGATTATGTCCAATTGAGCTTGATTATGTTCAACAGAGTTCAATTATGTCCAATTGGAGTTGATTATGCGCAATTGGGTCTGATTATGTCCAATTGGACTCAATTATGTCATTTGAGGCACAATTAGGTGAAGCATGACCATGTTCCCCGAATTGACCTTCATTGGACCTAACTGACCTTCACAAGGCCTCACTAGCCTTCATTGGGGCTAAGCAAGCATTATTGGACCTAACCGACCACCATTAGCCCTAACAAACCATTGATCGGCCTCATTTTGCGTTCGATTATATATTTATATCCAATTGGATTCCATATCTCTAATTGGAGTCGATTATGCCCAATTGAGTTTTATTATGCCCAATTGGAGTCGTTTATGCCCAATTGAGTTCGATTATATCCAATTATAGTCGATTACGCCTAATTGAGTTCGATTATATCCAGATGAAGTTTATTATGTTCAATTGAGTTTGATTATATCCAATTGGAGTCGATTATGCGCAATTAAGTTCGATTATATCTATTTGAAGTTAATTATGTTCAGTTGAGTTTGATTATACCCACTTGGCGTCGATTATGCCCAATTAAGCTCACTTATAACCATTTAGAGTCGATTATGTCCAATTGAGCTTGATTATGTTCAACAGAGTTCAATTATGTCCAATTGGAGTTGATTATGCGCAATTGGGTCTGATTATGTCCAATTGGAGTCAGTTATGTCATTTGAGGCACAATTAAGTGAAGCATGACCATGTTCCCCGAATTGACCTTCATTGGACCTAAACCTTTATTGGACCTAACTGACCTTCACAAGGCCTCACTAGCCTTCATTGGGGCTAAGCAAGCATTATTGGACCTAACCGACCACCATTAGCCCTAACAAACCATTGATCGGCCTCATTAGGCTTTATTGGGCCTAGGAGATCAACATAGGTCCTAAGTGACATTCAGTGGACCTAGTTAACCTTCATTGGACCTAACTAACCTTAATTAAGACTCATTAGCCTTTATTGGGCCTAAGCAAGCATCATTGGACCTAACTGACTAACATTGAGTCTGACAAACCATTGTTTGGCCTCATTAGGCTTCATTGGGCCTAAGAGAACACCATAGGGCCTAAGTGACATTCAGTGGACCTAGTTGACTTCATTGGACCTAACTAACCTTAATTAGGCATCATTAACCTTCATTAGGTCTAAGAAAGCTTCATTGGACCTAACTGACCACCATTGGCCCTAACAAACCATTGATCGACCTCATTAGGCTTCATTGGGCCTAAAAGAACAACATAGGCCCAAAGTGACGCCGTTTGAACCTAGTTGACCTTCATTGGACCTAACTGACCTTGATTAGGCCTCATTATGCTTCATTAGGCCTAAGCAAGCATTATTAGAGCTAACTGACCACCATTGGCCCTAACAAACCATTACTTGGCCTCACTGGGCTTTATTGGGCCTAAGAGATCAACATAGGTCCTAAGTGACATTTAGTGGACCTAGTTGACCTTCATTGGACCTAACTGACATTAATTAGGCATTATTAGCCTTCATTGGGTCTAAGCAAGCTTCATTGGACCTAACTGACCACCACTGTTCCTAACAAACCATTGCTCGGCCTCATTAGGATTCATTGAGCCTATAAGAACAACATAGGCCCTAAGTGACATTCAATGGACCTAGTTGACCTTCATTGGACCTAGCTAACCTTCAATGGATCTAACTACCCTTTATTATACCCAAGTGACCTTCATTAGACCCAAGTGACCTTCATTGGACCAAAGTAACCTTCATTGGATCCATATGACCTTTAGTGGACTCAAGTAACCTTATTCGTCCTAAGTCACCCTCATTGGCCCTAATCGACCTTCAATGGACCTAAGTGGCCTTTATTGGACCCAATTGACCTTCATTGGACCTAAGTGACCTTTATTAGACTTAATTGGCCTTCATTAGAGCTAACATGCCTTCAACGGACCTAAATGAGCTTCATTTAGACCTAACTGACGCTAAATGGACCTAACTGTCCTTTATTGTATCCAAGTGACCTTAATTAGACCCAAGTGACCTTCAATGTACCCAAGTAACCTTATTCGTCCCAAGTCACCCTCATTAGCCCTAGCCGACCTTCAATGGACCTATGTGGCCTTTACTGGACCTAAGTGAATTTCATTAGACCTAAATGACCTTCATTGAACTAAGTGACCTTTATTGGAGGCTACGACTCAGTTTGTGATAAAATTCATATCATTTACATAGATGAAAATAAACACATCACAACAACGTATCCAAATTTATTTATAGAGTAATAAAGAAAGAAATTATATTTTGAATAGTAAAAATAGCCAAAAATTCAAAATTTTAGTGGTCAAATAATATGTGTTTACTTGGTAACTTCTTAATTTTAAATAGATTGGCCCTTCTACTTTTACCTAGTTTTTATTTTTAACCCTTGAATTCAAATAATATTGTCCCACAATATTGATTTACTTAAGCCCGTGTATATATACACATTATATATATTGATTTACTTAAGCTCTTGTATATATGCAAATTACATTCCCCCCCCCACCCCCCCCATTATTGATATAATCCCGCTGCACAGGGAATGATGACCTTGTTCTTATAAATTGTTAAAAACTATTCAAGTTTCGAATATGTCAGGTTACCTTTTTATCAACTTTTTTTTGGAACGGCCCTTTTTATCAACTACAAAATATTTTACTAAGAATTATTTGTCAATAGAAAACTATCTTCCTAAATTTATATTAATCCATAGTATTATCAACCCCTCCTATTCTTTCTTTTTTCTTTTCTTATTCTTTTCTCTCTGCCACTAGTATACACTTTACGTTTGTGTAACTGTTAGTATAATTTGAATTATGTTAATACAGATAATTCTCTTTTATATTTAATTAATATAAAAATCTTTATTATTTTATTCTATTAATTGGTCATAATAAAAAACAACACCTTAAAGAAAACACTTGAAAGAGGAGGGATTTAGATTGAGAGATGATTGTTGAATTTTTTAAAACACTCTCCATGTTCAAAACGCGCTCCATGTTGCAGATTCAAGCCCTAATTCCAAATTCAAAATTTTCATTTTCACTTTCTATGGCTCTCTCTCTCTTCCTTCGATTCCGTTCATTATACGAAGAAACATCAAAGAAATCGAAGAAAAATTGCACACGTGTTCTTCCCTCTGTTCATTAGGTGTTGATTACCTTTTCGATCTGCAGATCTAGAAAAGGAAAACATAGAATGAAATCCTAGGCGGCGATAGACTGTTGTGTTGGTTGTTGACAACTCGATCTAGGGGTTAGCGGTGGCAGAGGCATCTAGGGCTTTGGTTGTACTGGCCGTTGGTGATTCGATTTTGGGGTTTTATATAACGCTAATTTCTGGAAATTTTCTCGATCTCATCATTCCGCTGGTAAGAAACTGCTAATTTATTTGTATATTTTATTTTTCTAACTCATGTAAAGTTTAGATCTCGATGTTTTTCGGTTGATCTGCGATTGACCTTCTTGTGATTTGCTTTTTATCTTATCATTGAAGATACAACCTTTCTATGATCAGAATCATGATCTTAGTACTTCTATTAGTGTTTGATTACATTGTGAACCATAGCCGCCGTATGTATGAAATTAGATTCAACGGAAATTCGATTTTCACATCGAGATTGATCAATTATGTATCAGATTGGTGTGTGTTTTGTTAAATTAGAGTATTCGACCTTAATTAAGTAAATCTAATGGTTTTACATTTACGCTTAGGTTTAAGCAAACAAAATAAGATTGAGTGGCTGATATGCACACTCAATTTTTCAGTATATATTCCTTGCTTCATGATAATTTGTTATGGAGCAGTTCTTATGATCTATATGCACACTAAACACACGGACAACTAGAACTATAGATTGGAGTCAAACTTTTGGTTTATACCTGTTCATGTTTATAAGTTATAGGTGGTCCTTCGTATGTAAAATATTATTTTACTACCATGGCACCATCAGTATAGATTATAAGGTTTTACAATTGTGTTCATTCAGTTTTTTTAACAATTATAATGATTCTTCAAATTGAAATTTCTTATAGTTGGTGCTTAACTTCTTATCATTCCCAGGTTAAGGCTTTTCTTTTTTAAAGATTTGCATATTTGGAGGTTTTAGTCTTGGTGGTTTGTCTCTATGCATGCGTCAAAAGGCATGAAGGTTCAAATAGCTTAGATCTTTAGATATCATTTTGTTTCAGAACTATTATTCAAAATTTTTATTAAAGAAACATGAGTGCTTAAAGTGTATAACTGTAAAAATGTAATTTTTATTTGTTTTATTCTAAATGGCCTACCAAAGCGAAAAATATCAATTCGAAAAAAAAGATCATTTCAGATTGGTATAATTTGTTCTCCTATTTATTATGTTGTTATTGTGTTTGTTGTTTTGTTAGAATGACACGATTAATTGTAAATGGCAATTTGCTGCTACTTTATGTTTAATGCATCATCTTCTCTTTGATTTCAAATTCAATCATTTTTATGCAAATCTTTCATGGAGCATAGAACATCATAAAGTATATGGTTTAGGCAATTCGTACAATTCCTATTGTGAGAACACAAAATAACCAATTGGCGAAGTACATGTAGTCTCCTGTAGGTAAGAAATGTTATTTTATAAAATAAACTTTCATCAATCTTTAGAATTAATTTCCCAGTATGACTAGCTATTTGCATTGCATGTTAACATCATTTTATTAAGCAACCATTTAGCTATTTGCATTGCATGTTAACATCATTTTATTAAGCAACCATTTTCGCTTTAATTCAGAAAGTAGAAATTGTAGTTTAGATTTATGACATAACAGGAACTTCGGATCCAATATGCATTTCACTATCTTTTCTTCGTTATATTGTTATAATCCTTCAAGAGTAATACCTTCCACACTGCCTGATTACATAGAAATTGATTATTTTTTGCAGAAAAAATGACCAAAAATAGCAGTTTTACCAACATAAAACCAGAAGTGGCACCAACAGTAGTTGATGTTTGAGTAATACGCAAGTGGAAGGTATAAACAACATGATGACCTTTGCAGATTTGCTCTCTGTTAGTAGAAAAACATGTATGAATATATGTTGTTTGGTATGTGATTTTACATATTACATGGAATAATCTTGTTGATGCTTGCAGGAATTAGCCCCCTGTTTCAAGCTCTAGTCAAGCTGGCCAAGAAAATGAAACAAACAATGAAAGTGCCTTGGGGACGACATCAAGAATCTCAAGTGGTAACATGTGTTTTTGATAGTTTCATTAGAAGTAAAATGTCAACTTACATGATATATTGTGTTGACATGGTTTTGAGTTGCATTGAAAATCTTTATATATGTTGTTTTAAGCTTACCTGTTTCAAGCCAAGTACAAGTAAAAAGTAAATTGTTCAGGTATCATGTTCAATCTCAATACCATGATTTTGGTTCGGGTTTTTCTATCTGTAGTTCTATACATTGCAGTGTTATCTTGTAAACTAACATCATAACTAATCTCGATTTGGCTCTTTTATCAGTCAAATATTGGTGCAATAAACCATGCGATTGTGATGCCTGATGCAAATATGGGTGCCACGTTCGATGATCTTGCTCTTGCTGGATTTGGTGGTGCGGGCCAAAGGTGTACAACACTTAATACAACTGTATTTTTTGAGGTTCAAAAGCATTGTATTCTTTTCTATTTAGTTATGTTCAAGTCATATTTTGTGTATAAGCTTTGTATAATTATATATTAAAACATTTATGTGTTGATCTTCTAAGGAAGAAAAACTAGTGGAGTGTACCAAAGCGCTTAAAGTATTTTATAGCCTATCCATGTGTTAATTATGTAATGTTATATATATGTAGGATGCTGCAAAGAAAACCAGAGAAAGGGCCCCAGCGAATGCGACTGCTAATAAATTCACAAGGAAAGATTCAACGAGGGCTAGAGCCATAGTAAGTTATTATTTCAAGATTATTAATTTGTTTAATTTTGAAATCAACAATTACTAATTTTTTTATGTGTGAATTATGTAATGATAATTAGGAAGCTGCAAAAACAACCATAAATAAGGTTGAAGAAAAAAAAGGATGCTTTACATCCCGTGATAGAAACCACACCTTCAGCAGAAATCATGCATGTATGTACTTTGACGAATATGTGTTTTGTAGGTTTACTTTTTTTATGTTAATATGACATAAATCATTGCCGAATATCAAGTGTAAAGTGACCTACCCAACTAAGAGACAAATTGTTGGTATAGGTACCAATTACTTGTTCGAACAAAGACAATACATTCATGGAGTTTCACTCCAAGATGACTGCTACAGGGTGTCAGTAGATGATGTGAGAGTTCCAGCATCGTTTATACCATATGAGGTAGATGGCATCAAAACAGTCGAGAAAGCAGTAAACCATTTTGTTGCTTGGCCAAAGTGCATTTGCATTGGTGAATCAAATGTAAGTTTCTTTTAATTTATTATCTTCCATATTACATTATATTGTTGTTCAAATTAAATTAGTTTTCATTTATTATTTGTTTTCTTTTTTCCGTTTGAATGTTGTTGATGCAGGTTCCAGTTATGACTACACCGGATCAACAGAATGAAGATGAAAACGTCAAGGCGCAAAAGACGAAAAAGACAGTTTGTAACGAGGGATGACATCGCGAAGATGAAGAATGTTACTAAGAAGATTAAGCTTTAGGTTGATCTAGATTAAGAAGCATTTATGTTTTTTAAAACACGAGAAATTTTATCTGCGAAACAATTTAAATTTATTTTAATAGTGTACGCTAATGTTATTATTTAACCTTTTTGGTCTCATTTTATATTATTGTATTTTATGTCACTAAAAAGTATACAATATGACAAATGTGACTATAACTGTTTTATCGTCATGTATTGATCATGTATTATATGTGACTATATGACAAATGTGAAAACTATTATTCTAAACTAAAGTGACTAAAGCTATAACAAAAGTGACATTTACAACTAATTAATGTGAGTATAAAATGTTTCTCGTCTCAATTTCATTTGTTTAATGCCACTAAACGGTATGAAATGGTCACTCTATATTAACAATATATGTTATTATTAATAACATATAGTCATAATTTACGTAATTAATTGTGTCTAAAATACATAAATAGTCACATAGAACCTAAACGTGTGACTAAAAGTGTGATATGGTGATGTATTTATGTAACATATGTGACTAAATGAGAATCTAATAACAAAAGGTTAAAAATAATGTGACTAAATGTTAGCAAAAAATGACACTTACAAATACTTAATGTGATTAAAAAACAATTCTAGTCACATTTATATTTCTCTTATGTGACTAAAAGGTATCTAATGATTACTTTATATTAACAACTAGGTGTTTAGTTGTGACAATTTCCCAACAAATAGTCACTTTAAGACATTTTTGTGTGACTAAAAACGATGAAATAGTCACACTTTAAGCTATTTTTACATCAACTTTCATGATATGGTCACTCATAACAAAATTGCGCGTCTCTAAAACCTAAACAATAGTCACACCTAAGTATTTGTTATGTGACCAATTGTTATTAAAACGTCATAGTGAACACAAAAACATGTGACCATTTGGGAACATTATGTCACTATAGATATGTAATGGTTACTTTATATTACCAACTAGGTGTTTAGTTGTGGCCATATACCAACCAATAGTCACATTAAGACATTTTTGTGTGACTAAAAACTATGAAATAGTCACACTTCAAATTATTTCTACATCAACGTTTATGAAATAGTCACACATAACAAAATTGTGTGTCTCTAAAACGAACATCATGTCACCATTTGGGTACATTTTGTCACTACAAAATAGATTAGTGTTACTAAAAAGGGTTTATGATGACATTATTCGATAAAATCATTGTTCCAGCAAGAAAAATCACTAGTCTATAGTCACACTTTTTATCTACGGTCACATTTTTTCGTATCATACGGTCACTGAAATTCAATGTCACTGTATGTGACCTAAAATGGCGAGACTTTTAATTTGGTCACGGATGGGACGGAAAAAAAGAGTGTGACTAATCACTTACGGTCACACTTTTTTGGTGTGACCGAAGATCATATTTGTACTAGTGTATAATTCAACAATTGACTATTTAAATTGTAACATATATATTTAAAGTCACATAAAGTTTGACTAAAATTTATAAATATATACTTTAGGTTTACATAAAATCATAAATATAATTTATGGTTTGATAATTAAAAACTCACATAGAATAATAAAATACTTGTGAAATATATATGAATATATCACATAAAATCATAAAGCGGGATCATGGAATATCAAACGTTTAAGTTTCCGTGCATGCTCGTAGTGATTGATCACACAAAACCCTAATTTGCTAAAGTCAACAAGTCAACACATAAATGTTCACACAACATTTAATACAGTTTACGTTCAGTTATTGTCAGAAAATGACCTAAAAAGTCGGTTTGTCACAGTATCGGTAGAACGTATAATTTAACAACATTGAAAATTAGCACCTGATTGCAAAAGTCATTAGGTAGTAGTTGTCGAGTATTATAGTTCTTAGTAAATATTTATCTGGTCAAATAAAAGATGCCATGGGTGTGAAGTAATTAATTAACATAATATTACCTATTATGCAAACAATATGATTAATGAGAACCATGTTTAGATCATGAGAACTATGCAAGATAATTAAGCCACAAGTCTAAGTTTTTTATGCCAAATTACAGATTTGCTGTAATTTAATAGATGAATATCATATAGGCATCTGGTTGTGGTATTGTTTCATTGGTGTCATCACATATAGTATATTACCATTAGTATTAGTAGATATATTGCACCTTCTTGTAAGATTGTGTGAAGCTGGTGGTGTTCAAGATACGTCAGTTATATGTGTAGGCTTTGAGATTGGCATATAAAGTAGTTATGTTAATGGAGTGGAAGAATATTAATTTAGAGATAGTTATAGTTCTTAACTAAATAATGTGTAGTTTTAAAAAGGAAATAAAATATTTCCATTATACCAAGAACAATAATGGGTAATTAAATCATGGCATATGTAGGCAATCATAATAATAAATTAAAGTTGTGTTTACCTTAAGATCAGTAGTAAAATAAAATTCTGTAGAGGATGTCAAATGACTAACCTTTTGTTCTTCTGTTTCATCAGCAGGATCAATTTTTACATGTGATGCGGGCTTATGAAGGTGGGTGACTGAGTATTTTTCAACAAACTGTTTTGGTAGGAGCTACAGTGTAGAAGTGAAGTTCTCATATTAGTAATATTAACTTAACTATGTAAAAGATGATATATAATGGTGGAATATGAGAAATTGTATGTATAGATAGTAAAAATGTCACCTATGTATGATATGATTGATCAGTTGCTTCAACGACACACGAATTAACAAATTCTTTTCCATTCCTTTTTCTTCTTATCTCTAGCCCATCTTCAATGTACGCAGTAACTTCTATCTTGTCAAGCTTCTTCCATTTTAAGCAAATCTATTGTATGCCATGTGTAGTGAATGCATTTAGAAAAGACAGCCATGTGTCATCTTCAGCTCCCCACATACCATTTCCAACATTAGTGAGGTTCACACTAAATTTGTGCTTCTGGTAGTCAACAAAACGAACAGATGTGCAGTTTTTGGGCACGTGTCGTATGAATTGCAGGGGGAAAACCTACATATAGATTATATTATTATGTGTATATGTTATAATGTTTTTTTGACCATGGACTTGTTTAAACAAAAGAACTAACCACTCTGCGAGGCCCTTCATTTTCTGGAATAAGGTTAAGCAACAGTTTATAAGGCATCTGTATAGAAGCAAAACATAGGTTATGTGGTTGTCATATTGATGTTATTGGAACCAAGTATCATGTCATAAAACTCTGGAAACAAATATATAGTGTTAATAATGAATTGAAGTGAGATTAGGTAAGCTGTTTTAAATTGAGATAGACATATGCAGTGCCTGAACATGCAACTTGCTGAGAGGTGCATACATTAATCAGTAAATTCCATTAGTATAGAACCTGTTAAAAAAGTTTTTATTCTATATTTTTTTAATGGATTGGGTCACTCAGCCTTGTCCTACGAAGTACACAGTGATGAGACAGTTTCAAGGCATCAGACCCATGTAGATTACATTTGTAAGCATAACTGGGTTCATAGAATCAGCAACTATAAATAGGGGAAGCCTTGTAAGCATAACATCAGAGCACACGAAAAAAGCCAACATGAGTATGAACATTTTTTAAAGTCAATGATTTTGATTTGTTTATTATTGAGTTCCTTTATGGACACTATCTTAATATTGATTGCAACAACACAACATGACATAAATTAAATCATGTAATTCAGAGTTTTGTTTTGCAAAATGCAACCTATGTAACTATGAATCTGCATGTGTTCAAGACAGGTTACAATCTAAAGTAGTGGGATTTCCGGTTTTTATAGTATACCCTATGAATACCTAATTTTAGACTCTTTCTGTTAACATGCAAGGTATTTTACTATGATAAATCTATGCGTTGACGACAACATACAGTAATAAGCGTCTAAATTTCCGTTTTCTACAGTCCAACATATGCAAATGGGGTTACATACAGACCCGAAAACAACAGAGTTTAAGCACGTCATTCAAAGAAGCAGCCATATAAGCAGTGAATGTAGGCGTTCATAGATAATGAGACATAAAAAGGTACTACAAAAGGTGCAATACTTACCTCTGTACAGTGAGTTTGGAATGTGGTTTTCCGGTGAACACGGATGGTGAAGATGAAGAGGGGATTGTGTAGCGACGGTTTGAATTGATGGCGTGATAAAGTCTCTGTCTTTTCAGCGTCTATTTAACCGTCAAAAAATTTCCCACCTGTATTGCGGAAATGGTTTAAAGGCCACTATCCACATGGGCCTGGACTTTAAACCGACTGCGGATGGTATTGGGCCGTGCAACAAAATCATAGGTCACATGATCCATACCATCTTTAGTCATATAAAACTCAAAACTAATCACATCTTTACATGGAACAATCATATTTTTATAACCTAATTTAAGTTAATTTGAACACTAAGTTTAGTACCAAATGACATATATATTAACACATGTATAGGTGGCTTATTTTTATAAAACTTGTGATGTTTTTATAAAGGTTAGCATACAATGTATAGGTTTTATAAAATAACTAATAGATGGTAGAGACTACAAATCATAATTTTTATAGAAAGCGAAATGATTATATTACTTAAAACCTATTTCTCTATCGCTCTAAAATTCTAATTTATCAATGATAATCTTGGTCTGATTTTCCATTTCACCTTAGTCCTATTAATGTAATTGGCCATGGTATACATGCTCGATCATCTTTGAACTCCGAATAATTTTAATAGTCATATTTAAACTTTCCGGAGTCCTGTTGAGGTACATATGATTTTAATATAGGTTTTTTCTCCATGACCATATTTTCGATGGTACACACCATTTGTTCCTAATTGAAGCCAATATCACATATGTCTTACCTTAATTGCCTGTTTGTGGTTTTTAACATTCACATTTTTTTCAGCACCAAATTTGCTTGAAGGAGAATGAAAATTAATTGAACAACCTGTGTAAGTCTGGGAAAACAGATTTTCACAGGAAAATTGTTAAAGTTTGGGAGATGAGGAGGATAAATGTAGTAAAAGATTATCAATCTCAATTACTAAATACTGCTCTTTAATAAAGGAAGCATCAAATAGAGTAAATATAGACATGTAAAACAGTGAGTAAAACAGAGAATGGTATATAGACAAACAAAACAGGACAACATTAAAAGTGTGAGATAACTAAGAAGCATTATATACCAACCAACCAAATATGAGTGTACAAAAGTCATATGAAAGTTTAGTGGCACCAAAGTATTGTGTTTACTAAACTAAATGATATAATGTGGTGATCTGTGATTTCTAAAACATAACACACAACAAAAAATACACAACAACTACTATATATCTGGTTGGAACATCCTTGCAACACGGCGGGAAACATCAAGCTGTCTCTGTAAAGCTTCTTTTCGCGTGACTTTGAGCCTTTCGAGGTTTGCTCTAGTGGTAGCAATTTCTTGATGTAGCAAGTATCCAGCCCAAGATTTGAAGTCCAAAGGGTCTTGGTCAAGCACAATAGCTAAGATTCTTTCATTTTCCTCTATTTTCCTATAGAGTGTCTGTATAACCGCATCAATTTCTGTTATGATTTGCACATGGCTTACTGATAAGAAGTTCCTGATTAAATGTTCCATTCTTGTTGGTTGTTCCTAATAAGTAACATTGGGTAACAAAAGATAGCAGTTTTAGTGTTCTAAAAACTACAAAAATCTGATGGTTGGTTAAATATTAATCCCCATATGTATGAGGACATCAGGAATTGTTTATAATAGAGCATAGAGACAATTTTGGGTATGAATGTATACAAAACAAAAAACTCATAAATAGGCTCTATTTGAATGTCAATTGTAAGGCAAGTCAAGCAAGATTTAGAAATTGTGGGTTCTAGGGAGCTTTTTATTAACATGCAACCTGTTGCTAACAGAACAACACCTGTATAGACACATGAAATAAACACAGGGAACCTAAATTCTACTGTTAAGACCTCAACAATGGTGTGATCGCGAAGCTCGCAAAATAAAAAGAGAATTACCAGTCTATGAAGGCTTCACACTGTACAATCAAAGTGTGATGTGTCTGATTTAACAGGATTAGTAATGTAAATGGTCACCGCTAGAAACTGTAAAACAGGGGTTTCGTCCCATTAAATTCAAAAAAGTATAGAAGTAAAACGCAGATACCTGGCTACATGGGTATTATGTAGAAAACTGAAGCGGATAGGTCGGATTTCTTACCTTTGGGCGGAGAAACGAACGCTGTCGTCTGATTTTCCGGTGAGTGTTTGCAGGGAAGACGTGTGGAAGTTATTTCAAATGGTCTCGTGTTGAAGATGGCGTCTTTTCAGTATCCATATAACCGGTATTTTTTCCACATCTTTTATCAATTGGGCTATTAGGTAAAGAAAATGGTAGATGAGTTGGGCTTGAAGCTGCAAAAGTTATACAAATGAGTTAAGATTATTTCATAGAAAACATAAACATATGAAATTCATAAGGTTTATCTTGTATATTTATATAAATAATAGTTATCTTTTTTTTGTTTTAAACTAATATATTTAATTTAAGATAAAATAGATATTTAATATATAAAACGGCTGAAAGAATATATTTATTTATATGACGCGTTGAGTGATAATCAAATAGGGCTTGGATATGTTTGTATAAGTTTAAATAACATAACGATATTCCTGATAACTATATGTTCACAAAGGTTTTAGTTTTTATTATTATAATAACATGAATCAAGAAATAAGTTACATTAGGTGGAATAGATTGAAGAAAGACAAATAAGTTTTTTGATATAATATTAGATTGTATTGATTACCAATGTGCATAGTCTAATAAATCAATTATTCTATGATTTAACAGTTATTTTCCAAATATTAAGTAAATTTTGTAAGGTGATAACGTCAATGATGGTAAAACTAAATGACATGTTTTTGGGATATTATAAGTATATTATGCATTAGAATTATGTTTGTATAGTAGTAACTGATGATTTACGAAACAACAATATAGATGTCTTGTTTTATAAAACAGAACTTACCTTTACTTAGTATATTTTAAAGATTAATTCATATCAATATTTATAGGAAATATCATACGTTTGTGTATGATTTGTTACGTACAACAAAGACCATCCATTACATTTGTGAAGCAGTCATAATGATAGGCAAAATTATGGTTCCTCATATCAAGAAGCAGATAAGTGCTTATGTAGCAAAGATGGAATTTTATTATGACATTACCAATTTAAGAACATGTCATTTTTAGGCTCAGGAACTCTATAAATCACTCATTAGTGTCACGTTTCAACATGAGATGTTTAGGAACTAAAAGACTCTGTGTTCAAGCACGGATTTAAATATGCACAGAACTGTCATACGGTTCTATTGAAAACATTTATGCTTAACCTTAACAAACTATAAAGATGTCACAGGTTTATAAAGTAATATTTTTTAGATAGAGTACGAATTTAAATATGCACGCAAGACGTGTGCAGGTGTATTTAAAAGGTTCATTGTTACCGCTAACAGTGTAGCAAAACTTAACAAATAGTAATCTTTGCCGGGCATACAAACAGGAAAGAGCAAAATAACCAGTAACACTCTAGCATTCGAACCTAATGATCAGAGCATCCAGCTATAGTGACTAACAAACATAGAAATGCACGGTGTGATCCGGGTGTAGCATGTCATCATGTAGCTCAAAGCGCAAGAGCTTGTGACGAGGCACACCTGTTTGCTGTAGGAATGATCGCTAGTCCGCCTTCATACTCACTCGAGAGTGAGGACCACCTTCACCGCTAGAAACAATCCTGACCAAAAACTGAACCAAGCCATAGAGTAAAACTGCCTTGCTGTAGGAATGAGTTATGAACATCTGGTGCATTACTTTAGGTATAGACTGCAACGGTAAGTAGTAAAGTATAATTAATTATACCTACATAAGTTAAAAGTTATGTAGCGTTACACGCTATAATATAGCTAGGTAAATCACAGAGTAAAAGAATACCTACAGTTGGCTTTCAAAGTTCTGAAGGGTGAGCTTTTTGTAATAGTGTGGATTCAGATCATTGTGATGATGTGTGAGGAGGGAAGTGGTACAATAATGACCAGGGTCCTCATACAGCGCTACCCCTAATTCGGTAAACACATCAACACTGAAGTTGAAGCCATGTTGTTAGGTACTTCCCAGATCAGTGAATACCAAACACTATCCAGTATCAATTTTATTCACACTATAGAACAGTGGCCATGTTTTCCCCTCAACCCTGTAGGGACTGTTTGATGTGTTTCGTGGTTGAAACTGTATACAATATCGACAACACAATATTGATGTCCACAAAAAAATTAACCTTCTTTGTACCTCTGTTGGGATAACGGTTTGGAAACTGAAGTGCGGCTATCTGTATTCGTTTATGTAGAATGTTAGGAACCTGTGTTAGAATAACTGATAATAGGATGAATAACGAAAAGGCACTAACAAAAAGACAATAGTGATTGTTTGATGTTAAAATATAAACAGGTGGACATCATGTAGTGTGGTACGTGACTGTGGGTGTGTTTGTGAAACAGAGTAGTGGACATCGTATTGTAAAATAAATTTATTTGCTACTCATGTAACAGTAGAGTTGGTATGAGGAAACAAATATGTTGGGCCTTCATGTATGTTGAACAACGATTTTCATTATGTTTGCTTGATAATTTTTGGTTTTTGTATGTTACAATTTTAGGGCATAAAATATAACTATAGTATAGCAGCTCCCGGTCATAATAATAAATTTATAAAATATCTACAGGATAGAACCTGAGAAATATATAGAAAGATGTACAAATTTGGAGAGGGTGTAAATGTATTTACATGTACAGAGGTGCCTTCATCCTTGGGTTCCTCTTTTACGTAGAAGGAATCATTAAAAACCACGTGTTTTGCAAACTTCTTAAGAAACTGAGATGAGAAACGCTGGATTCAAGGAAAGAATATAGGAAATAAGCATAGAATGAATTGTGTCAGAAATACAACACAGTTGATAGAAATGTTCATGCTTTTAATCTGTATTTATAAACGATACAACCTGTTCATAGTATGATTCTTCGGTGGTTTGGACGACGCATGCATTTATAAATTCTTTTCCACTGCTATCTTGTCGGATCTCTAAGCCATCAGCATTGAATGCAGCAACCTCCACCTTGTTCCTCTTCTTCCATGTAAAACACAGGTTCCGTATATCTTGCCCATTAAAGGAATTTACAAAGGCTGACCAAGTCGCATCATCTGTTGTCCACACACCAAAGCCCAGGTACTCAATATTCACATTGAATTTGTTCTTCTTGTAGTCAACAATTAATATAGACGTGCATGTTTTTGGCAAGTCCTGTGTAAATAGAAGATGCAAAATCTACAAAAAAAAGCACATTAGTTGAAGAGTTGTGTGCTCTTTCGTTTGAATGTAATGGTTTAACATAAAAACCTACCACTGCTGGATGCTGCCCAGTTTCTCCGTTTACAACGATTAGTGTCTTAAACGGCATCTATATAAAATTGAAACACAGTTACATTGCAATTTTGGAACATGTAAAAAAGAGGTATACACGATGTGGAGGTGTAGGCAAATTAGGCAACCTTATAAAGATTATTTACTTAATAGGAGTTTCACACAACTAACTACAATTCAAGTATTATTATACTGGACATTCTTTATCTGAAGCACACGTGATAATTTCATTAGCACAAAATGACTTAATATCGTAATCTACCATCTGGCAAGATAGTATAATTTTTACAGTCCCAAACTATATTACGTTGGGTAGACAGGTTTCACCAAAAAATACATTATCAAAACAAAAGTACAAACAACATCTACATCCTATGATGTGACAATTCTGAGGCAGGGGCTGTGAATACACGCAGTCTCTGCACAGCTGCTCTCCGTAGCGCGAACAGCTGCAACAGTCTTGAATTACCTGCACGTACTTCCTCAAGCAGTACAAACCCGGCAAAATAACGGAATGGTGAAGGCGGTTCACTAAGGAGTCTATCTAATAAGGTTCGATTCATAGCAGGTGTTCTCTCCACCATTTGGATGAGCGTATCAATTTCTGTGAGTACTTCTCATCGTGACATTGCTAGAAAATCGGTAACCAGTTCTTCCATTGTCCCTGCTGTTCTCAGACCAAAAAGTTATAATAAAAAAGGAACATTTTACATCAATTATTAGCCTTTCTAATAATAATCTAGTAATCTTAAAAGAAAATATACACATGTTTTTAGTTAAATGTATGTGTCACTGAGCAACATAATTGCATAATCAAGAACACATATAATAACTATGTGTGTAAATATAAGCAAAAAAAGGGGGAAAATTTAAGAAGTCCTATTTTCATATCTACAGCCTTGATTATGCTATGACGAAAGTATTCTAAAGCGTATATTTCGACAACATTTTCTTAGAAGGATAAATATAGGATTTAACAATAGTAAGCAACAGGAGCCAAAGGGAAGGTCTTTTGCGATTCATTTGAGTTTTCTATCTAAAGAAACCAATGAATCAGAGTTAACATGCACATAGTCTTAAAACGGTACTAACATATTGTTGGACTTGCAGAATGTATATGCCTAAAACTGGCTAAGTAATCATCGTCGTGGCCTGAACCACAAATAAAATAAACCGGCGACGTTTGTTACCTTTTTTCCAGCGAAGAGGGTATCCGATAGTCGTCTCTGCTGGAAGTCAAGTGTAAAGAAGACGGTAGTGGTTGCAGGACATGATAGGGTTATAAAGAACCTGTCTTTTCATCTGCTACAATCGTCATTTTTTTCCCTCCAACTTCTACGCAACTGGGCCGGAGCCCACTATGTATCTGGGCTTAAATCCGATAATAGTGAGCTTATTAGGAACTTGGGCTACGATACCCAATTCAACATTTTATTGATTAACTTTTCCCAAAGTTGATTATTATGTGTTTGTTTGTTTTCCTTCAACATGGAATAGAGTTAGTCACATGTATTTTTAGTGAAAGTCCATAGTTTATGATTTTTACACGATAAAAATTAATTACTGTGAAGAAGAATATATAATAAACTTCCAATAATGAAAGCTGTAATTTAATTAAATCAACTTTGAGACTTTGTTTCCTTTTGCTAAGGATTTGAAAATGTAAACAGTTTATAATATACATCTCGAATTAATCAAAACAATTTGAGAAGGTTTCCTTCCGATTAGGATATACTAAATCCTGACATAAAAGGTGTTTTCGCAGGTTGATAATCTCACCAAATAGCAACATAAAAGGGAATGAGACTTGAAGTTGAGGTGATCAAGGTTACATACCTGGACTTGTGGAACCGACCTCATCAAGGTTCTAAACACCTCTTTGTAAACAATATTTCTCGTATGTTGCGTCAGGGCTGCGTCACCATCTTCCACCATAACTATTTTTAGTCATTCCGGAGTTGTTACTCGAGACAGGGCGACATACAACTGTCCATGACTGAAGACAAGTCGTAGCAAATATAGTCCAACAAACTTCAATGATTGCCCCTGGCTTTTGTTAATTGTCATTGCATAGCAAGGTCTGAGAGGGAACTGGCGTCGTTTCAAAATAAATGGCCACTTTGATTTAGTGGATGTCAGTGTGATCCTTGGTATTAATGTGTTGTTCCCTATTTTCGAACATGTTATAATCCTGGCGTTGCTAACAAATTTCCCAAGCTATGTGATAAGTAAGCGAGTGCCGTTACATAAGCCTTCCACTGGATTGACGTTTCTCAGAAGCTTAATAAGGAGGCCTTCTTTCAGATTTAGTATATGTGGGGGCATCCCAGGGAAGTTTAAGGCATTTAAAAATTCAGTTGGGTAAAGCTGATCTTGCTCTAGGATGCCTGTAGAGGCCTTGCAGATCTCATCAGAGCTCCAGTAGGTTTTCGCTGGTCGCTGAAGTTTATAGAACATGCAGTCATTTATTTCAGCGGCGTCGTCATTCCTAGGTGTCAAAATCGCCCTCTCACGTAGGTAGTCTTCATCATCCTGTCAGTCTAAGAAACCCGAAAAGGTTGTCATTATTATCTGTTCAATAGGAGACGAAGTATATCTCACAATATACTGAACTGGGATCTTTATCCATGTCGGTTCATGCTCTCCCTCCTTCATCTCTACTGGAACAACACCATCTCCAACATCCAGGACCCATTTATTAAAGGCCTGCTTTGTAAGCTCCACCTCACCTGTTTTCGTATATTCAGTCAACCGCATACTTTGTGTAAGCCTATAAACCTGGCAAGAGTTCCATAAAGTCGACCTGTTAATGGAAGACTGCACAATCTCTACTCGTTTTCCTTTAGGAATAACAGGCAGAATCTGCCTGAAGTCACCTCCCAGCAACATAGTTAATCCTCCAAAAACGCGGTCTCTATTAGCTGGATGTTTGAGACCCAATAAATCCCGTAGGGTTCTATCTAGCGCTTTAAATGCATGTTTTTTGGTCATAGGGGCTTCATCCCATATTATTAAGCGGGCTTCCTGGACCAGCTGAGCAAGTATGGTATTTTGTTTTATACCACACGTACTATTCTCCAATACTTCAAGTGGTATTACAAAGCGGCTATGAGCAGCTCTTCCACCAGGCAAAAAATACCTGTGTGTCATCAAATTATGACCACCAGAGCTAATTAGATGCTAATAGGCTATCAAGCAAGGGCCATTTAATGCGACCAATATTATAAGACTGTATTTGTGAGTTTTCAAAATCTGTGGTAGTAATTGTGTGACCAAGCATTTGATAATACTTTATTAGTCATCATCACTTTAGACAATTGATTACAAGTTACTACTTATATGATGGGGAGATACTTCGAACGGGCTAATTCATTTACTCTTCTACCTATATAAGATTAATAATAACAGGAGGTTTTCATATATCAGTATCGCAGCTAGCAGCATAAAATACATTAACAAAGTACTTATTTTAAAGAACCGTTACTGGTTTATTAGTTGTGCCTATGGCTACAATGTATAAAAACCTTCAACCTTCGCGTGAAACGCGTCTGGTCCGCTCGAAGAACGTTTGGTCCGCAACTGGTCCGCCCAGGCAATCTTCAAAAGTTTGGTCCGTGGCGGTTACTTTCTGGTCCGCTGGCAGTTACGCCGTACCATTTGGTCCACCGTAACAAGTTTGATCAGCTGATGATATCTGGTCCGCATCTGGTCCGCTGGTGAATGTGATCCGGAAGTGGTCCGCAGGTACAAATCTGGTCCGCTAGTTAAATTAATCCGGAACTGGTCCGTTGAGTGCAAAGTTGGTCCGCTGAATTTGGTTTGGTCCGCTGGCAGAAAAGTGACCTTCACTAAAACTGGCGTAACTTGAGAACCGTAAAGAGTTACGGGAGCTAATACCAGCCAAAACGTTCGTCTCAACGAGATCTAGGACTTGTACTGGCCTACGGCCAGTACCGTCCAGTTTTGACCCCCAAAATCCGCTTGGAAGACCTCTGTTTTTGAGTTTGAAGTTTTTGAAGTATTATTTTCGGTGAAAAATGTCTGATTTTCAAGCATTTGCAGCTATGCAAAGCACGGTACAAGCTATGCTCAATTTTGATAATGAAATAGGAACAAGTCAGAAAGTTCCTAAGCTATTAAAGTTAGAAGATTATCAAAATTGGAAGCAACGTTTTTCTGCATACATCAGCACAAACGATATTGATTTATGGATTCCAATTCAAAAGTTGTATGTACGTCTAACTGTAGATGGAGAGTATAAAGAAATTTAAGATTTTGATAAAGATGAAAGAAAAAGTTATGTGCTTGAACAAAAAGTTTATGGTTATCTTACCATGGCTTTACCTACCGAGTTGTTGCATCAATTCAGCACTTGCAAGAAAGCTAAACAGTTGTGGGATGCTTTATCTGCTCGATGTGAAGGCAATGACCAATATAAGAAGAGTAGACGAAAAGTGTTGAACAAGGAATTTGAAAATTTTCAACATTATGAAAGAGAAAATATTTCTGCTCTTGTTTCAAGGTTTTCACATCTGATTAGTGAGATGAAAGTGGTTAAAATTTAAAAGACAGAGGAGGAATTGAAAGAGAAATTGATGGAAGCATTACCGGAAAAGTGGGAAAATAATTATGTATTATTGCTTACTCATGATAAAGAATATTCTGCATTATCATTTCCTGATTTGACCGAAAAGCTTCATGTTAGAGAGATGGAAATGATGACATCAAACAAGTCAACTGCTCAATTCCAAAATCCTGAAGTGTATCATGGTCAAAATTCTGCAAGCATCAATGCAAAGTCTAAATCATTTGGTGTTGAGTCATTAAATCCACCTCAAACAGCTTTTGTTGTTGGTCATGGTTCAGGAAATTCTGGAAATTCATCAAGAGGATGTAACTTCACTATTCCAAATCATTCAAGTCCAACTTCATATTCAGCAAAAACACCGGATGAGCATTTGGCATTAATATCAGCCTTGTTATCTTCGTATTATAGATTGTTGAATGGTGGTTTGACAACATCTAATCTGATTGAAGAAGATTTTGATCAGATTGATCCTGATAATCTTGAGCAAATGGATATCAACTGGCAATTGGCAATGTTAGCTCAAAGAGTTAAAAGATTCAAAAAGAAAACAAGTTTTCAAAGTTTAAATCCAGATGGCAAGGTTGGAATAGATAAATCCAAAGCAAAATGCTTCAAATGTTCTAATTTCGGACATTTTTCTCGTGAATTTTCAAAACCAAATGCTTCTTCATCCAAGTCTCCAACAGCTTTAGTTTCTCAAGTTGATAAACAATATAACTGGGGGGAAACTTCTAATTCTCCAATTGCTTTAACTGTTGTTGCTTCTGAGTCCAGTGAAGGTTATGATTGGGATGCTGATGTACTTGAAGCATTTGAAAAAGCACGAACATCGAATAAAGGCTATGATTGGGCTACTGATGAACCTGATGAGTCTGCATTTCGTGCTCTGATTGCTCAAATTGTTCATAGTGATAATGAAGAAGAAGTAACTGATTTTGAATCTGAAACAAGTGGTTCTGGAAATAGCGGTTATGAATCTGTTTGTGAGTTCTGTTCTAAAAAAGACAAGAAGATTCAAGGTTTAATAAAGGAAAATGAGTTGTTGATCGAGGAAAATCAAAGAAGGATTGAAGCCTTGACAACTGAAAAGCAAAATTTAGTAGCTCTAATTCAAGAATTTTCTTCTCAGAAAGAAAAGTTTTCAGATTTACAAGCAGAGATTATTGAGAAAGAATAAAAATTTCAAAGTGTTAAACAAGAGTTTGAACAGAAAGTTACAAAGTTATCTAAAGAAAAGGATGACTTAGTCAAGGAAGTTGCGAAATGGAAGGCAGAAGCTGAGGATGTTGCCAATGATTTTAATAATTTGATTGAAAAGTCCAAGATTAAACTTGATTTACTTACCAAGGCTTCTGATGACTCGGTTGCTAAAATTGAAGCATATCAGCTTGATATGGAGAAGTTGTTAGATGAGAAGCGAGAACTGGCAAGAGTAAATAAAATGCAAACTTCAAATTTGGATATTCAGAAAAGAAATGAAGATAAGCTGATGAAGGAATTGTGGGCTGGATTAGATGAGTTGAGGTTGCAAAAGTATGAAACTCATAAAGTGGCTAAGAAGTTAATTGCTACGGAAACAGAATTGGCTAAGGCTCAACAACAGATTTCTAAACTAAAGATTGAAGTCATTGATTCAAAACGTCTTTTGGACAATGTTACAAATTCTACATCTTTTACAAGTTTCTTGGCCAAAGATGGAAATTTTGAGAAATTGTTTACCAAAACAGTTTCACCACCAGGTAGTCTCAAAGAAGGTGTTAATGATCTGAAGGAAAAGGAAGAAACTGGTGATTATTCTGAATTTGTTGATAAGAAATCTGATGGGGGAAAGGTTGTGAAGTCATAGAAAGATCAGAAAGATGAAACGGCTGTGTTTGTTTCTACGTCTACTGAAGAAGAGAAATTGACAAGTTTAACTAAGAAGACTGCTATTGATGACAAGATTTTCTATGACCAAAAGAATGTTAAAGCAGTGAAAGCTGGGTTTTCGCGTCTTGCAAAGAACAGACATAAATCTTCTGGTTCTGATGAAAAGGTTTCGGGTAAACATGTTGGGTTGGGTTGGGTTACAAGACCAAAATTGGTAAAGTTGATGGGTCTCAAGGTTCAAAACAACAAAGTCTGAAGCAAGTCAAGAAAGATGTTTTTAAAGCGGAGAAGGTTCAACCCGAGAGGTTTTACAAACTCAAGGGTTCGGAACAAATATTTTCTGACAAAGAATTCCCACTCCATTGTGTGGATGCTCAGAAAATTGCCAAAGTTTTTGTCAAGAATGTTGATCTGAAGAGCAAGAAGCCACAGGGTGCTACATATTCTTCTGGAGGATCAAATTCTGCTCCAAAAAGCCTGACTTCAAAATGGGTTCATGATCATTAATTTCAGGTATATGATACATTATATGATCATTTTGATGATGCTTATTTTTGTGAAGCTATGCAGGTTCCCAAGAGGAGAAATATCAAAAACCGCTTGTGTTATAATTGTCGATAAAAAGGACATATGGCACAAGTGTGTCCGATTTCTGCGGTTTCTACACAAAAAGGAGGAAAGATTCCATATGTTGCTAAATCTGCCAAATACAAGTTTGTTGATGAATATGGCAGAGTGTTTGATGAATCTCCACCGACATTTTTCAAACGTCCAAGAAAATTTTTACCAAAATTTCAAAATGATTCATATGTCGGATGTTCGTCACAGTCAACAGTGACTGGTTCATCAAATACTGATTTACCAAAACAACAAAACTGGAAACCTAAAGTGGTTTCGAAAGGAAACCAAGATACTGGTCGACCAGAAGCGATTCGCTTTGAGTCGTTTATAAACTGACGTGTTTGACCAGTGTGCAGGTACTTCTAGAAGACCTATCGGTGATTGCAAAGTTGCTGATTGAGGAGTATTCTGCTGATTCAACTTAAATTACATGTGATATCAATTTCAAAACTGAAATTTTTCTGAAAGCTACACCTCAAAGGTATCCATGTCGAAAGGTCAATTTTCTTTCTTTTTACATTCCGTATGTACTTTAGGGGGAGAAAATTGAAAACCAAAAAAAATAGCGTCTTTGTGTTTTTGTTTGTGTTAAAATGAAAATCCAAAAAATAGAGTTTTCATTTTAAGGGGGAGAAAAATGGAAAAATACAAAAACATTGAAATACAGAAAATACAAAAACATTGAAAAATGAGAAATTGTATCCGACATAATTGGGAAATGATGCTACATTGGCTTACGTCTCTGACTCGTGGATAAATTAGATGAAAAAGCCATAAGATCATTGTTTGATGTGCTTGGTAGACTCGGCATTAAATCAGAAAGTATTCAAATGTGATACACATTAAATACTAATGCTTGACCAAGTGGACAACATCTTGATGCGTATCTCATGATATATCAAGAAAAAGATATGTGAAAAAGAAAAGGAGAAGTCACTATGTATACATGTGTTCATTTTGCAAAGATTTAAACTTGTTTGATATTCTTTATTTTGTCAAACGATCGGACTTTCTCTGCGTATCGAAAGATCGACCTGATTATTGTTCGTTTGACGTTCTGCTTTATTTTCTTTGGTGTTTCGTATAACCTATCGGACTTTCTCTGCATGTGCGGGAGTACCAACCTGATTGTTGTTGGGTTATACAATTTCAACTTGTTTTTATTTTCTTATTTTGTTAAATCTGAGGCCTTATCTGCGTATCGAAAGATCGACCTTAAGGTAGACGATTTAACGTTCTTATTTCTTTTTGCATGGAACACAGTTGACTGATTCATGAATACAATCATTATGTGAGTAAATCACAAATGAAATCACAAAGTGTGATATAAAAGAAAATACATATCTGAGTATGTCTGATAGTGTGGGGTACACTGGTCAAAGCAATCTAATCAATTAAATAAAATATCCAGATGTTATGAGTATGATTTTGCCTGGGTTTAAGATGGACAAATTATACCAGTAATCGACATGACTTATGTGCTGAAGTAATTGAAATTGAAGTGTTGTTCAGCATGTTATGTTCAATATGATCCCAAGTTGTGATCTTTCTCGCAAAAGACAAATATAGTGTCTGATTCTGTATTGCATTTATGTTTCATATCTGAAAAGTTCAAAAAGATTTTAGGTGTGTTTTAGCATAAACTTAGAAAAATCAAAAAGATTTTCGGTGTGTTTTGATTTATAGTTTCAAAAATCCAAAAAGATTTTGCTTCTTATTTGTTTTCGACCGATCGACATGTGATATGAAATCAAATTTCAAAATCTATCTTGGATTCTCGAAGAGAAGGTTTGCGCCAAGATTAAATTACTTTTCAAAAGAAAAAGGAAACCGCGTTTCTGTCTTCTGAAGTTGCAGGTTATATGTGTCAAGACTCAAGCATGATGAAAGGGGGAGTTTGTTATATCTTTCACAAGTGGATCTTGAAGATCAAAGATGATTCAAGAGTGATCCAGTCATGCAAGCTCTATTTCTGACAAGAGAATAGATACACTACACGTTAAGGGGGAGTTTGTTAGAGAATAGATACACTACACGTTAAGGGGGAGTTTGTTAGAGCATATCCCTATGCTATGAGTGTCTCATGTATTGTATCTATGTGTGCGTGTCTTAGAATGTGTTGTAGTGACTATATCATAGGTGGCGTATCATATGGTCCGGCGGATCATATGGTCCGGCGTACCACGTGGTACGCTGAGTAGTTAGTCACTTAGTATAAATAGGTTTGTGTTAGAATGTGCAGGGCAACCAGTTAACACTCTGAGTCATTCTACACTTTCTGTGTGTGTTTTCTAGAGAGAGAAACTAGTGAGAACTTCATTGTATCTTCAAGTGATCAATAAGATTTCTCTTATTTACATCTCGTGTTCATTACATTGATCAAAGCATGCAGTAGTAAGATCGTATCTCGGTTTTACAGTAAGCGTTTTGAAAGGTGGTGTTTTGTGTACAGCTAATACTGGTGTCATAAGAGGTTGATATTAGTTTACCTGAAGATGCGACAGCAAGAGCTATCATTTCTTCGGATCTGAGGCATGACAGAATTGCTCTATATAAAAATGTTTTACCAGTTCTGCCTGGTCCATAAACGAAGAAGAAGTTTCCTTGTTCTTGCTCTACGGATTCTATTACACGTTTATAGATTAAATCTTGTTCTGCATTCAGGTTACTATAAAGCTTTTCATGCATCTCCTTTTCAAGTGATACATTGTATGATAGCTCTTCTCGTATAAGGCGATTCTCAAGGTTACCAAGTAATGTCGGGTCAGGTTTCGGGAAGTCCTCAAAGTCATTTAAGGACCTTCCATTTCGTTGAAGGAGTTCTTCTATTTCAAGAAGACAATAATTCTTCTTCTGGTGCTCTTCGAGTTCCCACTTTGGAAACCGCAGTTCTCTCCGTTTCTTGTATTCTATATCTTCACAGAGGACTTCCCAATTCTGTTCCCACAATTGCAATGGACTGCTCACCTCGCAAAATAATAATATTCTTACGAAAAGAGTACAAAGTTGGTTGCCCAATGCCCACAGTCGTGCTTCTATTATTGCCTCTGTGCATTCATTGTCATCACTAAGGAGCCCGCGAGCATAGAACGCTTCTTTAAAAGTAGGGTATAACTTTCCATCAAAAGTCTTAATATCGTTAAAAGACCTTGCCCTTTTTACAATACCCAAAAGCATCCTTAGTTAGTAACGGGGTCCAGCAGCAGGATTACAGTAGACAATTCGCCCAATGCATGTCCTACATGATCTTCGTGCCCATCTCTTATCCCTGGCATGCCATACATACTTTGCTGGTAGTTCTGCATACGTAAATTCTACACCTATCAAAATACACAGTAAAGATATAAGGGTAAGCAGTACGCAAAGGAGACCAGTAATTTATACATGACGTTTAATATTCGTTATTATCGTTTGTATTGAAGCACTTACATTGAACTATAGGCGAATCTTCTAAATTCGAGGACTGCGCGTCAGTCGGTGTTATTTGAAGACTGCAAAAATTCTGGACTTTCCCATGAGATGTGACATGCGAGGTCCTCTTAACCGCAGGTGTCTTACCAAACTTCATAGCAGCTCAACGAACGACACAACTAACTACTTTACTACGACGACATGACAGAACAGAGTTACATAGTATTACAGAAAGGTTACAGTTAACTAATCGTGTGAGACTATCATGAAAAATAGTGCCAGTCAGATGTTACCTGGGTGGTGGCCGTCTTCCTTGCAAGAGTACAATGCCACAATCTTACTGCAATCTGTATGTACTGGATCAACAAAAAAGGACGGGGTTAAACTTCTTCTGTATATATCTCCCTGCCACAATTAAGTGAAATGTTGTGAATGAAGCTGATATAATAAGAGACATACAATGTACCACTAACGTTAATGGTGCTGATGACATATAAAAAGGCGTAATATGGAAGCTCAAGCAATAGTAAATTAAGTAAAGTAATAAGGAATAATAAATTAATAACGATACAGTTTTTGAGCTCGTCAGATTATATAACGACACACTGAAAACAGGCTGAAGCCTGGGCGCATAAAGAAACCCTGTAAAAATGTTTTTGTATTTGCAGAAACAACACCTCAACCATGTACAATTATATTAACCTACGATGATCAAATAACAATAGTGCCCACACACCAGCCCACCAAGGAGGAAGCTTGTAAGAGGCCGGGCTCCAGTCCCATACGTTCATTTGTTCATTCATTGGTGTAAATTTGAACTCATTCGGGCCCAAAAAAGCCTATCAACTTAGCCCAGCCCTATTCGCCTTTAGTCTGCTCATATCTCCATTTTAGGCCAACCTTTGGCCCAAGTAGAGAATGTATATGAGGCTGATGTCATTGAACTGTTCAATAACTGGGCAATGCTGTGTTTTATATATAACAATAGATATAAAGATGATAGCTGGACTCAAACATAGACATGGATAACAAACATACAGCCTATCTATCTTGACAAATAGGAAATGAGAACTAAACCACACATGACCACCACACTAAAAATAAATTCATTCTCATTGAACATAGTTTCTAGGGTAGATGTTTAGTACTCACCAGTCCACTAGCAGTCTTAGAATCATTAACTATCTGATGTTGTGTTCAATTATATGTATATGTTGATAGTTACGATGTACACATCCTAGCACGTGCCCTTATCAAGTCTCTGAATCATTATGTCATCACATCCGAATTCCTTGGTTTCACAATTGTCCGCTATTCCATATATTAAGTAATGTTATGTCTATGTAGTTGTTAGTAAAGTGAAATCAGCTTATACTATTGCTTATAGTATCCTGAATTTAGCTTCTGTGGCACATAATTTTGTCTTCGATTTGGACTAGTTAATGCAATACAGTTTCTTTAAATTCAATTAATGTTGCTGGGCTTTTCTTATACTTGGTTCTGCTATCAGTGGTACAGAGATGTATGATACGCTTTACTGAAATATATCCCATATAATGCTTCAATGACTATCAGTATTATAGAGGCGTATGACATGGTTTACTGAAAAATAAGGTGCAACCCCTGGAACATGTGTTTCAGCACGTGTGTAACCAAAGGACAGAGACTAAAAACCAAACAAAAATATTATAAAAGTGACTGAAAGGAAACATATGCTCAAAATGTCATAGTTGATCATCAAATACTCCTATTACATTGATACGATAATTCTAGAGACATGTCTTAGAAGGGGCGGTTGACACAATCAAGGCATTCTCTGACATATAGCCAACAAATCACTCTGCATCCTCCGAATCAACAATATATGCACGCCTACAGCGTTATAAAAGTGACTATGTTAGGAGGCACGCTACAAAACACGGCTATTATTAAAGAGCATTGCATGCCATATACCTTTTTTCCCCATAGTACCGACACCCGAATCCTCTTCACATACCTTGTCATCAACATCGTCCTGCTGCTCAGAAAGGGGATCCTTGCAGTACATGTGAAAAGTGAGTACATGTCAACATGAGTGACACACGGTTATGCTAGAACAGTAAATTCGCTACTCACATTATCAGCTGAGGTGTGCCTTTCACTGGATCCTGTGTTTCACTACCAGTTACCTTTCTCAACCTCTTTCCCGGCGCAGCATTAACTTCGAAACCCACCCCCGAATCAGCTTCGACATCCATTGACATTGCATGTCCTTCTTTACCAGGGACACCTTCACTATCGGTACCGGTACAACCACTACAGTACAATGCATTGTAAGGTACATCAATAGGGGTCGGAACTATACATGAACTGAAATTATGGTTCTAATACTCATAGGTTGGATGACCACTTGTCAGCACGTTTATCTGGGGTCACAACACCAAACTGCTGAGCCTTTTTAATCGATGAAGATAGAGGAGGCACAGTCGCAGGCTCCAAAATATCATCCACTGACGAAGAAGACGCATAGCTGGTTGTGTCCGGTAATAAAACCTGGGCACAATTGAAGCTCTCATACTCACCATACTTGTAGTATGTGTGGGACCTAAGTTCAAACATATAAGTGCCTCCAATCAAACAACGGAGTGCCTCGGGGAGCACCATATCATCGCTGTTTGTAGACTGGAATTCCATCACCATAATTCAGCAGAGAAAACAACATAAGTCCTCTCATTGTACAGTGAAAGAAAAAAAAAGAGACGTACCAGCTCCTGCTCATCCAGCAGGGATTTTGCTGACTTCTTCACCAACTGCTCGCCCACTTCGTCAAACAGGACAACCACAACATTGCCTGTCATGTCCTTAACATCAACTATAAGCCTGTACATGTTATTCCCATTGATATAGCATTGTTATAAAAACCGAAACCCAGAATATCGTAGCAAAAGGAAAACAGACATGGATGTGTGTACGTGGCCAAGAGTGAACATTAGCAGTGTAATGAAGTACATGAAATAGCATGCATTTAAAATATAAGGGAGAATCCCTACAACCTACCTCGCCCGCGGAAAGTACACGGCATTGTCACATGCCTCACACCAGAAACTCCCGTCTTTGCGGGTCACACCTTTGCGACAGCGGCCACCGGTACACGTAAAATTAAACCAGCTGTTCTTTTTCCGGATGTCGGTGAGCTGAATGTTGTTCCTAAACACGACTGCCTGTTACAAACAGATGCCAAAAAGAGAAGAGGACATGGTAGCATAAAAATGATGGCTGAAATTGCTTCAAATGTAGAAAAGCATCCAAACCTTCTTCTTGTCCTGTCGAGCTGACTGTAAGAGCTCAGCAATTGTTGTCACAACCTGCGGGCCATCCCTAGCTGGCTGTGTCTCAGCTCGCAGATCAATCCCCCTACAGAGTGAACATATCGTCAGGCTACAATGCTAACTCATAGGAAAACTTCAGCATAAGGTTATGCTCTAGTGACTACCTCAGCGAAGCATTGAATGACTCCAACAATGGTATATTGTTGCTATCGATGATAAGAGTTGAGGAGGAGCTCGAAAGGGCAAGTGAACCTGAAAGACTCAAAATTATTTTACAGGGCACATGTATAACGGACAAACAGGTATAAAGGTTAGATAAAATACCAAGATACTGCTTCACACTCATTGAAGACAATATAACTGTGTAGACACCAACTTTCTTTGCTTTTTGTGCTATAAAAGACTCACCGAGCTTGCCCCACAAAGTCACTGCCACGTGACCACCGCTGCAAAAGTAATTTAATTCTCAGCATACATGGCGTGTGGAGTAGATGCATAACTCATGTACTGATAACGGGTGTCGAGACCGCTACAAATAATCCTAAACTTAAACCTAAAGATAGGGTAAGTAGGGTATCAATCCAGGGGAGTTAGTGGTCACTAGTGATTTAGAATTTAACTACCTAACTAAATTAACTACCTAAACCTAGATTACTGTCACTAACCTAGATTGACCTGAACTAAACTAAACTAATTTAATCTAATGAATTAAACTAAAATTGCCTCTTGGCTGTTTTTGCTGAGATTGAAAATTATCTAAAATTTAACTAACTTAACAACTAAGGCAACTATTAAAGCTAAGATTACTTATGTGACAAGTTAACTACTTTTGGATCCTGGTTGGCTACCGATCTGGGCAAAACCTAATCAATTGCTAATACTACATAGACATAGTCCCCAATTGCTTCCTTGACCTAATAACCTAAATTTCTAATGGGCTGATTAGTCCTGCCGCAAGAAAGTGCTAGATCATTAAACAGTGGACCACTAAAACCCTAAGTTACTAGTTAGATTAAACAATTTAGCATGCGGGTGTTCAACGGTAGCAAGTATTCCGGAACAATTAGCAATTAACCAGTTAAGAAAAGAACGATTTTACCAACCAATCACCAAAAGCAGTTATAAGAAAATTAGCCAATAATCATAATGACAAATATAAGTGTTATCACCACCAATTTGGTCATCATAAAAATCAACTAAAATATCCAAACACAATACTGAAATTAAATAAATTACTAAAAGAAACAAACCAAAATCTTTCTCTTTCTCTTTCGTCCTTTTCTTCTGCCGTTCCAAAAACCCCTCGAAGGGTTTGCGAACTTCCCCTGTTGAATGAATTCCTTCCTCCTTTTATATTATGTGTAGGGTGATTAAGCCCATTCCACCACACGTGACTTTTTTCCCTTCATTTGTTGTCCTCTTTTTTATTCATCTTCTGAGCCCATGGGAATGCCACTCTTTCAATTTGCAGCCCAAATTAATTGTGCACTAAACCTCATCTACAATTAAGTAACACCACACGTGACCACTTTCTTTTTCTTTTCTTCTTTTTCTTTTTTCCTGTGCCACGAAAAGTCATCAAATAATTATGTAGTTTAATTGATTCATTTATATTAAATCTAATAGAAACTAATATTTTGAGCATTGTAATTTATTCAACCAGATTTAACTCATTTACATCTTAATAAACTAGACATAAAAATTATTTAAATCAGTATAACCACGTATGTTTAGAAGATGATTAATATATATATATAAAATAAACTTTATATCATCCTAAACACCATGATTTACAACATTTAAACTCAAAACACAAGAAACACAAAACATAGGAGATATGATAAGAATTAATATATTATAACTAATAAAAATATAGAATTAAATATATAAAAGCGTTACATAATTAGCTCTCATCACATCCCCACACTTATTTTTTTTCCGTCTCGGAAAAAACTGCCATGGAATCATAATTGGAAAATCAATCTCAAAATATTTTAACTTCTCAAATCAACAACCATGTCAACTCCACATTCCAAAAATGTAATCACATATACTAACTGCAATTGCCGATATTTCGGTCCAACTAAACCCAACCACTGATCTTTGAGCCCCCAAGGTGTTTATATAAATTACCGAATATTTGTATTAACCTACCAATGTGTCCCACATTCAGAAAATTCTAGCTCAATCTACTCCCGACTCAAATTCGGTCAAAGTAAAGGGTAATAAAGATGTATTATTTATATTTTCCCCACCCTAGTTAAACCAGATACTCATATATCCCAAGAATGATTGATTTGAATGGATAGTTGCTTGAGCATTTATTCATCTACTATTGCTTTCTATTTTTTTCTTTTTTCTCTTTTTTTTTCCTTTTTTTTTATTTTTATTTTTTTATAGTTGGTTAATTTTAACTATACTTACCAACGGACATCATCAGAGGCATTCTTTCACAAGGTCTTACCCCCGAAATCATACGTGAGTGTTTTGCCCGCGAGATCCGGAACATCATCAGAGGCATTCTTTCACAAGGTCTTACCCCCGAAATCATACGTGAGTATTCTGTCCCTTCACTCTAATTCATTAACCAATTATTACCTACTATGCTCAAAAGATGGAAAGATGGGGCGCCGTTATTTCTCGGATTTGCTTTCGCAAAAAGATCATAACGTGCCAATTTATTCTGAGGATATATAAGTCTCTAATTTAAAAAGGTCTTTTTTCTCCTAATCATCAGTTTCAACCTCACTCAAACTCCTAAAATGGGAACCCACTAGCAAGCCAATTTAATTACATTTTTATACAAAATTAAACACAATGGGATAATTAAGCTTTACTAAATCAGTTGGGCCTACCGACACATCACAAATTAGCTATATTTTCTATTCTCTCCTTTTCTTACCACTTTTCCCTTTCTTTCTTGATTTTTATTTTATTCTGAAAATCGACTCCCAATTTTTCTATCATTTTCCATGTTTTTGCAAGTTTAATTCAAAGACATTTTTTTTAACAACACAAAAAAATAAACACACGAACACAAAAATAAAAACACGAAAAGCGTTATTCCCCTCCCCACACTTGAGTTCAACATTGCCCTCAATGTGAACAAAGAAACAACAAAAATAAAGAAGAATAAAACTAAACAAAGTTGCAAAGGTAAAGATACAAGAGTATGGAAAGAGTACATCGACCTGATTATAGCTGAAACTTGTTGAAATAGCAGGCGCTCTCGTAACTCCTCCCCACACTTGAACTCTGCCAAGCAAACTGCAAAACTACAAACACACTAAAAAAAACAAAATAAATGTAAATAGTAAAAAAAAAACCTAAACTCACTTTCGTAGGAATCACGGTTGCATTTAGCGTATGCAACAAGCCTTTTAAACCCCTCGGTAGCCCGAGTGGACGAGTGAAGTCTCGTGAGGGTTTCTAGTGAACACACCCACAAAGTTCTCGGGTTGCCTCCCGGAAGCGCTAAGTTTTAAGGTCTTCAGCCAGACCTGTTACCTGATTTGCTTCATGGTGGTTTAACTCCACATTTCCCAACCGCATTACCGAAAAACGCCCGGTATTTGACACACCTCTTCAGCTTCTTCAAGCCACACTTACCAATCTCATTACCAATGCATGCTCGGTAATTAACATGTCTCTTTGATTTTCTCTTTAAGCTTAACATGCAAAACAAATTAATCTGAAAATTAAAATAAAATTTATCACGGATTGCACACTTACCTGCCGAATTGCCCACGTATGCTCGGTAGTTGATATATCGCATCCAGTTTGGCATTTGAACACGTGGCATCTCTAAATCATCGCTGCAGAGTTTTTTCTTGATTGATATTTGCCCAACATCTTCCTCGACCACCTTCCTCTTTTCCACCATTTTTTCTTCAGTTACCTGCAAAATATATAAAGAGGGTGGGGGATTAATTGTACCTTTTGGGATCTCACATATTTGCTCATCTGTGGTCACATCATCAACACTCTCACAATTAACTTGCTCCATGTTACACTCAACTTCTGATTCTATTTCCTCACCAACCTCAACCTCATCATGCACCATTTCTTGCTCAGCCTCAATCATCTCACCAGTTTCTTCCCAAACTACTTCTTCAGGTTCTGAAAAACATGTACCTTCATTCGATTCTTCTTCCGAAACTTTCCAACATTCAACTTCTTGATTTTCCATGTCTTCATCCAGCTGTGCCAACTGCTTTGACAGTGCCTCATTCATCTCTTTTTGGATCTCAAGAAGTTGCTTTTGGCCATCGACTAATGAGTTTAATTTTTCCAGCATTATGGCCAATTGAGCACTAATTTCTTCCTCCTGAGCCGGCTGTTGATCCACATAACCATACAAGTCACTCTGATATTCATCTTGATAATAACCTTGGTCGTATCCCTGAATGTATACATCTTGGTCGTAACCCCCTTGATTGTAATTTTGTTCAGGCTGATATTGGGGGTACTCGGGATACCCTTGGTCAAAATCCTGTTGAACCGCATATGCTGGTTGAGAGTAACTATTTCCATATCCATCATGATATCCTGCAAATAATTCAAAGTTAGAATTATAATTATTATTAGAATAAACATCATGATCTAAATAATTATAATTCTTGGATTGAGAATATCCCTGATTGTAAGATGAAGACGGTCTTTGATATTGAGAATATACGCTTGTGTCTTCATATTCCTGGTAAGAGTTATTACATTGGTCCTGATATCCTGACTGATAGTATCCTCGAGAATCCAACGGAAGTGCCCTACAATGTGAGTAGACTGGATTTGAATGTTCATATCCCGTTTGAGGCTGTCTTTGAGCAGCTTCTCTTCTTTTCCTACGTGCATACTCTTCCACCTTCTTTTTATTCCAAGTGTCAAACTCTGGGCACCGATGAGTCATATGATTGAGACTCCCATAACTTAAACACGGATCGTCATACTCCCAACCCATGGTGATATTTATTTCCTTGAGTCACTACTAAGCCTGCAAAAAAAAAATGAACCTGCGCAGACAAACTCGAAACCCACGGTAAAAACGAAAAAAGGATATAATAAAGAAAAATAACAAATAACAAAAAGAAAATTTTTTTTTTTTTTTTCAAACTACACTAACAAAATTAAAATTGCAAAACAAAAAGAAAATATTTATGAGCTTTTTTTTTTAGAAAAACAAAGAAAACAAAAAAAAATTAACTAAAATCACTAACAAGCGCACGTACTCCCCGGCAACGGCGCCAATTTGATAACGGGTGTCGAGACCGCTACAAATAATCCTAAACTTAAACCTAAAGATAGGGTAAGTAGGGTATCAATCCAGGGGAGTTAGTGGTCACTAGTGATTTAGAATTTAACTACCTAACTAAATTAACTACCTAAACCTAGATTACTGTCACTAACCTAGATTGACCTGAACTAAACTAAACTAATTTAATCTAATGAATTAAACTAAAATTGCCTCTTGGCTGTTTTTGCTGAGATTGAAAATTATCTAAAATTTAACTAACTTAACAACTAAGGCAACTATTAAAGCTAAGATTACTTATGTGACAAGTTAACTACTTTTGGATCCTGGTTGGCTACCGATCTGGGCAAAACCTAATCAATTGCTAATACTACATAGACATAGTCCCCAATTGCTTCCTTGACCTAATAACCTAAATTTCTAATGGGCTGATTAGTCCTGCCGCAAGAAAGTGCTAGATCATTAAACAGTGGACCACTAAAACCCTAGGTTACTAGTTAGATTAAACAATTTAGCATGCGGGTGTTCAACGGTAGCAAGTATTCCGGAACAATTAGCAATTAACCAGTTAAGAAAAGAACGATTTTACCAACCAATCACCAAAAGCAGTTAAAAGAAAATTAGCCAATAATCATAATGACAAATATAAGTGTTATCACCACCAATTTGGTCATCATAAAAATCAACTAAAATATCCAAACACAATACTGAAATTAAATAAATTACTAAAAGAAACAAACCAAAATCTTTCTCTTTCTCTTTCGTCCTTTTCTTCTGCCGTTCCAAAAACCCCTCGAAGGGTTTGCGAACTTCCCCTGTTGAATGAATTCCTTCCTCCTTTTATATTATGTGTAGGGTGATTAAGCCCATTCCACCACACGTGACTTTTTTCCCTTCATTTGTTGTCCTCTTTTTTATTCATCTTCTGGGCCCATGGGAATGCCACTCTTTCAATTTGCAGCCCAAATTAATTGTGCACTAAACCTCATCTACAATTAAGTAACACCACACGTGACCACTTTCTTTTTCTTTTCTTCTTTTTCTTTTTTCCTGTGCCACGAAAAGTCATCAAATAATTATGTAGTTTAATTGATTCATTTATATTAAATCTAATAGAAACTAATATTTTGAGCATTGTAATTTATTCAACCAGATTTAACTCATTTACATCTTAATAAACTAGACATAAAAATTATTTAAATCAGTATAACCACGTATGTTTAGAAGATGATTAATATATATATATAAAATAAACTTTATATCATCCTAAACACCATGATTTACAACATTTAAACTCAAAACACAAGAAACACAAAACATAGGAGATATGATAAGAATTAATATATTATAACTAATAAAAATATAGAATTAAATATATAAAAGCGTTACATAATTAGCTCTCATCACATCCCCACACTTATTTTTTTCCGTCTCGGAAAAAACTGCCATGGAATCATAATTGGAAAATCAATCTCAAAATATTTTAACTTCTCAAATCAACAACCATGTCAACTCCACATTCCAAAAATGTAATCACATATACTAACTGCAATTGCCGATATTTCGGTCCAACTAAACCCAACCACTGATCTTTGAGCCCCCAAGGTGTTTATATAAATTACCGAATATTTGTATTAACCTACCAATGTGTCCCACATTCAGAAAATTCTAGCTCAATCTACTCCCGACTCAAATTCGGTCAAAGTAAAGGGTAATAAAGATGTATTATTTATATTTTCCCCACCCTAGTTAAACTAGATACTCATATATCCCAAGAATGATTGATTTGAATGGATAGTTGCTTGAGCATTTATTCATCTACTATTGCTTTCTATTTTTTTCTTTTTTCTCTTTTTTTTTCCTTTTTTTTATTTTTATTTTTTTATAGTTGGTTAATTTTAACTATACTTACCAACGGACATCATCAGAGGCATTCTTTCACAAGGTCTTACCCCCGAAATCATACGTGAGTGTTTTGCCCGCGAGATCCGGAACATCATCAGAGGCATTCTTTCACAAGGTCTTACCCCCGAAATCATACGTGAGTATTCTGTCCCTTCACTCTAATCCATTAACCAATTATTACCTACTATGCTCAAAAGATGGAAAGATGGGGCGCCGTTATTTCTCGGATTTGCTTTCGCAAAAAGATCATAACGTGCCAATTTATTCTGAGGATATATAAGTCTCTAATTTAAAAAGGTCTTTTTTCTCCTAATCATCAGTTTCAACCTCACTCAAACTCCTAAAATGGGAACCCACTAGCAAGCCAATTTAATTACATTTTTATACAAAATTAAACACAATGGGATAATTAAGCTTTACTAAATCAGTTGGGCCTACCGACACATCACAAATTAGCTATATTTTCTATTCTCTCCTTTTCTTACCACTTTTCCCTTTCTTTCTTGATTTTTATTTTATTCTGAAAATCGACTCCCAATTTTTCTATCATTTTCCATGTTTTTGCAAGTTTAATTCAAAGACATTTTTTTAACAACACAAAAAAATAAACACACGAACACAAAAATAAAAACACGAAAAGCGTTATTCCCCTCCCCACACTTGAGTTCAACATTGCCCTCAATGTGAACAAAGAAACAACAAAAATAAAGAAGAATAAAACTAAACAAAGTTGCAAAGGTAAAGATACAAGAGTATGGAAAGAGTACATCGACCTGATTATAGCTGAAACTTGTTGAAATAGCAGGCGCTCTCGTAACTCCTCCCCACACTTGAACTCTGCCAAGCAAACTGCAAAACTACAAACACACTAAAAAAAACAAAATAAATGTAAATAGTAAAAAAAAACCTAAACTCACTTTCGTAGGAATCACGGTTGCATTTAGCGTATGCAACAAGCCTATTAAACCCCTCGGTAGCCCGAGTGGACGAGTGAAGTCTCGTGAGGGTTTCTAGTGAACACACCCACAAAGTTCTCGGGTTGCCTCCCGGAAGCGCTAAGTTTTAAGGTCTTCAGCCAGACCTGTTACCTGATTTGCTTCATGGTGGTTTAACTCCACATTTCCCAACCGCATTACCGAAAAACGCCCGGTATTTGACACACCTCTTCAGCTTCTTCAAGCCACACTTACCAATCTCATTACCAATGCATGCTCGGTAATTAACATGTCTCTTTGATTTTCTCTTTAAGCTTAACATGCAAAACAAATTAATCTGAAAATTAAAATAAAATTTATCACGGATTGCACACTTACCTGCCGAATTGCCCACGTATGCTCGGTAGTTGATATATCGCATCCAGTTTGGCATTTGAACACGTGGCATCTCTAAATCATCGCTGCAGAGTTTTTTCTTGATTGATATTTGCCCAACATCTTCCTCGACCACCTTCCTCTTTTCCACCATTTTTTCTTCAGTTACCTGCAAAATATATAAAGAGGGTGGGGGATTAATTGTACCTTTTGGGATCTCACATATTTGCTCATCTGTGGTCACATCATCAACACTCTCACAATTAACTTGCTCCATGTTACACTCAACTTCTGATTCTATTTCCTCACCAACCTCAACCTCATCATGCACCATTTCTTGCTCAGCCTCAATCATCTCACCAGTTTCTTCCCAAACTACTTCTTCAGGTTCTGAAAAACATGTACCTTCATTCGATTCTTCTTCCGAAACTTTCCAACATTCAACTTCTTGATTTTCCATGTCTTCATCCAGCTGTGCCAACTGCTTTGACAGTGCCTCATTCATCTCTTTTTGGATCTCAAGAAGTTGCTTTTGGCCATCGACTAATGAGTTTAATTTTTCCAGCATTATGGCCAATTGAGCACTAATTTCTTCCTCCTGAGCCGGCTGTTGATCCACATAACCATACAAGTCACTCTGATATTCATCTTGATAATAACCTTGGTCGTATCCCTGAATGTATACATCTTGGTCGTAACCCCCTTGATTGTAATTTTGTTCAGGCTGATATTGGGGGTACTCGGGATACCCTTGGTCAAAATCCTGTTGAACCATCCCTGAATGTATCAAAGACAACATTTTCGTCAAGACGATCTATAGCAGATAAGCAAACACTTAAAATAGTAAACATAAACAACAAAAAGAGTTAGAAATCTACTAACATTCCTATCAGAAAAGATGTAATCGGTACTGATATAGCGCCCATGCACATTATCACAATCCCATGAACAACAAACCATAACAACGATAGACATTGAAGACCCTACTTCAAGCTGGTCAAAACATAAACCATCATTCAAACCTGTTTCCATAACACCACCCACCACAGCCTTGGACATCGTTAGAGGGTTCGTAGCCTGGTTATGGTTCTTAGTTTCTAAAAGGTAACCAGTTCCAGTAAGTAGATATATAGAGGAGAGAAATAATGTAAGGTATATATAGATGACACAATGAATCGATACATATACCTCCATCAATCATTAACAAAAGGACGTGTATAAAACGATTAACAATCTAATAAATAAGAAGCTCAATAGTAAAGGACAACATCAATAACTCAATAAATGGATGACAATTACTGAATTAAGAACCATTATGATTGAGAGCCTAACTGTTCTAAACAATTAACACACACGTGACAACAAATTAATTCTATAACACCAATCCTTGAGATAATACACCAATTAGCTATCAGAGTTGATAAAACTGAATTTGTTTCACATTAACACAAACATACCACATTATTATTAATGAAAAGCATATGTAAACCCTAAAGTATCAGACCACTGGGGAAGGGTAGTGCAATGAATCGATACCTTAATAGACTGATGGCCGACTATAATTCACCTCCAATTACAGGGACTGGTTGAAGAGACGGTCTCCAATTGGAGTTGTCGGTGACAGAGATGAAGCAGGGAAACACGCATACCACGCATATGGCTTCGCCCCGTTAAGAGTCATTTAATACTTTGGGTTAGAAGACATAACGGGTGGGTCCTAAAATACGGTTAGACGGAATCACTTTAATTACATGTATTAAATTAGTGTCACAAAATGGAATACTTTAAAAACCTAAAGGGTCAAAACGGGACACATAATAATCACCAGAGGGCCAGAATAGTTCAAATTACGAAACCAAATTATACCACCAGAACAACGGTAGCGAAACATAACACTCTAACATCCACCTTGTAATTTACGAAGCCTTGTCATTCACGAAGCCCTATTCCGATGTTCTCCCTTCACAGTAACGCCGTGCTTCCAGCCGACACGAAACACGTCGAATCAAGACGACTACCCCCATGATTTAAAAGAGATGGCATCTCCGAAAAAACTGATCCACGCATACGAATACCCAACAACAGAACGACTAAGGTTTGATTTCCAAACCCTAAAGGGTTTCAACACAGGCACAAACAACCATTTCTTAATCGGATCAATCAAGATAATTAGGTCATTCTTTTGTACATTTCGATAACTTGTAGTTAGGAAAATTAAGTGCATAATATTGATCTCCTGTTACAACGCAATTAACGACCTACATTCCTCACCTTTTGTCAGTAGGACGCCTAAGGTTTGATACGAAACCCTAAAAGTTTTCAACACAGGCACAAACAACCATTTCTCAATCGGACCAATCAAGGTAATTAGGTCATTCTTCTGTACATGTTTTGATAACCTGTGAATAGGAAAATCAAGTGCATAATATCGATCTTCTGTTACAGGGCAATTAACGACCTTCATCCCTCACCCTTTCTCAGTTAAAGGCATAACGAACACGAATTAGAAAAAGTAAGAGCCACTGGATTACAGGTTATAAGAGACGGGTTATAAACAACAGTGGGCCAAATGGGGTCCGCGTGAAACTTATATCTTTGCCCTTGCAATTTAATACCCGCCGGATTACGGATTAGTACCAAAATGGGCCGGATATGATCCGCGATTACTCCTAATCTTTAGAGCCATTGGATTACGGGTTATAAGAGACGGGTTATAAACAATTTCGGGTCAAATAGGGTCTGTGTGAAACACATAGCTTTCCCTTTGCAATTTAATACCAACTGGATTACGGGTTATTACCAAGCTGGGCCGGATATGATCCGCGTTTCCTCTTAGTTCTTGTAGGTGATTCGCCCACCTATTTTCTGATTTCATTTGTTCATCAAATTAGAATTGATTTGTTGTTATCTCAGTTGGACTTCATTGTCAAATTTAAAAGTTAGTCATGGGTTATTACAAACATGAGTCGGGTAGGATCCGCGTGTGTGTTAACTTGAGATAATAATTGGGTTAAAATCATAAGCGATTTTCTTCATGTTTTCCCCTTTACATTCTATGAGAATCCAACAGAATGGACGATGGAAGCAAATATACTCCAACTCTTGACACAGGTGCAGTTGGCCGGTCGGAGCTCAAGAACACAGTTACAATCAATGTTCCTGCTCCGCATGTAGCTGCTCCGTTCACATAGGAGAACACACAGCAATCTTCCTGGCACACCCTCAAATGCACGATAGTGAACCCCATTGATAGCAGGTACAAATTAAATTAGGCACCTATAAACCTATAAATAAGAATGAGAAACAATTACTACAACAAACTCTTAAATAAAACGTAAGCCAAACGGGTCATAGATGACCTTTTCAATGGTACATTTTATTCCTGCCGGAATCATTGTCATCATAATCGATTATTAGCTTCCGGTGGTACATTTTTTTTCCCACCGGAAGGGAGGATAAGCCAAACGGGTTATACATGACTTTTCCGGCGGTACATTTTATTCTCGCCGGAATCAATGTCATCATAATCGATTAGTAGCTTCCAGTGGTACATTTTCTTCCCACCGGAAGCAGGTATATGGTCCATAATAAAAATGAAATAGCAATAACATTAAAGTTTAAATGACAAAAAATACTTACATGATTAAGAAGATGGCGGGTAAGACGGCGAAGGGGGGGAGGTAAGCAAGCGAGACTCACATGAGTTTATATAGGATTACAAAATTGAGATGATGATTAATATAATATTTATTATTTTGGAGTTCAAACAACCCGATCGTTTCATATGTTGATTATCTTCGTTATCTACGGTACAATCTTTATGATGATTATTAACATCACATTAATCGGTGGAAGTTGAAAGAAGGCCATGAGTCCTTCTTTATCACGTTTATTTAGATTATTAACATCACATTAATCGGTGAAAGTTGAAAGAAGGCCATGAGTCCTTCTTTATCACGTTTATTTATTAAATTGAATTGCAAGAAACCCATGATTTTCCTCTATTGATTGCAAGAAACCCATGATTTTCCTCTATTGATTGCTTCTTATTTACTAATGGTGATCATGATCCGGCAAAACAAACCACACCCGTAAATTTTTTCATGAAAATGCATTTATGATTAAGCATTTATAAAGGTGCAAAATAATGCATTTGCTTAACTTATATATATATATATATATATATATATATATATATATATATATATATAGATTGCAGATCATATGCCATCTACATTGACTGGAATCTCTTCTATTTCCACATTATCTTCTGGTAGGCATACATTGAAACCAAAAAGGTTTAATAACTCTCATGTTCCAATGGAAGATTTAACATCTGATGAGTTGTCCGGTCAAACGCAGCAAAACAGAGATACGACTATAGGAATTTCTAAAGGTATATTTTTCCAAAATTGAATTTTTATATTAATCTAATTAATAATAATTATTACAACTCTAGTAACACCTTACATGAATTTTGCATCAAATTATTTGGATCATGGTGACCAGGTAGTTATATGTGAGGTTTGTAAGGCCAAATTATGGAAACAAGAAGCCACGTTAGGTCAAAACACCAGATTGGGCAGGTGTTATTCTCTATGTTGTAGTTAAGGGAAGGTTCAACTTCCGCATCTAAAGGAACCTACCGAAGCTTACAAAGAGTTATTCTCATGTGCTAATCAGAAGAGCAAAATTTTTTAAAAGAAGATTTGTAGATATATCACAATATTTTCCTTTACCTCAAAGGGTGGTAAGGTTGATAGATCCATAAACAAGGGTGGAGCTCCTTTTGTTTTCAGGCTAAGCGGTAAGAATTATCATACCATTGGAACTTTACTACCTAAAGAAGGCGAACCACCAAGATTATCTCAGTTATATATATATATATATATATATATATATATATATATATATATATATATATATACGATACAGATAACGAGGTTACTAATAGACAACAAGCGATTGAGTATGTAACAAAAATATATTTCCTATTCACTTTATCATTATATAGTATAAATAAATTTAATATTATTAATCATTTTTATTTGACAACCTCCACAGATCAAGTTTATCTTCTGAAACAATTGATCTCGAAATAATAGAACAACTGAAGGCCATGTTAGACAGAGACAATGTTTTGGTGAAGACTTATCAAATGGCAAGAGACCATTTATCACAAAATCCAAATTGTAACCTGAAGCTACGTATCATAAGCAACGGGAAAAAAGCTGCAAGGACATACAACTTACCTACGGCATCTGAAGTGGACGTTTTAGTTGTTGGAGATATATCCAATCTACTTGATTATCGTGGTATTGCCGTGACTATAAATCTGGCTCTCTACAACGCATAAGCAAGTTGCACCCATCGTATTTACCACTGCAGTATCCTTTGTTGTTTCTTAATGGTGACGATGGCTACATGATAAATATCCCCCATAGAGATGTAACAAGTTTTCAAAACACTACAAAAAAATGCAGTATGAGGGAGTTTTTTTCATTCCGAATTCAAGACAGGTTGAATCAATTTTCTCTGATTTTGAACTCCAGACATCTTTATCAGCAGTTTTTAGTCGATGCTTATACAATGATAGAGAGCGAAAGGCTTAATTTTATACGTGGCAAGCAATCTAATCTAAGATCAGAAACATTAGAGGTTATAAAAAATGCAAAAAGTGAAGGCCAAACAGATATGTCATCTACTGGACAACGAGTTGTTTTACCATCTTCTTTTACCGGAGGTGCACGTTTTATGATGCAGAATTTTCTAGACGCTATGACGTTGTGCAAATGGTAAGGTTATCCTAATCATTTAATAACCATAACATGTAATCCAAGATGGCCTGAAATTACAAGAGTTCTACTCGACAAAACTATTAAGCCAGAAGACCGTCCGGACATTCAATGCCCTCTATTTAAAATGAAACTTGATTCTCTCATAAAGGACATAAAGGAAAATTCATTGTCTGGGAAGATTCAAGCAGGTATATTAAGTTAGTCTGTCAAGTTTAACGTACTACTAGTAAATCAAGATTTGCTATTGTAATTTTTGTCGTAAATCAGTCACTGGTCACATACGATCGAAATTATGGTGGTAACAACCTCTATGTTAATCACATTTTGCAATCGGTTTGTGACCAAATATTGTTTTATTTTTAGTTTATTTTTCCATTGTCGTTCCATGACTGATTTACGATCGGAATGAGACTATCTTAATGTTAGCAACAAGGTCACAAATGTATTTTAGCTTTGAAAATTTTACATTCATTCTATGACCCTGGTTGCGAGGGGTGTGATTTCAATCTCAAAATTTATGACCATTTTTTCGATCCTAAATAGCCGATTTTCTAGAAGTGTTGTTTCAAACAAAAAAGATTTTTATAGTTAACGTAGATTCATGTATTTCATACTATATGTTATATCTAATTTTTATCTTTTATTATTCAGTGTCATCCAACGTACGCATCACCATCATTTTCATCTTTCACAATTATTTTTCCCATGAGAAATTACACTTTCTGTTGAATAACAACAACCCATTAGCATTCTATCTAAATATGTATAGAGATAAGATTATATGAAGAATAGGAGAAGAGAGAGTAGAGATTAGATAGAAGTATAGAACTCATATATATTGTCTTCTTCATTACATCATATAGCCATATTTATAGGGCTAAGGTATTAATACAACATAATGATAAAAGAGAGTTAAGAATGTGGATAGTCACAATAATTGTTCATAATACCCCCCCCCCCTTGACTATCCATAGAACAATATACTATTATTTTAATACGCTTATAGATGTTGCCTCATTAAAAACCTTGCTAGGAAAACCCAATGGGACAAAACCATAGCTAAGGGAAAAAAAGTGCAGCGCGTATTGGTCTCCCTCTCATTTTGACATGTATCATTTATGCGAGTAGTATCGACCTTCTTGATCCCTTTAGGTGCAACTCCTTAAGCTCTTTGCTCAGTACTTTTGTAGTGGTTGATTTGCTTCTTAATCACTTGATGTGGAATTACTTCAGCGACTAATGTTATATGATCTTCATGTAAAACTCCCAAACTTTAGCGAAGTGTGTTTCAAAGCTAACCCAATAACCGATTGGGGTAGAAAGCGACATTTCCAATGGTAGTGAATCTCATTTCTTAGCTCTGATTATCATTCTTCTTAATATAGTTCCAACAAATTGCGACAAAGCTCACTGCCTCTTGCCTTATCTCATAGATAAACGCCACAAGATCCAAAATTGTTTCAATAACCATGCTATAATACATTACCTGCATTTGAATAACTAACAAAACTTGTTTTGTTGGATTATTAAAATTTAAACTTATACCTTTATACCTTCAAAATATTCCAACGTCTCATCACTGGACATAGGTAATATCATACAAATAAATTTAAATAAATTAAAGTAAATGATATGTTAATGCAACAAGTGCACATAGTTGTAGTACTTTCACATCAATATTTTTTCATTCTCTAAAAATGACCATTTTATGTATCCAGTAATCTAACAATCTTTAGCATATATGATAGATGATTAATTCAGTATGTTTCCACACAATAGTCTCCAACATTTTAGATATGGCTTTATAGATGTGTATAAACATTTTTTTTATACAAACTCGGGACTGTCCTTCTGGCATATGGACCACTTGCATGATATTTGTATCCCGACATAATCATGCCTTCATATCAAACTTAACAACACTACTTTTAGTTCATACACAACCATGTTAAGTTTACACAATATACTCTCAAGGCTTTATACAAATGCATGCTTGAGACTTATAATCCATCTATAATCCATTATGAATTAATTTCCATCATGACTCATTATACATATGCATTCACTCATGAGGAGTTTGGATACATAAAAGTTTGGATACATAAACTTAATCTTTTAACAAATCAATTTAAAGCTGGTAACATTATATCATTCTTATCCATGGTTTATTGACATATCATGTCATCATGTGATGTTTACTGGTGCAGAAGGATTCCTTATTAAGATATTTCAAATACCTTCAAATATTCCACTTCTTGGGGGTTTATATGGACCTTTATATTTAAGTATTCAATGTATACACATAATAGTAATGTATTCGGATCCGAATGTTTATACAACAATCATAACATTCTCGAGAACTTACTCTAAATTATTATGGCACTTTAAACCCTACAAAAATTTCATGTATCATCATCAAGTGAGCCATATACCTAGGATATCATAATTTTCATAAGACGCATATCAATTCTCTATTGTATTACCAGACTAATAAACTGTTGGAATCTCATTGCATCCACCACCGGAGAATATGTCTCCTCATAATCAAACTTAGGTCTTTACAAAAATCCTTGTGCCACCAGTTTTCTTTGTATTGCTTAATATTATTTTCACATCATGCTTTTGTAAAATAGACCTGTTTATGTCCAACATTTAGAGAATATCACTCTGCCTGGATTGCGTCTTTCTTTTTGGCCAATCATTTCGACTTTTCATCACAAGCATATCTTACTTCTTGATCCTTATCATTTTTATTATTTCTAGCGCTTATTATATTCAAAATATTATCGACGTACGTCGATTTTGTTTCGATTCCATATATGCTTAGACATGATATATTTTATCGAGATCTCTTCATCATTTTCAGTTACCTGAGGTTCTTCTGGAACCATCATGTCTAGCATCTCTTTAAGAGACTCTTCTACTAGTACCTCGACTTGACCATCTTCATTAGTTGCTCCATTTTTCGAGGATATTTTATTATTGGAATCGACTAGTCTACCACGATTCAAACGTGCCATAGACTCATTATCATTATTAATTTGTCCATCTAGGACACCAATCTTAATTGGAGCAATAGCAGCTGGTATATGTGACTTGGTCGCTTTTTAAGGTCAGTGAATGTGTCTGGTAATTGATACGTTAATCTTTATAAATGAATTATCATTTGAAATCTAGATTACAATGTTTAGTTCAAGGATCAAGATAATATAGCGATAATTCATTCTAGCTTATTTTATTTTTCAACTGCTTTTTATCTCCCCCTGATGTTGGGAATGTTGTTTCCTGAAAACATAAATCTAGGTCAAAAATAAATCTATCACTATTGGTAGTAATTTATACCCAACATTTATTCCCAACCTCCTTTGCCCATCTTTGTGCATCGTGGTGGAGCAATTTCAATATATATCGCACAAAAATATAAGATGGGAAATATTGTTACTGACCATAAACCATTATAACGGGGAGGAAGTATTATGACTTATTGGCCTGATGTGAATTAATGTGATTTCACGGAAAATCACATGCACTTTACACACAAATATAAACTTTTGCTCTCATGATTATTGGCTTTGCAATCAATCGCAGAGGTTTGGTAACCATCTGCAACAAAAGCAATTCGTGTACAAACTTAAACAACATGAAGTTCAACACTTATTCCAATAATCATTTGTAACTCACTACAACAAATACTGGCATTACGACAGCAATAGCGATGACACATGTCGTCGCAACTGAGATGGATTTAGCGACGACATGTCGTCCCAACTGACTTTTCTGAATTTTTTTTATAGTTGATGGATTTAGCGACGACTTGTCGTCGCAAATGAGGTGAGCGGGAAATGAAAAAGGTAGGCGCCAACAAATACTGGCATTTGCGACAACAGCAATAGCGACGACACATGTCGTCGCAACTGAGATTTCTGAATTTTTTTTATAGTTAATGGATTTAGCGACGACTTGTCGTCGCAAATGAGGTGAGCGGGAAATGAAAAATGTAGGCGCCAATAGGAAAACTCTAACGACGACATGTCGTCGCAAAAGAGCAGCAAATAAAATAACAAAAAAAATATTTAGCGACGACATGTCGTGGCAAAAAGTGTAATACGTTTTGCGGCGACATGTCGTCGCAAAAAACTGCAATTAAATTAAGAAGAAGACATTTAACGGGCTAAAAGGGTATTACCAATTGCGACGACATGTCGTCGCAAAATAAAAAAACACTAACTTACAAACCCAGATCGGGCCTCGTCTCTTTTCATTCCCTAAAACAAAAAACCCGCCGCGACCTCTCCCCTACACCTCCGATCGACGCCAGCCGACCTCTCCCCTGCAACGCGACGTCACCACCACCGACTTCCCGCCTCCGCCTCCGCTGTCCGTGCAACGTCCGCCGCTCTTCTTCGCGCGCCAAACAGCCGCGCGCCGCTCTTCTCCGACCATCGCCACCGCGCCACCGCCCCACCGCCAGGTATGTCTCCGACCCTAACTATTTGCTCCCCTGCAACAGTCGCTCTGCTCGTTTGTGATATTTGGAACCCATAAGAGTTGTAACCAAACAGGTTCATTTCGTTTCTCAAGCAAAATTACCCAAGAGTTGCTTTAAATTTTAATCTAATGTGGCTGGCTACCTGTTGGAATATTCCGATCAAATGAAATTTTGGCCTGATGTTTATCAAATGTTTATCCTAGTATCTTTTCTCTCATGTGTACAAGGCACATGTATCTGCCTTTATGTTATACTCTGTTTGTGTGTGTATATAGTTGCCTTTAGGTACCTTTAATTTCTCAATATTCTGCGCCACTGAATTATTATTCATTATGAATACAACTCATAAGTCATAAAATGTTTGGATTTGCTACTTTATGTTTAGTTCATAAGTCATAAAACATTGTGCAAGTATATTAGGGAGTGTGTGCTTGTTTGTGATTGTTTGTTCCATGCTAGTAGAAGCAATTAAAACTGAATTCCATGCTAGTACATTCTGATTAGGATAGAAAACACTAGCTAGACTTTGTTTATATTTAGCCATCTAATTTTTTATAATAAAACAGCAATGACAATTGATAAGAGTTGGACTAAGTTGCGAAACCGGACTTCTAAAGATTTTATAATGAGTCTTCACGACTTTATCAATATTGCGAGGAACCATGTTAACAGTGAAGGAAAAGCGTGTTGCCCATGTAAAAGGTGTGTCAATCGTAACAGAGAGGATATGGATACGATAATTGCCCACGTACAACAATATGGGTTTCTACAAGCGTATGTGACATGGGTACATCACGGTGAAAGATATGCTAATGAGGCGGAAGTAGCAGCTATTTATAGTAAAAAGCCACGGATTGAAGAAGAAACTGGTGAAATGCTTGATGTATATGATGATCTTAGAGAAGAGCTAATTACGAATGTAGATGAAGATGGAACCGGTTTAGACCCAGAATTCGATGCATTGTTTGACGAGCTCAAAACCGAAATATACCCCGGTTGTACTTGGATGTCATCTTTAAACTTTCTAGCAAAAATGATGCACATGAAGGCCGCTAACAAATGGACGAATAGTTCATTTAACCAACTTCTTGAGTTTCTACGATCTGTATTACCAAAAGAAAATCATGTGCCAGAATCATATTATGATTCTAAGAATAAGTTGAGGAAGATAGGGCTAGGATATGAATCCATTCATGTATGCGAAAATGATTGTGCTTTGTTTTGGAAGGAGAATGCAGCTTTGCAGAATTGTCCGGTTTGTAACGAGAGCAGATGGCGTAACAAAAACACAAACGGGAAGATAAAAGTACCAAGGAAAGTTTTACACTACTTTCCTTTAACTCCACAGCTTCGACGAAGGTATAGTTCCAGGTTCACGGTGAAAGATATGACTTGGCATAATACTGGACGCTCAACGGATGGTATTATGCGTCATCCAGTGGACGGGGAGGCATGGCAAAATTTTGATAAGAGATATCTTGATTTTTCCATAGAACCAAGGAACGTTCGTTTAGGTTTGGCTGCCGATGGCTTTAACCCATTCGGCAATATGTCTTTGTCTTATAGCATGTGGCCGGTAGTGTTAACAACATACAATACACCACCGTGGGCATGCATGAAAGAGTCTTCTTTTATGTTGACTTTACTAATTCCCGGTCCTAAATCACCTGGAAAGGACATAGATGTTTTCTTGAGGCCTTTAGTTGATGAGTTGAAAATGTTGTGGGCCGAAGGAGTTCAAATGGTAGACGCATCAACCAAGACTGTTTTCAATATGCGTGCGGCACTATTATGGACGATTAATGATTATCCTGCTCGTAGTAGCTTGTCCAGATGGAGTGGTCAAGGTTATAAAGCATGCGCTACTTGTCACAAAGACACACCCTCAGAACGTGTAAAGAGTAAGATAGCATTTGTTGGTCATAGAAGATTCTTGCAGGATAGGAAGCATAAGTGGAGGAAAAGTCTGTTGTTTAATGGCAAAACAGAACAAAGAAAGGCTCCTAAAAAGCCTAGTACTGCAGATATATTGCAAGAACTAAATATCTTTGCTAATCTTGTTCCAGGTAAGCATCCTAACCATGGAGGTGTGAAAATAAAGTACAGTAAGGAGCTGAATTGGAGGAAAAAGAGTATCTTCTTCGAGCTTGATTATTGGTCTTCTCTCGAATTAAAACATAATCTTGATGTAATGCATATCGAGAAGAATGTGTGTGAGAGTTTGTTGGGTACTTTATTGATGAATGACAAATCAAAAGACACACCAAAAGCAAGAGGAGATTTGCAAAAGTTGGGGATACGGGAAAATCTATGGCTAAAAACACAAAACAATAAGAAAGCCATTCAACCTCAAGCTCCATACTCTTTCAAACCTAGTGACCGAGAACGATTTTGTCGCTTCATTAAAGAAGTGAGACTACCTGATGGTTTTGGATCCAACTTCAAAAGTAAGGTCCTTGCTAATAATTCAAATATAGTCGGGTTAAAGTCTCACGATCATCACATTCTCATGCAACGACTGCTAGCAATCGGGGTCCAAGCAGGTCTAAATGCGGATGTTTCATCAGTAATTATTAACCTTTGCACATTCTTTAAAAAGATATGTGCATGATCACTAGTTGTGTCTGACATGCGTAAGGCTCAAGGGGAAGTGGTAAAGATATTGTGCAATTTAGAATTGATATATCCTCCGGCGTTCTTTGACATAATGGTTCATCTCATTCTTCATTTACCCGAAGAAGCTATTCTTGGTGGCCCTGTGTATATGAGATGGATGTATCCTTTTGAGAGATTCATGAAAACACTAAAAGCTTATGTTAGAAACAAAGCCAAACCAGAAGGCTCAATAGCTGAGGGTTATGTTGCAGATGAGCATTGACATTTTGCTCTATGTATCTTGAGGGTATACAAACCAAATTCAACCGCCCTGAAAGAAATGATGATGGGGGGATTCAAAAAAGACAAATGCATGTGTTTCAATCGCAATGTCGACGAACATCGGCGAGAGAAATCATTGTACTTCCTGACGAAGCCAAAAAGTCTTTACATTGGTTTATACTCGACAATAGCGATGAAATTAGTGCCTACAAATCGTAAGTATTTTTTTGAACTTCTATAATAATTCATTTAGCTTTTTATGATAATATTATGAACCCTTTGTCTATAATACAGTGAATTCGAATCTGAACACCCGGGAAGAGACTTGAAAAGTGAATTTCCCTTGTGGTTTGCATATAAAGAAAAAACTGATTGCACCGATGAATTAAAGGCATTGGCATATGGTCCGGTGAGTGCATATTCTTACATGGCTTGCAATGTGAATGGTGTTAAATTTGTGGCACACCGTCGTGATGTCAAACGTACTACTCAAAACAGTGGTGTTGTTACCTTTGATGAAGCTGGTACACCGTTTTATGGTCAACTTGAGGAGATCATACAGTTGAACTACATAGGTGGTTTTTCGTCTGTCCTCTTTCGTTGTAAATGGTTCAACACATCGGCTAAGGGACGAGTAATTAAGAAAAACAATATCGTTGTTATCGATGCCAGCCGTGAATTGTATGTTGGCAGTGAGTGGTATGATGGTCAACGATACATTTTAGCCACACAAGTTAAACAAGTCTTCTACCTGCAAGATCCTTCTCGAACCACGGGTAATTGGAGGGTTGTGGAAGACGTTCACCATCGAAGCTTATGGGATCATCCAAGTATGAGTGTTAGTAATGCGATAGATGTATTGCATGACACTGTATCATCTGATTTAAACTTGAATGCACATTCCATTGTTGATGAGATAGTTGAAGCTGGTGCATCGAGTACCATCCCCCTGATTGTGGATGAAGAAGAAGAAGAAGCTGATGAAGATGAAGATGAAGAAGAAGAAGAAGAAGAAGAAGAAGAAGAAGAGGAAGAGGAAGAAGAAGAAGAAGAAGAAGAAGAAGAAGAAGAAGAAGAAGAAGAAGAAGAAGAAGAAGAAGAAGATGATGATGATGATGATTTTGATGACAACAATGATGTAGAAGTTTATGTATCCAGCGATGATTCAAAATGAGTATTTGATTATATGCTTTGATATATATATATTTTTAAGTTATATTACCTTATCATTTATTTATTACTTATTTGTTGTTTTTTTAAGTTATATTACCTTATTGTTTATTTATTACTTATTTGTTGTTCACATCATATTAATTATATGTATTTTTTTTAATTATCATGGCTACACAAATTGCAAGAGGACACGGTGGAGATGGAGGTGGAAGAGACCCCACTCATAATCCAAAACATGTTCCATCTTCTTGCCAGTCTTGTAAGTAATTTCTTTAATATTAATGTGTTATCTAATTAATTTGTTTATCTATTTAAATTGCTACCTTCTTTAACGTTTTGTAGCTGTGCCCAAGAAAACACGTACAGGGGCGAAGAACTATGAGTTGCTCAAGGCTTTTGAAGACTACGGATACATGCCTTTACCAATTAATTTTGATCCACTTACTAGAGATCCTATTGGAGCTCACTCTAAGTGGTTTCCTAGGTGGATCACGACACTACTGGAGGACCATACTGTTTTTGAGTATGAGAGCTGGCAAAATGTTCCCGAGCCACATAAACTTCAGATATATACAGGGCTTTTTGTAAGTACATAATATTTGTAATATGCATTACAACTTAATTTATATATTTTGTTATCTAATTTGTTCTTTTTTGTAGGATATGTTTGATATTGCAAGCTGGCAAAAAGCTCCTGGAACTCACTGGCTTAGAGTGCAAGCGAGCATAGACACTATATGCTCGAACCGCTATAGGGATAAAAAATATAAACTAAAACTGCATTATGAAAATGCCGGCGGTTCTAAAGAGGGTAGCAAAGCTTATGGTTCTTGTCCGAAGGGTTGTGATGAAACTAAGTGGCGTAGCCTGATCGACAACCTGTTTAAGGACGAGAAGTATGTCAAGCGTTCAAGTGTGAACAAGGCCAACAGAGCAAAGCAACTATTTCCGAGCTTGCAAGGGTCGAAATCCATTTCGAGTCAACGCTATGATCAGGTAAAAAAGTAGTTAGTATTATTAGTAATATTTATTTTAAAATTTATTTAATTTAGAATTTAATATTATTCTTTTATCTTGTTTTACACATCCAAAAAACTGGTAAATTTAGTTATGTTGAAACTTGGGCCAAAAATCATTCACGAAAAGGGATCTTTGTGAACAAACATGCTGCGGAAACTTATGTAAGGAAAAACATTCACTTTTGATGTTTTTAATTATGTGAAATCGGCTTAATATATCTTTGTTTTTCTAATATAGGAGAAAATCGATCAAGCCAGAACCGACTTGCAATGTGAGCGTGGAACTGAAGAGGTAGATGAACTTGACATCCTAGGACGTGGATTGGGTGAACGAAGTGGGTATATCCTCGGAGTTGGAAGAAAATTGAAACATGCTTCTCCAATCTTGGCAACCTCAAGTTATATGCCGGAACCACAACCCTCAAAGAAAAAGTATGAGGAGTTGGAAGAAAGGTCGCGCCGACAAGAAGAAGAAATGGAAAGAATGCGCCAAGAGATGGCGGAAATGCGTACACTTTTTCTCCGAGGGCATAGTGGAGGTGAATCAAGCACACCTAATGGATCAAATACGAATCTAAGTTCACAAAATGAGAATAGGGAAGGTGATTTCACTATATTTCTGACCAGGAATAGGGCCTATGACAAGAATATTTTTTTGATTGGGGCGATAGCTCTGAAAAGACAGATTACCCATCTTTTCTTTTATCTCAGTAGTTGGTTTATTGTCATTTGATCGGTTTGTTTCGGACAAGAATTTATGACTATAACGTTGTTGTCTTTATTTTTATGACATTTTGAATGGTTTAAGTTGTTATGGAAACTTTAGATTAAGATTTGTTTGATTTTGCTGAAACTGGAAAATCTGGACAGGTGAAACAGGCAGCTTCGGCTGGGATAACAGCAAAAAACAGCAACCTGCTGTAGAAAATCGGTCACTTTTAGCGACGACATGTCGTCGCTAATAGTGACCAGAACAAAATAAACCGGTCACTTTTAGCGACGACATGTCGTCGTTATAAGTGACTATTTTATTTTTTATAGATAACATTTAGCGACGACATATCGTCGTAACAAAGGTAAAAAAATAAAAAATATAGCAGCTTTTTAGGGACGACGGGTCGTCGCTACTGCTAGCGTTTTAGCGACGAACTTTTTTGCGACAACAAAAAAGGGCAACAACGACAAGGCAACAGTGACCAGATATTTGCGACGACATGTCGTCGCAAAATAGTTTAGCGACGACATATCGTCGCTAATACTACCCCTTTTGTCGTCGCTAAAAGTCAAGTTTGTTGTA
>JBCNJP010000017.1:11419435-11503296 GCA_039602395.1 Deinandra increscens subsp. villosa
TGACTTGAGGATTATATTCACCATTAATATTACCAAAATAAATATGATTATTAGGAAGAGTGTGCTTGTTATCTCATTAACTAAGCCACAAATAATGCAACCTTCAAGTTGCGAATTTGATAACCATTTAGACGATACATCGATTTATAAGACTAAATGGTATATAACTTAGGATATATATATATATATATATATATATATATATATATATATATATCATAATATCCTTTATCACTTCCAGATCACTTATGGATTCACACCCGTTTTAATCGGTAAATAGTTCCCTTAAGAGCAAACATTACATGTTCATTATCAATTTGAAAAATCTTCTAACATTCAATATGTTTCACATCATCATTGACTCGGTGTGGTCTAACCGGTCATGCCAATAAAATAATCATGATCTATAAACTATCAGTTTATGATCGTATATGCTTTAGTCGCACCGATGCTTATTTAATAAGCGATTAAAATACAAGAGAATGATGTATCCATTCAAACATTCGTGTAATGTCACGTTTCTGATCTTCACACTTTATTTTCATATGATAATTCTCTTCTTTCTCCACTGTGGTGGTCGATCACATTATCTTCATGAATATCATTACAATCTCTTAATTACATCTATGATCATTATCATTAATCTAAATGTATGAAAATCATTTTGTCTGGTTTTTCCTCATAATAATATCAATTGAGAAGTATTTATACGTCTGAATCATTCAAGACTTACTGGCCTTCTATCTTATGGCCTTATATAGATCGGTTATGATATTTAAGGAACATAAAACTTTAAGTATCATATTTTTTATGAGAACGAAAATAAACCACAAATGAGTATTATATTTGATTTATTATAATACCCTTTATACGTATAATTTAAAGCATCTAGAGGACATGCTATAATGGCAAAACATGTAATTCTCAAAGTTATTACATATCGATATGTAAAACATGTTTATACTTTTTCGCCCGATTGTGATAATAAAACACAACTTGTCTTTTAATTATTTTCTCTAGTGCTATATAATTAATAGCATATTAACATTGAGATGCATAATAAAATCATAATGTACAACACATGGTACTATAACATGTCATTATATAAACTTGAGCTTATAGTAAACTTGTATGATTCGAGATGCTCAAGTCTTATCATTTTGACTATTACATAACTTCCACCAAAATAAAATAGTTATGGAATCTTAATAAATGCATTTAATATGCAATATTCATCTTATACTCATTAAAGAAATAAAAGAGTTATGATATGTTGTATACCACAAACATCTTGTTTAAAACCTACACATAATATCAATAAATTTATAACAAGTAGGTTATACAATATGTGAGTAATAATAAACCATAATTTTGGTTGAGTTATTCTATTCATTAGTAGCTAGAATAACATCATAAGGATCTTGTATTTTTAATCCAAACACAATGATAATTTCTCCATATTTTTATATCATCCATGACCACAACCAAGACTTTTACTTTAGTCATTACATGAGGAGACCATAACCATGACTTCCACTTTGGTCATTATATGTTGTCACATGCCCACATTCGCTTCTGGGAATGGGGTTTTACCAACGAGATGAGTCTCGTGATTTTTCATTAGGAGCTCTTATATTCTTCATATCCTTACCAATAATGTTTTCACAACATAGAACTAATTGTGAGGGTGATTCTATATCTCACCGAGTTATATCCACGCATAGACTTGTAGTCTTGCAATCTTAAATGAATCTACCCATAATGAGCTTTGGTAGTATTACCGTTCTCTAGTGGTCATGCCTCTTTATTAATTTGGTCCACATGACAAGTGTGGATAATAGTGAGGCATTCAATTTTCAAAGTCTTTGCATTTCCAAGTTTTTCACTCAATGCCTTCATATAACATGCAATGTAATATTACATGTCATTGTAATAGTTATAAAATGACCACTAGTTATCATATCTATAATATGATTTTATAGCCATTAAAAATTACTAATTTATAAACTAGAAAACCAATAAAGTGTGACACTTTCAATAATCATTAATAATAAGAAATATGGTTAAACACACAAACAAAAAGATACGTAAACACATTAAAAGATAAATATTTACGTATAATCAATTGCTATGTATTAAATGACATCCAAACACAATGTCTGCATTTCTAGTTTAAAAATGATAATGTATAAAATTATAACTGCACCACACACATATATATATATACACATTATTTTATAACAACATAATAATAATAATAATAATAATAATCTATACTGAGTTACGATGAGATAACCCAAATTATTTTTATTAGTTTATAGTATTAATAATTATTAAGTTCCATAACAATATATACGATGAGATAACCCAAATATAATCTAACATTGATTTATACACAACTAATACCGATTAATTAAATTGATTAAGGCCATATTTAAGTTATCGATTGATTAGCAATTAACCCAATACAATGAGGATGAATGAAAAGACAACTTATAAAACTGTATTAAGTTATACATTTATCATCCATAAAATAAAGGTTGGTTAAATAGATGAAAGAATGTGGGTGACTGAGTAGGTGTGTGAAATAACCAAAAAAAAAAATTGTTTAATCTACTATATCAATCTTCCTCTCTTGGTATGATTTGATTTTGGTTGGGACCCTAGTCCGACATTATAACATGATATAAAAAACCAAATTCAAATTCCAGATTCTATTTGAAAGATTGTTCCAACAAGAATCACTAAGAGACATTACCTTAAATCAAGAAACAAAAGATACCGATTAGTAGTTCTGGACCGTTGTGTGATTTGATTATGCTCTACATGGTGGTTCATGATGAGAGAACATTTCGTGCTGATAACGTGTTGAATAACAACAACCCATTAGCATTCTATTTAAATATGTATAGAGATAAGATTATATGAAGAATAGGAGAAGAGAGAGTAGAGATTAGATAGAAGTATAGAACTCATATATTGTCTTCTTCATTACATCATATAGCCATATTTATAGGGCTAAGGTATTAATACAACATAATGATAAAAGAGAGTTAAGAATGTGGATAGTCACAATAACAATAATTGTTCATAGTACTTTCACTTTTATCCATACAAACCAAATATTTTGAAGGTACAAGACAAAAATAAAAATTTAAGGCCCTTTTTTTAATGTTATCGTGTCAACTATGATGGATCAAAGTTTTTTGTGAATGGTGATAAATAATGAGTTTGTTAAAAGAGATCGGTTAAAACGAACCAAAACAAGTAACTTAAAACTTGTCAAACAAGTTTTATCTGTTTCGTCTGAATCATGAATGATTGTAGAAAAAACATACAAACCTGAATGAATCAGTTAGTGCTAAACCATACGAAGGTGAATATCATATCAAAATTACAGATTTCCAAGACATTTTGAAAGCTTTCGTCTTTTACTCTTCCCCTATAACGAGCCTGGTGGTCGGTAGGTACAATTACATGTACAAGACTTCCATCTAACGCACATATTTCTCTAGGAAATATTTGTTTTAGCCTTATGTGTCGGGCTGAAGCATCTAAAATTGGATTAGAAGATGTTGGAACTATAACTTCTCTTGCAAAATTCATCGTAACGTTTAGGACCTCATGAAAACATCTATTAATTGTTTCTGTTAAGTGTTGAAACATCGATTTAACCATTCGAATACGCTCATCATGTCCTGTGACAATAAAAAACATAGCCATCTTTTCTTGAAAGGTTATTGACCTACTACTCTGCAACTAATTTCTTTGGTTCAAATGATTACACAATAGTACATACGCATCACGTGACATACGCATCATCTCAAGACATTGTGTAGAAGAGCCATGCAACAATTCTTGTGTGTATTCATGAGCGGTCAATGCCGAATTCACATCTCTTATACTTTCATTCGTTGTTGAGACTAATAGTTGTTGGGATTTACAGTAGATATCTTGGTTGCCTGTTTTAATTTTATTACCGAATAATTAATGGGTCAATTATCTAAAATCAGATATGCAGCGGAAAATTTTACAACAGGAATAATGTAAAAACCATAGACAGGATCTGATCACCGTGTACACGTAAACATAAAAAAAATAATTAAATAATATCTAAAGCGAGTTAGATATAAATTGGCGGAATCCGAACACTCGTTCGAGACACCGAAATTCGAACTGGCACTAGGTTGAACGGTAACGCTAGACTCATAAAAGTGATTCAAATCTTCGACAACATGAGAAGACGGCAACTCGGGCACCGGGATCGCACTCAATGTGCGAATCGTAAGCGGTGGCGGTGACTAAACGGTGTCACGTATCGCGACACCCGAATCCGAGATCTTCGCGGTGTGCGAAGCCGGAATAGTCTCGAAGACTATATCCATGGCGGCGTGTGGCGGTAGCAGAGGGGGCATGGTGGTGGCGGCCGGGTAAAGCGACGCTGGCCATGGGTTCGGTTTCTCGGAGACGTCGATGACCGGAGACGAGAACAGGGGTCTCGGTGGTGCCGGTAGGGCTAAGATCACCTCACGGTGATCGGTCGGCGGTGGCGTGATGGTAGCAGCAGCGGCGGCAGTCGCACGCTATTTAGAAGCGCGTGCTCGGGCAACGACGACATCTATTTTGAGGCGGGTTTTGGCGGCGCTCAGTCTTAGGTCCATTGAAGACGGCGGCGACGATGGTGGTTGTTGGTGGTCAGCAATCTGAGGGAGGGAGAGAGGGGCGACGGCCAAAGTGAGAGAGAGGGAGATTAGGGTTTCGTCTATTTTTCTGTATTTCTCTCTAAATGGCCCTCCTAACCCTTAAAAGGATCCCTCGACCCTTTAACAGGAAAAAGGCCCAGCGACTGACCCATTGCACGATAACCTAATTAATTGTTAATCGAGTAACAATTAAATAATCCGTCTAAACTTCATAAACCGTTTTACAAATAATATTTGTTTCGTCACATTATTAAATAAATAAATATTATTTATTTATTTCCGTTCATTTTTTAATTAATTATTAATAATTAATTTAATAGTTTGTTGACCCCAGTGTAACTCTTACGGGTCAACACCGGGTCGGTTACGATAACTGTCAGGTCAGGACACTCAATATCCAACAGTCTCCCACTAATTGGACTGATCGCGACATGTTTACGTTGGTAGTCAGAGGCACTCTAGCTATGCATGGCTACACCGACCAGTGTTGACACTTTAAGTTGTCGGCCACATTATATCTGATTGTAGAGCAAGCAGATTGATGACTTGTGTATTCATTGTCATATGTTCCTTTCCGTATAAGACATTGATAATTCATGAGAAATGGACTCTCATATTTTGAATTTATCTATTATAGTCTCGATATAGTTTCGAAGTGATCCAATCAAACACACAGTAAGTTTGGGTGAGGCCTCACACTTATCACTTGGAATCAACGAGGGTGCCATAATTTCTAACTTTTGCCGAGGCAAGAGTACAGAATCCCATGTTGAGGCATACAACTCCCACTGAACTTTGGATCCATTCAAAAAATAGTCGTTATGATTGGCATTTACACGACAACGTTAGGCTACAATTAAAGAATAGTCCTTAGCAAACGAAAGTTCTAGTATACGTCTCACGTCTAAGAAAAACATTAAAGTGAGCACTTTAATCAAGAAAGCAAGACTTCCATGATTGCTTCACTTGATGCGAGTTACGTCCAACGTCATTCCTTAAGGGGAGACGGTATGGTAGCGTCTCCCTTGGGCGGCTCCAAGGGGAGCCGGGCGGTTCCTCCAAGCAACCATACCGCCTGATGCAGTTTGAGCCATGGGGCTTGCTTCTTGAGTGCCAAACGGTTTGTGGAAACCGCCGAGAGCCGGTCAAATTTGACCGTTTTTTTACCGTTGCATACCAACGTCATTTTTCTTTTCTTTTTTTAGAATTTTATTATATGTACCCATTCAAATTTTTATAAACACACCTCACACACCCATTTCATCTCCACTTTCTCTATCAAAATGAGTCTTTACGATGAGGGAATTCTTCTACCACCCGAAATTGGCACTTCGTCCTCAAGCAGCTCTGATGGTTCGTACGAGGACGCGATGCAGTACCTTAACCTATGTGTTAACGTCATCAAACAAGAAGAACAAGAAGAGGTTTCCGCTCCTAAACGGAGGAGACGTATTTTCCGTGATCGTGAAAACGGTCACCAACGATTGGTGGAACTTTATTTCACCGAAAATCCCCGTTACCATGAGGGAGTTTTTAAAGACCGAGGACGCGATGCAGTACCTTAACCTATGTGTTAACGTCATCGAACAAGAAGAACAAGAAGAGGTTTCCGCTCCTAAACGGAGGAGACGTATTTTTCGTGATCGTAAAAACGGTCACCAACGATTGGTGGAACTTTATTTCGCCGAAAATCCCCGTTACCACGAGGGAATTTTTAAAGACCGATTTCGTATGTCTAAACGGTTGTTTTTGAAGATTGTTGACGACATCACAAACAACTTTTGGTGGTTCACACCCCGTTTGGACGCGAGAAATAGGAAAATTTCACACCTTTACAAAAGTGCACGGTGGCTATTCGTCAACTAGCATAAAGTAACGTTCCTGACGAATATGATGAATCTTTACATTTTTCTGAAAGAACCACACGTGAATGCCTACACTATTTTTGTGATGCCATAACTAAGCTTTATAAAGATGAAGTTTTGCGTTCGCCTACTAGCCACGATATTACTCTTTTATATAATGCCCATTTAGCAAAACATGGTATGCCGGGTATGATAGGTAGTATCGATTGTACTCATTGGGAGTGGAGAAATTGTCCTAGAAAGTATAGGGCACAATATCATCGTGGCGATCATAAAAAAACCATCAATTTCACTCGAGGCAGTTGCGTCCCAAGATTTGTGATTTTGGCATGCGTTCTTTGGTGTTATAGGTTCCAATAACGACATCAACGTTCTTAATCAGTCACCTTTGTTCAATAATGAGATGCATGGAGTTGCACGTAGAATGCCATTTGTTTGCAACGGTAGAGAATACAAACATGGATACTACCTTGCGGATGGCATATATCCCCCTTGGTCGGTCTTTATGGAGGCATATTCACATCCTTTTGAGATTAAAGAGAAGAAGATGAAGAAGATACAAGAGGGGGCTAGAAAAGACGTCGAAAGAGCGTTTGGTCGGTTAAAGGAAAAGCGGGCAATAGTTGATCGAATGGGTCGTCTAATCAAAAAATCTCTAATGGAGAACATTATGTACGCTATCATTATTCTAAGAAACATGACTCTCAAAGACGATGGCCTTGCTATATCACCGGTCCACATTCGAGATCCGCCAGTTAGCTGGGTTCTCGACACAAATGTCATTTTCGAATTGCGAGATAGTGAGACTCATTTTAAACTTAGATTGGATATCACCGAGCACATCGAAAACACAACGGAAGTGTTTTTAACCGAAGAGGAAGAGAACGCTTAATTTTTTTTATTATAATAAATGTTGTAACTTTTTTATTTTTATTTTTAAGTTATAATTTATTTTTTATTTTTAATGAATGTTGTTTACTTTTATTATTGTTTATTAAAAGCGGTTTAAATTAAAAAAACAAGAAAAAGAAAATCGGAATGGAGGAAGCCACCCAAGCCACACTGCTAACATACCTTGTGGTGTGGCTCCACTAGTAGCCTAAAACCCCCAATTTGAGTTGTCAACATGTGATTGGTTGTTGGACACTACTCCTAGAAGCGACACTACTACGATACCTCATCCCCTAATGAGGTCTGTGGCTTTGAACGTTTAGCCATTTTAAGATTCAAAATCAGATAGTCTTAATTTAGGGTCGTTCCCATGGCGCTAATCGACTATGGACCTTTAGAACAATAATTAAATAGTTCATGGATAATTAAACTTATTAAAATCGAACACAGTTATGGAATTCTATATTTCATTCAACGATGGAATATGAAAGGTCCAGATAATTGTTATATGTTCGTACACCCAAATACTAAATCAAAACATGTCTTTAGCTAATTTAAGCCCGATCGCTTCTCTGTGAGGATTACGAGTCTCATGAGTCATAGACTTTATAAAAGGATCCCCTAAATTTTGATTTGTGTCCACTTTGCAAATCTTTATTTCATTTCTTTCGACTACTTCTCTGATGTAGTGGAATTTCCTCAGGATGTGCTTGGCCTTCTTATGTGACTTGCGCTCTTTGGCTTGAGCTATAGCGCCTGTGTTATAGCACATCATCTCGATTGGTTGCTTGACACTTGGAACCACATCGAGATCGTTGATGAACTTCTTCATCCACACGGCTTCCTTAGCATCTTCTGAGGCGGCTATGTATTCGGATTCAGTAGTGGAATCTGCCACTACCGGCTGTTTGGAGCTTCTCCATGAAATAACTCCACCATTTAAGGTGAAAACGAATCCCGACTGTGAGAAAGAGTTATCTCAGTCAGTCTGAAAACTAGCATCGGTGTAACATTTTACAGCGAGCTCTTCATCAGTTCCTCCATATACTAGAAACATCTCACATGTGTTTCTTAAGTACTTCAATATGTTCTTTACAGCAGTCTAGTGAGCTAGGCCTGGAATCTGTTGGTATCGACTAGTCAGGCTCAATGCAAATGAGACATCTGGTCGTGTGCAGAGCATGACATACATGATTGAGCCTATAGCAGAAGCAAATGGGATCGAAGCCATTTGGTTGATCTCCTTCTCCATTTTAGGAGATTGAGATTTGTCCAAAATAGCACCCTTTGTCGTAGGGACGACTCCTTTCTTGGAGTTGCTCATGTTGAACCGTGCTATAATCTTGTTAATGTATGTGCTTTGACTGAGACCTAGAAGTCGCTTAGATCGACCTCTGTGAATTTTAATTCCCAAAATAAAAGCGCCTTCACCAAGATCCTTCATAGTGAAACAGGACGAAAGCCATTTCTTAACTTCGAAGCATGGGTATGTCGTTTCCTATGATTAGTATATCATCCACATACAAGATGAGGAATAATACATAGCTCCTACTAGCCTTTCTGTAAACACAAGGTTCATCTTCGTTTTGAGCAAAGCCAAATTCTTTGACTTTCTGGTCGAAACACAGATTCCAGCTTCAAGAAGCCTGTTTAAGTCCGTAAATGGACTTATTCAATTTGCAAACCCTATTTGGATATTTGGATCGACAAAACCATCTGGCTGAACCATGTAGACATCTTTAGTGAGTTGTCCGTTTAGAAAGGTGGTTTTGACATCCATTTGCCATATCTGATAATCATGGTATGCGGCTATGGCAAGTAATATCCTGATCGATTTGATCATGGCAACGGGCGAGAAGGTTTCTTCATAGTCAACCCTTGGGTATGAGTGAAGCCTTTCACTACAAGCCGTGCCTTATAGGTTTGGATGTTTCCATGCATGTCATTTTTTCTTTTAAAGATCCACTTGCTCCCTACTGCTCATGCATCGGGGGGTAGCTCAATCAAATCCAAGACTTGATTGTCACGCATAGATTGCATCTCAGTGTTCATGGCTTCAAGCCATTAGTCAGATTCTGGATCTGACACAACAGCTTTGTAGGTTCATCATCTGAATCGGCTACTAATAGGACATCAGAAGCTTCTAGATGACCGAGGTACCGAGGTATCTATCAGGTTCTTTACGTGCCCTTTCACTTCTGCGAACGCTTGTGTTTGGGTTTTAGGGTGCGACAACCATTTGTCGGTCAGACACACCGACCGTCTCAGGGTTTTGTGTTTCTCGAATTTCTTCAAGATCCACTGGATCACTATTGGTTCCTTTGTTGAGAAATTCTCTTTCAAGGAACTTACCATTCCTTCTTATGAAAACATAGTTTTCTTGAGGATGGTAGAAATAATGACTAGTATTATAATAGTATCTGATGAAAATTACCTTTTCACCATGAGGATCGAGCTTATTGTCAGATTCGCTAGTGACATAAGCTTCACATCCCCATACCCTGAGGTGTGATAACTTTGGAGAAGATCCATGCCATATCTCGTATGGGGTCTTGTCCAATTTATTGGTCGGTGCCAGATTAATTAGACGAGCGGCGGTCAAGAGAGCATAACCCCAAACGGAGTGGGACAAGTTAGTCCTACACATCATCGATCGATCCATGTTTAGCGGAGTTCGTTCCTTCTTTCTATCACGCCATTTAACTGGGGTGTGCCAGGAGAAGTAGGTTGTGAAATAATTCCATAATCCTTAAGATGATCGAGGAATTCAATGCTAAGATATTCACCACCTCTATCTAATCGAAAAAATTTCAATAGTTCGACTCTGTTGATTCTCTACTTCTTTCTGAAACTCTTTGAATTTGTCAAAAGTTTCATGCTTATGTTTCATAAGATAAACATAAGCAAATCTGCTATAGTCGTCTATGAAAGATACAAAGTAGCGTTCATGATTTCTCGTTTCGGTTCGAAAGGGTCCACACACGTTAGTGTGTATCAATACTAACAGACCTTCAGCACGTTCACCTACGTGGGTGAAGGGTGACTTGGTCAGTTTACCAGATAAACAAGATTCACATTCATCAAAGGAATCTGCATTGGTGGATTCAAGAATCCCAGCAGATTGTAGCTTCTTGATGCGTGCCTTGCTTATGTAACCAAGTCAATGATGCCATAACGAGGAATCGTTATTACCAACTTTGCTTCTTTTAGAAACATGATAGAGTTGATTGTTTATTTAAACATCTATCTCATATATACCATGTCGAGGTTTAGCCTCGAAATTAAATATATCATTAAAGTAGGTTAAAATGGAATTACCACTAAACTTGTACTTAAAACCTTGTTCAAATAACGAAGAGACAGAGATAATGTTTCTGGACAAGCTAGGTGCATATAAACAGTTAACTAGAGTAACTACAAGGCCAGAAAGACATGTAAGAGAATATGTGCCGGTAGCCAAGACCGGGACTCTTTTCTCATCACCAACGATGAGTTCCATGCCCCCTTGCTCTATCTTCTTCCACTTCTCAGGCTCCTGCAAAACATTAACAATGTGATAACCACATCCAGTATCATATAACCATGCATTGGAGGAAACAGTGAAAAGTTCAATAACATGTATTGAAATACCTGATGAGGAACCCTTGCCGGAGTTTCTAGTCATCTTTATCTTAGCAAGATAATGGGGCAGTAGCGTTTCCAGTGGCCTATCTGATTACATTCAAAGCATTGGCGTTCCTCTAGAGGTGGTGCCAATGATTTCTTGCCCTGGGTCTCTTTGCCCTTGTTCTTGGATTTGGTGATACATGTATTAGCAACTCTAATCACATCCGGTGTGGTCCTGATCTTGACATTAGGAAACAATGTTACAACCTCACCCATAGTCTGGGCCGAGCAATTGATCGTATGAAGGCGATAACTCTCGGGTAAAGATCCAAGGACTACATCCAGAGCCATCCCTTCAGGAATGGTGTAGCTAAGGTTGACCAGTTTGTCGCGATACCCTTTCATCATCATGACATGATCGTAAGCTGAGGTATTTGGCGACATAGCACAGTTCACAAAATGTTGAAGTGCTCTACATCGCTCACCCCTCTGGCTTATCTCAAAAAGTTACTTGAGTTTCCTCATGATCTCATACGCTCCCATATCGGTAAAGTTATACCGAAAATCCGGTGTCATGCTAGACAACATCAGCTCAGTGACCTCGTTAGAGTCGTCAGTGTGCTTCTAGATTTCCATCCGCGAGCGGTCGTTCAGCAAGTAAGATGGCAAGCTCGAGATGGGTCGATCAAGAACATATAGCTTTCCAAAAAGCCTCAAGATGTTCCTCAGGAGGGTTTTCCATGACAAGAAGTTTGTCTCAGTAAATAGGGTTTTCCATGACAACTTTTTACTTGAGTCCGCCAAATGAGCCTTAGGAGCAAAATGTGTAACCGGACTGACAACGGGTGTCAATTGCGAGATTCAACTCGCAACTCTCGGTTATCAGGCCGCCAAATACAGACAAGTGTACTTTTTGATACATTTAGCCTCATCCATGCCCACGTTAATTGTGCACATTCATAGTGTGTTGTTGAACGATACTCCAACACTACAAGCATGCACAAGTAAAGCAATAGTAATCCCAAATGGTCATTGTGACAGACACGGTGTTGAACGATACTCCAATGTCACCACCTCGGAAGGTACCCTAAGCACCAAGTGCGGTGTTTAGCGATACTCCAACACTGATGCGTCGGTAAATACGTTCCAAGTATGACTTGATTTTGGACGGCATGAACTATCAATTTATTATTACCAGATAGGGATATTAATAGATATTAATATTGGTGATCGTCAGACACAAACGATAAACCTTATCATCACTCGGGACTCGTATTTTAAATAACTTATTAAATATCTAAGTGTCGTGCATGAATAATTGTGTGTTAACGGCTTTAGGTCATGGTCTTGCTAGAGCCATATTAGCAAAACCATTAGGGACATAAAATTTATGTAAAAGCGAACAACCACATGGAAGGCAATCATGTGCGTTCATGGATCCGGTTCAGCTCCCACTGGCCTTCGGACTCCTTTTGGCGAGTGTTCGTGCTTCAAGTCTTGGTTTTTACAAAATTAATATTTACAATAGTAAACCTAGCTCTAGTATGCGAGCCCACCAAAACTAGAAAATTAATGACAAATGGGCCAACCAATTGGGCCATACAGAGAAAAACAACACACCACACAATACATAAATATGCAAATAAGGGGTCGGCCATAACACATGTTGGAACTAGAATTCAGGAGACATTGAGCAGCTCGCATCAACTCATGAGCATTTCACGGTAAAGATCCTGAATTATGTTTATCAACTAACGATTGCTTTTTTCTCTCTTTGTTCGTTATTCACAGGTTGACTCGAGTATTACTCACGTGTCCTAAAGACCCGGTCAGCTGAGGAAAACGTGGACTGGATGGACTTCAACGGTTACCAAGAAAACGTGGACTTAGTTGCTACTTTTTAGGACAATTTGTTATGATGTAATCCGTATTTGATTCGAGCTCTAGGCTTACACACACACACACCTCTTTTACGATTACAATTCTCTGCAACACTTAGAATACGAGCTCATTCTTTGTACTAAACATTCTTTCATATAAAAGTTTTAGGAGGCAGGTACTTTGAACCGGCCCCCGAGGTTTTATGCCAGGCTCCTTGAGGATACTCAAGGATACTTGGATTTTCCCTCGTTACATCCTCGTGTTAATCTCCAAACTTACATTTTCAGCTTTATTTACCTCAAACACGCTACCTCACTTACGAAATTTGATCAACTAATTGCTTAGGTAGTTTTTGACCAAAACAACACACAATAGAAATTAAATGCGAATTAAACAAGTAATTCGATTCGCAATTCGGAATTACTACTCCACAGATGCTACAGGGATCTTCATCTCAGCCATTCCAACCATACCGGAGCCGCTTCCGAGCAGCTCAGGATCCTCAAGGATCCTTATTTTCTAACCCTACTGTCTCTGCAGGCATATTCCCAGGTTCATCTCAGGAGATGCATGAAGGAGACTTTATCCCCATGCAAATGGGAACCACGACTGAGCCGACCATCCTTAGGGATGCTGAATATGGACCCCAGATCCATCTCCAAACTTCCAGGGCCGGTAACAACTTCGATAATTTCTATGTACACCCTAACCAAGGAACTGTGCAGGATGCAGGTATCAACCCGACTATTGCTAGGGAACTTCAGAGGTCAAAGGATATGATCTCAAGTGTTCCTGGTGTTATTCGTCCAATTCCTGAAGTGCCAGCAGGCAGCCACAGAGTTTCTAGATTTGCATGGCCCATTTGTGACGTGGAGATACCAAAAAGATTTCAAACTCCCAACATGAAACTCTACGACGGGACCACAGATCCTGAGGAACACGTGGCACAATATAGGGAACGGATGGAGATCAACCCCATTCCTGTAAACATCAAAGAAGCTTGCTTATGCAAGGGATTCGGCTCAACACTAACAGGACCAGCCTTGAAATGGCTACTCAGTATCCCTCCTAATACTATTACATCCTTTCCTCATTTGGTTAACTTATTTAATAACCAGTTTTCTTGCAGCAGGAGTTTTGAGAAGCTCACGGGTGACTTGTACAGGATAGTTCAGAAATCCAATGAATCCCTAAGGGATTATGTGGCCAGATTCGGTCGAGAAGCACTGGATATCCCTAACCTGGATATGGCTGCTGCTGTAGAAGCCTTCAAAATGGGGATTAGAGGGGATTCCCGATTTTATGATGATTTGGTTATGACTCCTTGCAGGAACCTTGATGAAGTCAGAACAAGGGCATTGAGATTCATCAGATTAGAAGATGACAAGAAGGTCCAGAAAAGGGGCGATGAATCATTAGGCAGGAGAACAGATTCTCCCGGAAAGCAACAACGAACCAAACCCTATTACAGGAATGATAATCCCAGGGTTAATGCAGTTGAAGATGATGACGACCAGGAAGACTTCCCAAAGGTATCTGATTACTGTTTTTCGGTTGACACAAGTGGTTTGTTATGTGCCTTGCAGGATCTAGGTGATAAAGCCAGGTGGCCAAGAAAAACGGATAAACAAGGATCATGGAAAGATAAGTCTAAATGGTGTGCCTACCACGAAGACTTTGGGCACTTAACAGATGATTGCATAGCACTTCGGAAAGAAATCAGTTACCTGCTCAGCAAGGGGCATCTCAAGGAATTGTTCGGCAGAAAGAAGAGTAAAACTCAAGAAGCTGCTGAGCTGCCCAAAAGAGCGCAATCACCACCAGCAGATGCCAAAGTGATCAACTTCATCTCCGGAGGATCTGACATATGTGGAGCCTCTTTCTCATCAGCAAAAAGACATGCCAAGGAGGCTAAAATGGATCAAGGCAGTCGACCAAAGAAGAATGCAATATTGACTGAAGACAAAGTCATTTCTTTTGACGAAACTGATAAGCAAGACATCCAGGACCCTCATCATGACAGTCTGGTAATTACATTGTGTATTGCTAACCATTATGTTCGCAGGATCCTGATAGACAATGGCAGTTCGGTCAACATTATCCAATTGGACGTGCTTAAGAAGATGAGCATTCCCGAAGAAGAGATAATTCCAAGATCCTCAGTGTTAGTAGGATTTAGCGGAGAAACCAAGCATACGGTTGGAGACATCAGACTTCCTGTTTACATTGAAGGGGTCAACTCCATGCAGAAATTCTGCGTTATTGACTCCCTTCCTTGTTGCAACGTAATCTTGGGAAGGCCATGGATCCATGACATGAAAGCAGTTCCATCTACCTATCATCAATGTGTGAAGCTTCCCACACCTTGGGGAGTTGTAAGAATACTAAGTGATCAACAAGAAGCCAAAGACTGCTACACTTCTGCTATGAAGAACACTATCAAGTCAAAGCCAGCATAGCAATTAAAGAAACCAACACGAAGAATTCAGATGACGAAGGAATTGGAGACCAAAGAAGTTCAACTCAATCCTGAAGATCCTGAAATCAAAGTGCTGGTAGGAACAAATATTCCTGAGGATACTGAGGAGCAGCTCGTGAGCCTCTTAAAGTCCAGAGTCACAACATTTGCATGGAAACATGAAGACATGACAGGTATATCCAAAGATATTATTACTCATAAACTTGGTATAGATGAATCTTTCAGGCCAATACATCAGAAGAGAAGAAAGTTCGCTCCTGAGAGAAACATCATAATCCAAGAGGAAGTTGACAGGCTGCTCAAATCAAAAATGATCAGAGAAGTTAAGTATCCTCGCTGGTTGGCTAATGTGGTGGTAGTCCAAAAGAAGAATGGTAAGTGGAGGGTATGTGTAGATTACACAGACCTAAACAAGGCCTGCCCTAAAGACCCATTCCCTCTACCGCATATTGATTCTATGGTGGACGCAACTGCTGGGCATGAGATGCTAACTTTTATGGACACATCTTCGGGCTTTCAACAAATTCAAATGGAACCATCAGATCAGGAAGACACAGCCTTCATGACCCCTACAGGTATTTATTGTTATATTGCAATGCCTTTTGGTTTACAAAATGCAGGTGCCACATACCAAAGGCTAGTCAACATGATGTTTAAAGACAAGCTGGGGGACACCATGGAAGTATACATCGATGATATGGTGGTGAAATCGAAAAAAGCGAAGGACCACCCTAGAGATCTTGAAGCTGCTTTTGATATCCTGGACCAATTCAACATGAAATTGAATCCTTCCAAGTGCCATTTCGGAGTAAGAGCCGACAAGTTTTTAGGCTTTATGGTTACTGAAAGGGGAATTGAGGCCAGCCCTGAGCAAATCCAAGCAATCATAAACCTGAAGTCTCCAACAAATGTCAAAGAAGTTCAGAGACTAACTGGCAGAGTGGCAGCGCTCAACAGGTTCATATCGAGATCGTCTGAAAAGAGCAAAGAATTCTATGACATATTGAAGAAGAATAAAAAGTTCGAATGGGGTGAGAAACACGAAGCAGCTCTGAGCTCCTTGAAAGAATATTTATCATCCACTCCACTTCTAATGCAACCAGTCAAGGGCGAACCACTATCCCTCTATTTAGCAGTCTCAGGCAGCTCAGTAAGTGCTGTGCTTGTGAAAGATCATGAGGGACAACAACATCCGGTATATTATGTAAGCAAAACACTATTAGATGCTGAAACCAGGTATTCTTATTTGGAAAAATTGATTTTAGCTCTTGTCATGGCTTCACAAAAATTAAGACATTACTTTGAAACTCATGTTATTTACGTGAAAACTAACTATCCTGTTAAGTGTGTCTTGAGAAAACCAGAAATGTCAGGTAGAATGGCGAAATGGGCAGTTAAATTAAGTGCCTATGATATCATATATGAGCCAAGAACAGCAATCAAGTCACAAGCCCTTGCAGATTTTGTGGCTGATTTCAGCAGCGACATACTGCCAGAAGTTGAACTTGAGGTCAAGCAGCTCGAAGAAGCTTCAGGCAGCTGGATACTATATACAGATGGAGCATCTAACGTTAGAGGAACAGGACTTGGTGTGCTACTGAAATCGCCACAGGGGGACATTATCCCTCTATCTATCCATTGTGAATTCAAAGCCACCAACAATGAAGCTGAATACGAAGCTTTAATTGCAGGATTACAACTCGCTAAAGATATGGATATCCAACACATTCAAGTTTTTATTGACTCCTTGTTATTAACTAACCAATTTAATGGATCCTATGCAGTGAAAGGCGAAAGGCTAACCAAATATCTGGACCTTGTAAAACAATTAGCATTATCTTTTGAAAATTGCAGCATATCACAGGTACCCAGAGAAGAAAACGCAGAAGCTGATGCTTTGGCAAATTTAGCATCATCTTTAAGGATCCCAGAAGGTGTCAAGATTCCCATAACTCACATCCTGACACCAGCAATTGAAGAACAAGAAGTTAATGATGTTACAACAGATAAAGATCAAGAAATGACAGACTCCCAGGATCCTCAAGAATCCTGGACTTACCCTATCAGGAGATTTATCCAAGAAGGAGAAATCCCAAAAAACGAGAACTCCAGACTCTTCCGAACAAAGGTAATTCCATATTCAATAATAAATGGTATCTTATACAAGAAATCTCTTGCAGGACCATACTTGAGATGCCTCGAGCAGCCTGAAGCACATGCGGTACTTCAGGATATTCATGAAGGTGATTGTGGCAATCACACTGGGGGCAGATCACTCTTTTCCAAGGTATTGAGGACAGGATACTACTGGCCTACTATGAAAAAGGATGCAATGGCCTTTGTTCAGAAGTGTGATGCATGCCAGGGGCACGGCAATATCCTCCATCAGCCTGCTGAGCCGCTTCATTCAATATCGTCTCCGTGGCCGTTCATGAAATGGGGCATGGATATAGTTGGTAAGCTGCCTGTAGCACCTGGAGGAAAAGTCTTCATGCTAGCCATGACGGACTACTTTTCTAAGTGGATCGAAGCCGAAGCCTTTGTCCAAGTTCGAGAAAAGGAAGTGATTTCTTTCATCAAAAGGAATATCTTGACAAGGTTTGGAATCCCATCGGAAATAGTGTGTGACAATGGATCTCAGTTTATTGGCAAAAGAACAACTAGTTTTTGTGAGGCATGGGGCATCAAGATGGTAACTTCAACTCCCATACATCCACAAGCTAATGGCCAGGCAGAATCGAGCAATAAGATTATCATCAATAACCTTAAGAAGAAGCTAGGAGATAAAAAAGGGAAATGGGCTGAAGAACTACCTTTCGTATTGTGGGCCGACAGAACGACCTCCAAAAATGCTACTGGTCGAACACCATTTTCCTTAGTGTTTGGCTCAGAAGCTGTAATACCCACTGAAATGGTGATGCCAACTGCCAGAACAAGCTGCCGGGATTTTGAAGCCAATAAGCAAGAGCTCCTTGAAGATCTTGAAACGATAGATGAAGTCAGAGACCTCGCAAAATTCCGGATGGCAGCATACCAGCAAAGGATAGCCAAGTCTTACAACAGGAATCTCAGGATCAGAAGATTTCAAGTAGGAGATCTGGTACTCAGAAAAGCTTTTCAAAATACGACCAATCCAGCACATGGGAAACTTGCGCCCAAATGGGAAGGTCCCTATTTAATAGATTCAGAAGCTGGAAAGGGAGCATATATGTTGGCTACTATGGAAGGTGAGCTGCTCCCAAGAGCTTGGAATGCAATTCACTTGAAGTTATATTTTATGTAAGTGCTTTCTAGATCCTTTGAGCATATCAAGGAATCCTTGTCTAAACTTCAAAGACCTCAGGTATGACTTTAACCATTATTTTAATTTCATATTATTATTTTTGTGAAGTAATTACTGACTTAAGCATCGGAGGGGTGTTAGCCAAACTAAAACCCACCCCTCACCGAGCCTTGAAGTGTTTTGCAGCTGTTCGGAGCATCCTGTCATAAGTTAGAGGCTGATCACCTCTTCTAAGTCAAATGCATTCTGAATGCAATCAAAGGTTTAGGAGGTTTTCACCTTCTCGTTCATTAATGGGAATCGCCAGGAGCGCAAGACCCTCGCCAGGAGCGCACGATGGTGGCCTATGGTTCGAGGTGGTGCGACCAGTTCATCCTAGGGTGGCTGATAATTTCATCACTGTTGGCCATGGAGTGCACTTCAATATGAGTGGCAGACGTGTCATCTCGCAAAGATCCTAAGGTTTTTGGCATTTTCGTGTCAACAAAGGTTTAGACACCTTCGTGTCTCCTAAGTTATGGGCTTGACCCCAGTTGGCTTAGTCCCAAGTATCTATGAGCTTGTCCTCAGGTTAGCAAAGGTTGTTGATGCTCTCGCATTAATTAAGGCTTAGACACACTTGTGTCTCTCAAGTTTCGGGCTTGACCCCAGTTGGCTTAGACCCAAGATTTATAAAACGTTTTACACTGCGAGAATACAAGATTGGGCTTGACCCCAGTTTAACTTATTCACAAGTGCTCAAGGTTTTTAAGGTATTTTATGCCTTAAAATCGGAATTTCATCAAGTCTATCTTAAGGATTCCTAAGGATCCTTAGAGATCCTGACTACCTCTACGGTTGGAGTATTCTCAAACAGGTTATATTGATACTGCGTTTAATACGTATTTTTATTACTAAGTATTAGATGGCATCATGGTTTGTTAACATTGACAAAATTTTAATAAACTTTTGAGTTTTTAAACTAAACTATGCTGAGCATCCTGTAGGATCCTCATTCAAACATTTTTCAAAATAATTAAAAGCATACACGGCACACCATGATGATCAAAATGCTACTAAGTCATATATTTGCAGGAAAATAAAAAGTTAACCTCAGGCTTCGTCTTGGAACCCAAGATCCCTCCACCTGAGGCCAACTGCATTGTTCAAGGAGCTTGGACTTCGCCTTGAAACTCAAGGTCCCTCCATCCAAGCCCCATTGTTAAGTTACCATTGTTTCATTGTTTTGTTTCACAACCACCATTGTTTACCAAAAGAACCAAACCAAACAAACCTAAAAAAGCGGGCTCCGACCTAGTCAAGATTGCCTTCATCGCCCAGCTTATCACCAGCAGCCTCCGCCTGCTCAACCTCCTTGCCCTTGCCCTTTTCCTTCTCAGCTTCCTTCTCAACCTCCGGCTCAGCCTCCTTCTCAGCCTTTTCAGGAGCATCTCCCCTCTCAGCCAACAGCTTCTTAAGGCTCACCTCCCAGTCCTTCACCGGCCAGCTCTCTGGAGTAAAGCCATCAGCCTGTGCAGCAGTCGCCATCTCAATCATACACTCCAGCACGCTGATGGCGGCTGAAGATTGAGCGTTTAATTTGGCCTGCTTCAGGGCTTCAGCAGCTGCAGCATCTTTCTCTTTGAGCTGCTTCTCATAGTGGCGAGTGTTGCTGGTTGTGGCCTTGTTCAGCTTCTCAAGACGGAGCGTGGCCTGATCAAGTTTGAGCTCAGAGGCTTCAAGCTTCTGCTCAGCTGCTTCGAGCTTCTGCTCCAGGGCTTCCACTTTACCTTCGAGGTCAATCACCTCGTGGCTCAGTTTGTCAATGCCCTGCACATCAGAATAAAAAAGGGAAGTGTTATAACTTTCATTTTTACATATTTCCCTATTATTAAGCTACAACTTACAATATTCACTACAGCCTGCAGTGATAGCAGCTTGTTAGCAGCTGCAACAGGAGGGAGATCATTGAAGCTGTCCACATTGATAGTGGAGTCAGGAGCTTTGCGCTTCTTGGCAGAAGAAGTCTTGGAACGAGTGCTAGGAGCTCGGAACTTGGGGGCTGAGGCGTCAGTAGGAGCCTTGTTGCTGGTTTCTTCAGTTTTCTCTTTCTTAGCAATGAGCAGCTTAAGGTCCTTGAAGGAGAAGTTGGAGGCTGAACCTGGAGCTTCATCATAGACAGTGAAGGATCAATTTCAGAAATAATAAAACACGATTCAAAAACGAAAAGGGAACAATTAAATGAAAGTACCTGTTGACATGGTTCTTGAAGGGCTAAGAGATTGCTGGGAAATGCTTCTGGCACTTGAAACGTCCTCGGGCTGGCAGCTCCTTTCTGCTGCTGGGATGCTGAAAAGATCCTTGAGCTTCTTGGAGGATTCACGGGTTGGTTTTATCAAAGCTTCAAACTTGGGCGCTGCAAAGACAGAAACACAATCATATCAGTTACATGCAATGGAAGAGTATACGGGATTAGAATGTTACTAAAACTCTTCCTACCCTTAATGACCCACTGGGTAGGAAGGTTCTCACAACCAACAAGGCTACTTCGTTTCACAAAGAAAAATTGACGCTTCCAATCGTGGTCGTTATGAGAAGTCCTAGGGATCATCTGAGCTTCTCCGGTTCTAATCTTCAAGACGAACCTGCTGTTGCCATGGGTGGCCAGCCGGTACACTTTGCAAATCTCGGCGACCCCAATGTTTAAGTTGCGGGTTTGGTTCAGATGATGAAGACAGAAAAGGATTCGCCACACCATGGGCATCACTTGGGAGTAGGCAAGGTTGGTAATAGAAAAGAAATCGGCGACCAGGTCCGGGAAAGGAAATGTCATCCCCAACATGAAAGGGTAGTGAAGAAAACAGACCCAATCATCGGAAATATGGTCGGCTTTCAGTGACGGGTCAAAAGGGCGAAACTCAGTTCCGGCGGGGAAACATGAAGATCGCTGTAGCATTGCGATCTTGCGATCGTCAAAGTTGCAGGTTTCCTCCGCCGTGGCCGGAAGCAAACCCTGGTCGGTAAAATCGTCGGCCACTTGGTCGGAGACCGTGGCCGGTGATCGTGGCAGCTTTTTTCCCATTATCGGAAGAGAAGAGGAAAAGGAAGAAAGGAGAAACTAACCTGGAGAAGATGGGAGAAGCTCTGGGGTTTTCGCCGAGTAGAAAATTGTGTGGAATAATGAAAGAAGAAATGGGGTTATAAAAGAAAACTCAACGGGAACTTCGCCTGGGAAGTTGCACCAACTAAATCTGTCAAATCTCCGTTACTTAGCGATAAGGCTAGAATTCAAATTTTTGACACCTGGCTTGCATGCGCCATCCGCCAAAAATTTGGGGGCAATTGTTGGTACTAGAATTCAGGAGACATTGAGCAGCTCGCATCAGCTCATGAGCATTTCACGGTAAAGATCCTGAATTATGTTTATCAACTAACGATTGCTTTTTTCTCTCTTTGTTCGTTATTCACAGGTTGACTCGAGTATTACTCACGTGTCCTAAAGACCCGGTCAGCTGAGGAAAACGTGGACTGGATGGACTTCAACGGTTACCAAGAAAACGTGGACTTAGTTGCTACTTTTTAGGACAATTTGTTATGATGTAATCCGTATTTAATTCGAGCTCTAGGCTTGCACACACACACACACCTCTTTTACGATTACAATTCTCTGCAACACTTAGAATACGAGCTCATTCTTTGTACTAAACATTCTTTCATATAAAAGTTTTAGGAGGCAGGTACTTTGAACCGGCCCCCGAGGTTTTTTGCCAGGCTCCTTGAGGATACTCAAGGATACTTGGATTTTCCCTCGTTACATCCTCGTGTTAATCTCCAAACTTACATTTTCAGCTTTATTTACCTCAAACACGCTACCTCACTTACGAAATTTGATCAACTAATTGCTTAGGCAGTTTTTTGACCAAAACAACACACAATAGAAATTAAATGCGAATTAAACAAGTAATTCGATTCGCAATTCGGAATTAAATCGAAACTGCGAACTACTGGTTTAAAAACAGACCGATTCTGATTTATGTGCGGTGATCGTGGCTCGAATACCAGTGTTGGATTTACAGTGGATATCCGGGTTGCCCGTTTTAATTTTACTACCGAATAATTAACGGGTCAATTATGTAACAGCCCAGACCCATCGCAACCAAGAGATTGTCCGCTTTGGCAGCCGGCATGCCCGCAGGCATCCGTCCGTCACGGTTTTAAAACACGTCTTGATAGGGGGAGGTATCCACACGCTTAAAAAGCAGTGTTTAGTTCTCGTCCCCACCGATGTGGGATGTCACAATCCACCCCCCTTAGGGGTCCAGCGTCCTCGCTGGCACATCGGCCTTCGACCGGCTCTGATACCATCTGTAACAGCCCAGGCCCATTGCAACCAAGATATTGTCCGCTTTAGCGTCCGGCATGCCCGCAGGCATCCGCCCCTCACGGTTTTAAAATGCTTATTGATAGGGAGAGGTATCCACACCCTTATAAAGCAGTGTTTAGTTCTCCTCCCCACCGATGTGGGATGTCACAATTGATGCGACAACGACTAAGTTTTAGGTTAACTCCATTACTAACTTGTGTTATCTTTCAATAACGTTTGTTACCTCAGTTAACTAGCATATTTATGAGCACTGCATAAGTTTAGCCGTCGGTTAAGTAACTTGAATAATTATAATTTATGATTTTGTATAAATCATATCTTATGATTTCATACGAACCCTTTGTCAGCTTATCTGCAATTATATTCACGATTTTATGTGACTTATATGTATATATGCACATGATAATTTATTACGTTTCTATTATTATTTCACATGAGTTTACACGTACCGTTACGATTTCGGATTCATCATTTTATGTGAACTCAATATATATATATATATATATAATATATATATATATATATATATATATATATATATATATAGGGTTAAGTTCAGATGAGAACTTTTTATTTTGAGAATGGGAGAGTTTTCCATATATATAAACTAGTGCCTTAGATTGGTTCTTAAAAGTTCTCAAACCCAATTAGTTCTCAAATGTTCCTCTCCCTATATATATATATATAGGGTTAGGTTCAAATGAGAACCAATTGTTCATGGGGGGATTTCCCTATAGATAACTAGTGGCCCAGAATGGTTCTCAAAAGTTCTCAAAACTAATTGGTTCTCAAATGATCTTCTCCCTATATATATATATATATATATATATATATATATATATATATATATATATAGGGTTAGGTTCAAATGAGAACTTTTTCTTTTAAGAACTTTTAAAAACCATTCCGAGCCACTAATTTTTAGGGGGGAAACATTCAAATTCATGGGGGGATTTCCATATATATAAACTAGTGGCTTATAATGGTTCTCAAATGTTCTCAAACCAAATTGGTTCTCAAATGATCCTCTCCCTATATATATATATATATATATTTATGAGTTATCATTCATTATTTTATGTGACGAACGGGGATTATATATTCTTATAAACGTCGTAAATTGGACATAGTTGGAAGTACACTCGCGTATTAATCGTTAAATTCATCCTCCGTTAACCCCGTTAGAGTCCGTTAGTACCTTTTAAACCTTAAAGGACCAATTGTGCCAATTTCTAAACTCACCTTGATTCACAAACTCAGAGGGACTCAATCTGTAATTTCCTGAACATTGTTACCTGAATTGGAAAATATAGAGGGGCTTGTCTTGCCAAATCTCAAAAATCTCTTTTGAACGATTTGTAACCGACGGTCCGGCGACCGTCGAGCTCTGATAACCCCCGGAGCATTCACTCCAGCCCCTCTTGAATCGATTAAGCCCTACCTATCCCTCACTCCTGTAAGTTTTACTCACCACAAACACACCCCATCTCCCTCTCTCGCATCATTCGTCGGCGACGCAAGAACGGCCATAAAAACCAGCGGGTTACGACAGGCGCCACCACCATCGGGAAGCACCATAGAAGCAACCGAAGCAACCGGGTTTCGCGATCGGAGTCAAGTTCGAGTTCGAGTTTCGGTGCGGTTTTAATCGTCAAATGCATCACAGTTCATCTCAGATTCGAGGTAACATTATTACATGTTAATCGCATAGTTTCTATGTCTCGTTTCACGTTTTTGTTACTTTTTGGCCATCGGACTTTATTTCCGGCGGATTTAGGGTTTGGGTGAAGAAGAAGGAAGCAGGTCGGGTTAGGATAAAATATTCTCTGATTCATACACAACATCTGGTTCTGTCGCAGTGGTTAAGTCTACGTATGATATCCTCGAGGTCGCGGGTTTGAGTCCCGGCCACTGCGTTTTTTTAATTCTGTTTTCAATTAAATCTGGTTCTGGTCACTATGAACACATAAGTGTGTCGACCTGTTAACCCGATTAACCCAACAAGACCCGTAAATAAAACCCGATTAACCCAACAACGTCAACCTGAACAGGACCCGCTAAATAAGTGGGTCAACCTATTAACCTGTTTAATTAAGGGCTTCTGAAATATAAGTATTTATGTTATGGAAGTAAAAATTATTGATATTTAAAGTCATATATTTTGATATTTAGCGTTTAACTCTATATATAAACTTTAAGAAGTCGTTCCATTTCTTCTTTTATCAAATTTTATTTTCAACAATTTTATTTTATTATTTTTAGGGTTATTGGCTTCAAATAATCCTAACTATCACTTTTTGGCCAATAACACTCCCAAATAACGAATTTCCCTCTGGCACTCCCAACTATCAACATATTTTCCTCCACCACTTCCTCCGTTAATTTTCTTTAACTCCATTAGTCATCTGCCTACATGGTTGTCCTACATGGCATTAAATGATTGTGTGGTTGTCTACGTGGCTTATGGCCATGTAGACAGATGACTAACGGGGTTAAATAAAATTAACAGAGGGAGTGGTGGAGGAAAATATGTTGATAGTTGGGAGTGCCAGAGGGAAATTCGTTAGTTGGGAGTGTTATTGGCCAAAAAGTGATAGTTAGGATTATTAGAAGCCAATAACCCTTATTTTTATGTACATATTCTCTAATACTTTTCATTTGTTTCTTCTTAATTATATCAAGTTAAATATATAGTTTATTAAATATTAATCTACTACTCTAATAAGTAAACATATCTTCTGCCACGTGTCTCTCTCATGTTACCTCTCCGCTATTGATTTTGGCACTCATCCTTCCTCCGCACACGCTCCCACAGCCTTTTTTCTAAACCTAAAACGCATTAAATGCTCCCATGATGAATCCAATCAGTCTCTCTCAGACCAAGTGTAAAATTGGCGCTCAATCATATATCGCATCACTTCCGATCCACACGCGCTCCCATCATCGGTCTCCTTCTCTGGACCTAAATGCCATTTAAGTCTTTCAGTTTAGGAATTGAATTCACATGATCCTGTCTTCAATCGAGCAACTCAATCGACGGAGGTTTCGGTTGTACGCCCTACATCACCGAGTTTAAAAACTGTCTTTCCTCTCGCATTCGTGTCCTACATCGCTCCGTTCCCTCTTCGCTGGACTCTTCAACCGGATTGTGCTACTTGCTCTTTGCGCGGTTCTTCTTCAGGTAAGTTTAGTCACTTTTATTTTTTCCGATTTTATTTGTTCCTCCAAATCAAAATTCCCTTTTTGTTTGTGTTTGTTCAATGTTTTTATAACACCACTTATATTTGTTCCTCAAGAATGAATGAACAAACCAGTAATCATTGATGAGAAGTCGACATTGTTACAAAAAAAAAAGCCGAAGAAGTTAGGACAGGGTCTATTATACATTAATCTAACTTCTGACTTGCATTCTTAACAAAAATGTATGCATGTATATGATGATTTTGTTTTGATGATTCAATTAAACGATTCAATTATAAAACATGAATTTAACTTCTGACTTACAGTTTTAACAAAATGTATGCACGTATAGTTCATTTTGTTTGTTTTGATTGATCAATTAGGGTTTTGGAAAGAAACGAATCAAACATGCTGACGAAGTACGAGATGAAGAGTGATAGAGTCAAAGGGGTGAATTTCCACGGAAAGAGACCATGGATCATAGTTTGCCTTCATACTAGAGTTATCGAGCAGTGGAATTAGAATGGGCTCTCTCATCAATCAGTTGGTAAACACAATGGTCCGGTTTGTGGTGTTCATTTCACAAATCACAGCCTTTTTTATGCTTTGGAGGTAATTTTGAATTCCTATTAACAATTGTAGTCCTTGCTTAGTGTAATACATCCCTTACATTCAATTAGTCTAATCTATCTATAAAGTTCCTATGATTCAGATCTAGACATATCATTTTGTTGCTTAACAATGCATACAATTAAGACTCATGATTTATAAATTTTAATTACTTTGAAAAGTGAAATCCCTTCTTTGTTTGCTATACATGCATGCATACATAAATACATTTTTACAATAGATAATGGTTCATTTTGTTGCACCTCTACGTTTCTATATCAAGTTGTGAGTGAGTAACTTTTGCATTGATAATTGGTACTTAATTACGGGAGATGATCACAAGTTCAGATTATGAACTATGAGTTGCATAAATGTTTGATTACAATTTTTTTTTTTACAATAAGCTTGATAATTCTTATAACATGCTCAGAAGTCTCATACATTTCATAAACTATGAACATCTATTATATATAGGGTTATTGGCTTGTATCAATCCCAACTATCACGTATTGGCCGATAACACTCCCAACTTTACTCCTTTCATCTACCACCACGAACTATCATCATATTTTCCTTCATCACTCCCCCGTTAATTACTTAACCCCATTTGAATTCCATGTTTTGTAAGTCTACCTGGCTTTTAGTTCCAATTTCGTGAAGTAAAGTTAACCGGGGGAGTGATGGAGAAAAATATGATGATAGTTCGTGGTGGCAGGTGGAAGGAGTAAAGTTGGGAGTGTTATCGACCAATACGTGATAGTTGGGATTAATACAAGCCAATAACCCTTATATATATATAAGATGTAAGGTATGATTATATGAAGAATGACAGTTATAGTCTATAGATGCTGTTAGTTATGGATGAGTTTTTATACTGGCATGGATGTATGACCATCTTTAGTGAACTCGAGATACTTTCTTCTTTATGTTACCATTAGTCCCTCAATTCACGTCAAAGATATTTTTCTCCTGGCTATAATAGAAACAATGTTTCATCTTCTCTACAAAGTTCATCTATTTGTTAAAGTTTGCATATTTTCTTCACATTATGTAATGTTTTCTAAGTTCTTTAGTGTATTTTCAATTCTGCGTAGTATTTTTGAAGAAATATGATTCTGTTTTTAACTCATATGCTTATGCACACATAATAAGTTAATTGCAGGGGCATCAAGTTTATACATAAGCATATGGATCTTACTCGCCCAATACAAATGATATGTTTTTTATTGCTTTTCAAGGGTGTTGATGTTGTACAGATACCAATTGAGTTTCACCATACAAAATTAGTTATTTTGGACATATGCTTGTAAAATCATCATACTCAGTTTTGGCAAACACTATAAACTACTTTCTGCATATCTTAAACACAGTATAGAAACAGAAGTAAATAAACTAGATGATACTTTAAACAATAAAACAATAAATGATATGGATAAGCATGACCCTGTTTGTTTCAGCATCCATGAGGTTAGAAACTTCATCTTAGTGAAAGTAATGCTTCAGTGTTTTCAATTTCAATAAGAAAATCATGTTTGGGGGGCTATTAGATTCAATATGCATATTACACACTCATAAAGAATGTTTTTAGATCCACCATTTTTGTGGGTTTTGATCACCATTGTTAAATTATGTAGTTAAATAAAGTATTGCCTCCAAATATCATCTCATTAGAGTACTGATTTTAACTTTAAGAGATAACTATTTTTTCCTATCTTTCCTTTATAAATGACAGGTTATAAAAACTAAAAAGTGCTATAAGCAATTGGGGTATATACGTGATCATAGTGTATAAACATAAGTACAGTGGAGTTGATCATACTTATGTTGTAAAGTATGTCTTAGCTTATTGATGTGTCATTTAAGGAGTGGTTGCGATATCAAGAACAATCTTAGTCTACCAAGATAATAAATCTACACTTATTTCTAAATATCAACGGTCTTTGTTCAATTATTTCATCCATCAATGAGTTTATAAGTCGCAGATTAATGATCATGTCTAAGAGACAGCAACTTCCATTGTGGTGTAGTGGTAGGAAGCCTGTGTTATCTACTTGAGACACAGGTTCGATTCTTACGGGCAGCACTTTGGAAGGGGCATTGGCGATTAGGGGAGACTTGGGGCTGAAAGGTCACAAGTTCGATCCCTGAGCTCCCAGGTTTTACCACCCGGTCGCTCGCGGAGATGGATTTTCCCTGGAATGAGCTCAACTGGTGTAAATAGTCCCCGAGCTTTTCGGGGCATTCGTTGGCCGTTCAAAAAAAAAAAAAGGAGACAATAACACAATCACATGCAACTACATTCTTCCCTTCCTAATCATGTCAAAATCGTTGGTGTCTCTTCTTTGATTAATTCTATATTTTCTAAGGCTTCTTCACTATACGTATTACCTTACCTCATGTTTGTGTTAAATTAATTATATATGCCCCGTGTAACACACGGGTAACAAACCTAGTTAGGAATAAGAGAAAAAACACAAATTATAAAAAAGTCTCATTTAAGTATATTAATTATTATGTATATCGTTCAACATAAAAGGGAATAACCTGAAATACGACACGAACACGACACAAATTTAAGTGGGTCGACACATATAGTTATATGGGTTGGGTTAGTGTTGAAGAATTCAACCTGCCAACCCGACATGATTGACACCCCTAGGTTATATAAAAAAACATTAATTTAAATAATAAATACTTAGTAATAAATATTTATGAATTTGGAAAGATAAATCGAGGAATAAACTTATGTATTAGATCAATTTTGTGAGTTAAATCCTCCAAGTTCTAATATTGATTCGACTGATTTCATTTATCTCGGAAGAATAGAAGACTCAAGGTAAATAGTTATCTCGGACGACTTAACTGGTCCGAAGTAACTAATATCTTATCTTAGAGGCAAACTTATCTCGGAAGACCAGAGTTACCTTGATAGAAGTGGTAGTCCTAGATAACTCGAGTTATCTCGAGAAGGAGAGTTATCTCGGACAAGTTGACTTACCCACTTGAAGATCAATGTAGGGAGGAATTCATTATTTTGTTTAGCTTGATTGTATAGTTTAGTTTACCTTGTAATGTTGACTTTTGGTAGGCTAGCGAAACTACCGAGCGAAACTGTAGTTTCGCTCGGTACCTAGTTTAGACTGTCTCAGTGACAGTTTCGCTTGGCCAGCGAAACTGCCAGCGAAACTGTTCACTGGACAGTATATAACAGCCGCCATATGCAGCCTTTTGTAACTTTCTCAACTTTTGTGAACCCTAATACAAGAAATCGACATTTGGTGAGTTTTGGTGACGGCTAGGAGCTTATTTCAGTATATTGTAGCTTGTTTATCATTTCTTATCAATCATTTGGTTCATGTTGTGATTGTTCAATACTAGAAAACCATTTTAGTCATTGGAAATCATATATTGTTGTTATTTCTTGGTTTTCTTCTCAAAAACATCATTATTTGCACTGATAAAGATCAGTGAGGACCAACAATATGGTATCAGAGCCTTTGTGCTCTTGATTTTGGTGTTTTTGAGTGTTTTTGGGTAAAACTTTAAAAATCTATTTTGATTCTGAAATCTGATTGTTTTGGACTGGAAATTGATTGAATATTGTGTGTTTTGATGTCCTGAAGACTAAGTAATCAACCGATCATTGCTCTATAGTGATTTGGGTTGATTTCTGATCATTTCTTCTTCAAAAAGGAGGGTTTTCTGTTCTGGGCGAAACTGCTGATTATACAGCGAAACTGTGCCTTCAAACAGCGAAACTATCAAGCGATTTGGCAGTTTCGCCGTATTATTACCGAGCGAAACTATCATCACCGAGCGAAACTATTCTTTCGCCGAAAATCGAGAAGCGAAACTATTGTCTTTTTCTTGAACGAAAGTTCAAACCAGTTTCCAGCGAAACTAGCTAGCGAAACTGTGTGTCATCGGGTATTTCCGAGCGAAAGTACTGCCCGTGCATACAGCGAAACTAGTTGGCGAAATTGCTGAACTGGTTCAGTATTGTCAAGCGAAATTGCTGGCGAAATTATAAAATCCAGCGAAATTGTTCACCTGTTCAGGATTTCCGAGCGAAATTGCTGGCGAAACTATATCTCCCAGCGAAACTAATCAATTTGTCTTGTTCTTGGTTTGTTCTTTGTCTTTCTTATTTCAGGCTGATTTAAGATGGCGTCAGGTACAAATGCTGTTGACACTGAGAGTATTGCTCCAAACCGACCACCAAGGCTGATCAATGGCGACAATTTTGAGGATTGGAAACGATGTCTGAAATCGTTCTTCTTGTACACCGACTATAATCAATGGTTGTCAATTGTCAACGGACCTCACGTTCCTACAACTACTACTGGTGAAGTAACACAGATCAACAATAATCCGTCTTCATTCACTGAGAAGGACTTGAAACTCATTGATCGTGATCAAAAGGCTCTCGGTGCTCTTTCTCTATGCCTGTCACAAGAAATCTACAATCGTTTTGCTGAGCACACTGACGCAAAAAGTTTGTTTGACGCTCTCTGTGAGTTTTATGATGGCAATGAAGACCTGGTGAAGGACAAGGAAGCCCAAGCCACCAAAGAATTCAATTCATTCACAAGCATGAAGAACGAAAAGTTAGTTGATTTGACAAATCGCTTCCTAACTGTATCAAGCAATCTGAAGAAATATGATGCGAAACTCACTAACTCTGAACAAATCAAGAAGCTGCTGGATGCTCTTCCACCCGAGTGGAGCATTCAGGTTCGCATGCTAAAACAAGAAAGAAGTTTTCCCGACTACAAGCTCATGGATGTTATTAACAAGCTTAAATCCTTTGAGTTGGATGTTCAAAGGAGAGAATACAATCAAACCATGGGTCCAACTAAAGTTTACTCTCCAAATTCTGCTTTCATCTCAACCGTCACACCCAAAGGAGCTTTCTCTCAACTTCAATCTTCACATCTTGGATCTGGTTCATCCTCAACTGCAACTGCTTCCGCCACTAATCAGCAAACATCCCAGATTTCACCTGAATACATGGGATTGTTCTCATTGTTTACTAACAGCTATCAAGCTTTCGCTGCTGGAGAACTTCAAGGTTCGACTCTGACTGCTGAGGACATGTACCAAGTTGATCCAGATGATTTGGAAGAAACTGACCTGAAATGGCAAATGGCCATGTTAACTGTTCGAGCTAGAAAATTCTTCGAACGCACTGGGAGAAACACCTTCAAGAATCAAAATGGAAGAGTCGGTTTCGACAAGGCTAAGCTCAGATGCTACAACTGTAAGCAACTCGGCCATTTCAAAAGGGAGTGCCCAAGTCCAATTGTCACTGAACCGACCTCCGAGCCTGCAACTCGTGCCATCCCTATCACTGACAAAGCAGAAGCCAAGCCAACCAAAGAAGTGGCTCTTCTGACTAACTTTGACTGGAGTTCGGAGGTCTCTGAAGCCGAGGAAGCCATCAATCAAGCTCTTGCAGCTCAAATTCAAGAACAAAGCAATGAGCACACAGTTAACAGTTGTCAGAAGGAAGAAGCTGAGAAGAAGGTGAATGAGAAAACTGCAAGCACACCAGCGTGCACATGTGAAAAGGCTCTGGCTGCAGAAAAGGTTATAATGGATCTCTCATATGAATCTGTTCAAGATATGTGCTCTCATCCTTGTAGAATTCGTTTGTTCGGCATCTACAAGGCCAATCGATTGTTGATTGATACCAACAACGAATTAAAAACCATGAACACCCAATTAAAAGAAAATGAAGCAAAATATTTTGTGAAATTAAATGAGGCAATGCATGAAAATGAACATTTAAAACAAACTCTTCTTGCAAAAAATGTTGAAATAAACATGCTTTCTGAAAGAGTCACATTAGCCCAATTTGAAACCTCTCAACTTCAGACCAAGTTAGATAGATGGACCGTTTCACAAATGAAAGTTGAAGAGATGCTCGTTAAACAACGAGGAGCTAAAATAAAAACCGGAATAGGTATGGAGAACAATGGGAATGTGTTTCCTAAGGTTTATCCTCCTCCCAGCACGCATTGTTATTCACCTACTCCGAAACCTCATCCCTTAAATGATTTAATTCCTAGTGATGCTAACAGTCTGCATGCAGGTCTAGAAGGAGTGAACCATAAGGAGATCAGGGAGGATTATGATAATGGATACGGTAACACAAGTGGGCTTGGATGCGGTAGTCTAAATTCTAAGGAGTCTGTTTCAAGTAGTAGTTTGAATTCCAAGAAGTCTAGTTCAGACAGTAGCGTAGCTAGTAGTAGTTCTTCTTTAGATAGCAGTAGTGAAGAGTCCGTGTCTGTTAATCAAGAAAGATTTGTTTCAAATGAAAATGTTCAATGTCATGCAAGTACATCTCAAAATCGATTCAACAAATTTCTTTCTAATCCAATTCCTTCTTTTACACCGATACGAATTTCAGAACCTACAGAAAAACATATTTCTCAAAAGAAGGAATCATTTTTGAAAACCAATAATCCAAGGATTTCAAAAGATAAAACAAAAGTGGATTTTGAAATCAACAGTGACTCTGATTATAGAACATCAGATTCTGAGGAGGAAAGTACTTCAGAAACCTCCTCTTGCACAAGTCACAGATCTCACTGTTTCAGATGTGGTAAGGATGATCATGTTGTTAAAAACTGCAAAGAAAAATTAAATCGAACAAACCATGATAGATCCTTTGGCCACAAGGTAACCAGTTTTGTAAAACAATTCTTTGGGGGAAAACAGAAAGTCACAAATCCCGGTAATGCAAAAGTCTGGGTACCAGTTATTAAGTAATTTTTCGTTTTGTATTGCCAGGCACTCCCGAAGAACAGTTACTGGCATATAGATTCGGGATGCTCTCGGCATATGACAGGGATGAAAGACCTGCTCACAAATTACAGAATCGTGGATGGTGGATTCGTTTCTTTTGCAGGAAATAAAAGAGGTGGTAAGATGGTTGGACAAGGAGACGTGTCAAGTGGGTCTCTTACTCTGGAACACGTCAACCATGTACCCGAATTAAAGTTTAATCTTCTGAGCGTATCACAAATCTGTGACAAGGATATTCCCGTATTGTTCAAAGCAAATGAATGCCTGTTTCTCAAGCCTGAATTTACTGTGCCCGAAGAGATGGTGGCGATGCGTGCGCCTCGCATCAATGACACATACTTGCTGAATTTGACCTCAACTGCATCTCTCAATTCCTCCATGACTTGTTTACTTTCAAAGGCATCTGTTTCTGAGTGCTTCTTGTGGCATAGACGTCTAGGACACATAAACTTCAAAATTCTAAACAATCTTGTCAAAAACAATTTGGTCCGAGGTCTTCCATACAAAGATTTTTCTGTTGTTGAAAAATGTCTTTCATGTGCTAAAGGAAAACAACATAAGAAGCCACATAAGCCCAAATTGGAGAATTCTATTTCAAGTCCCTTAGAATTGCTCCACACTGATTTATTTGGACCTATTAGTGTCCCAAGTTTGGGAAAGAGAACTTACTGTCTTGTTGTGACTGATGATTATTCCAGGTACTCTTGGGTCAGATTCTTGAAGCACAAGAGTGAAACGACTGAAGCTCTACAAAATATCATTCTGTCCGTGGAAAGCTCAAGAAGCAAGAAAGTCAAGGCAATCAGAAGTGATAACGGAACTGAATTTCGAAATCAGATCTTTGACTCATTCTGTGCAAACAAAGGTATTCTTCGGCAATACAGCGCAGCAAGAACTCCACAGCAGAATGGAGTTGCCGAAAGGAAGAATCGCACTCTGGTTGAAGCTGCTCGCACAATGCTGATTGAATCAAAGTTGCCGATCATTTTCTGGGCTGAAGCCGTGAATTGTGCGTCCTACGTGCTGAATCGTGTCCTGATCGTAAAAGATAAAATGAAGACGTCATACGAGCTGTATCATGGAAGGAAGCCGCTGATTGACTTCTTCAGGCCGTTTGGATGTTCGTGCACATTGCTGAATACCGAAGCTCAAATCACAAAATTTGGAGCTGTCTCCGATGAGTGTTTCTTCATGGGGTATTCTTCATCACAAAAAGCTTATCGTGTTTATAACAAACGTACTCGTATTGTGCAGGAATCCTACTACGTGGACTGGCAAGAATCTAACTCTCCCAACACCGGAACTGGACCCGAATGGTTTTATGATTCAGACACACTGTTCAAGTCATTCAATCTTCCTATCCTAGCTGAAGCAAATGACAATCCTCCTCTCGTGATTATCACCCCTCAACCTGAAATTCCACAACAAAACCCATCCTCATCCTCAGAAACCCCACATCAACCCGATCCTCCATCTTCATCTCATGAACTACCTCAAACCACCGAACCCGCTCCCCCTCACCTTGACTTAAATCTCAAAACCTTAAAGGATCATCCACATGACCTCGTCATTGGCTCGATTACGGATGGAGTGAGGACTCGTCATCAGTCAGGATTGATTAATGAATGTTTGTTTGCGTGTTTTCTGTCTCAGATTGTTCCTAAAAACATAGATGAAGCTCTTGCAGATCCAAGTTGGGTGGACTCCATGCAGGCTGAGCTGCAACAATTCAGAAAGCTGAAGGTCTGGCAACTTGTGGATCTTCCAGAAAATAAGGTTCCAATTGGTACAAAGTGGGTTTTCAGAAACAAACCTGATGATAGAGGTGTGGTGATCAGAAACAAGTCAAGACTTGTGGTTCAAGGTTTTTATCAAGAAGAAGGCATTGACTATACTGAAGTTTTTGCACCCGTTGCACGAATCGAGGCCATTCGAATCTTCCTGGCTCATGCTGCGCACAAAAATTTCAAGGTGTATCAAATGGATGTCAAGTGCGCCTTCTTATATGGAGATATTGATGAAGAAATCTATGTGGATCAACCTCCTGGCTTCGAAGATCATGAATTTCCTGACAAAGTCTACAAGCTGGATAAATCTCTGTACGGTCTTCATCAGGCACCCAGAATTTGGTATGAAACTTTGACTCAGTATCTATTGGGAAAAGGTTTCACTCGTGGGTCTATCGACATGACTTTGTTCAAAAAGGAGGTCAAAGGTGAAATGCTGATCGTTCAAGTATATGTCGATGATATCATTTTTGGATCAACCAATGAGAAGTTGTGTCGTGAGTTTGAGGAATTGATGAAAGAAAAGTTCGAAATGAGTATGATGGGAGAGATGTGTTTCTTCCTTGGGTTGCAGGTGGAACAAAAGCCTGACGGAATCCTTATTCATCAAGAAAAGTATGTTCTGGAGATTCTGAAGAAATTCAAGATGAACGACGCCTCCGCTGAACTTACTCCCTTCACATCTCAGACGTGTTTGACTCCCGACAATGAAGGAAAGCGGGTTGACCAGAAACTTTATCGATCAATGATTGGGTCTCTCATGTATCTCACAGCCAGTCGTCCGGATATCACTTTTGCTGTGTGTTACTGTGCTCGCTATCAAGCTGATCCAAGGGAATCTCATGAAAAGGCGGTCAAGCGAATCTTCCGTTATTTGAAGGGATCATCAAGATTGGGATTATGGTATCCTAAGGGTGGAAGTTTTGAGCTTAATTCATATTCAGACAGTGATCACGGAGGATGCAAACTGGATAGAAAGTCTGTTTCTGGAGGATGCCAGTTTCTGGGGGAATGTTTGGTTTCGTGGCAAAGCAAGAAGCAAACAACTGTCTCATTATCTACTGGCGAAGCCGAATACATTGCTGCCTCCAGTTGCTGCTGTCAAGTGCTGTGGATTCAACATCAAATGATGGATTATGGAATTAATTTTCTTCATACACCGTTGTTTTGTGACAACGAAGCCGCCGTTGGAATCTCCAAGAATCCGATTCATCATTCGAGAACCAAACACATTGAAACACGAATTCATGCAATCCGTGATGCTCAAGAAAAAGGGTTTATTGACGTTGTCCCCATTGAAACCAAAGCCCAGAAAGCGGATATTTTTACAAAAACCTTTGATAAACCCCGCTTTTATGAGCTTATTAAAATGCTGGGCATGATATCCTTTTAAATTTTTGGTAAATAAATTAAAAAAAAAAAAAGAGGGGGGGGTCAAATAAACCTTTTTGTAAATACTCTTTTAAATTTACTTCATCTTAAGTTTATTTCATTTAAACCTAAATGCTAATTTCATTTTGTTTTGAATCAGGTGATTGTTGGAATTGAATCTGTTGAAATCAAGAAATCAATGATCATGCAGTCATCCTCAAATGATTTCTGGCCAATTGCTACTTGAATATGATCAGGGGAGTATTTTAGTCTCATTTACCTTACAATTTTCTCATAAATGCTTTCTGAAATCCTTACTGTTATCTTGTGGGGGAATTGGGGGTAAATCACACTAAAATACTTACATTTCATGAAATCTTTCTCAAATAATCTCATTTCACTCACGAATTCGAAGCGGATTTCCTGTCAAAACCTTCTCTTCGATTGTGTGTCTCCGTTCAGCGTCTGTCATTTTTGTGTCAAGTATCGATCGAATCACTTTTATTTTGTTCTTTTTTTGAAAATCCAAAAATAGAGTATTTGTGGATTTTGGGGGAAAGTCTTGAAGCTATTAGATAATTTGGTATATAAATAATTTCAAACAAAAACAAAAAATGAGAAATTGATCCGACCTCGTGAGAAATGATAGTATATCAACCTGCGTTATCTGCCATGGATAGAGTAAAAATAAAGGCTGTATTGTGCTTGTATGATCTTTGAGTGTGTATGCCTAATATGATATCTATGAGTAGGATATAAACATAACGCTTGCCTGATTTTGCTCTAGTTTTCATTTCTGGATAAGTGTTGCAATGATTCTAATATTAAGAGATGTTCTGATGTACGCATGCTTTGCAAATAAGGCTTTATGCCATTTTTACACTCGACTCAGTGGGTCTTCTCTGCGTGCCTAGGCGGCCGACCTGATCACCTGCTGATTGAGTTTCTTCTTTATTTTCTTGGTGTTTAGTGTATATCATCGGACTTTCTCTGCGTGCCCACAAGCCGACCTGATTGTTGTTGATATACACGATTTCTGCTTTATTTTTCCTTTTTTATTTTCCTAAGTGTATCGGGCTTTCTCTGCGTGCTTAGCGGCCGACCTGATTGCTGTTCTCTTAGGGTTCTGCTTTATTTTTGCATGAAACATCATGAACGTATATCTCATTTGAAAAAGAATTAAAAGAAAAATCAATGATAAATATGATGACTTGTTAACATCTTTGATAGAGTGAGGCTGGGTGATCAGTGCATGATTAATATACCTTAAGCATATCCAAAAATGTTAAATACTATTAGTGCATGCTTAATATCAATATGATGCATTCGGGATCTGCTTGACTTGCATGCTGATTAAAATTGAAATTGAAATGTGTATGATGCGTATCGGTTGATATGATCTCATGTCTGGATCTTTCTCTAAAATTAAAAACAGAATCTGCTTGTATAGTTGTTTTTAATTCCCATTTTGAAAAACTCAAAAAGATTTTACTTTCTGCGTTATTTTTGATAAGATCGATACTTTGTAAATAATATAGTGATTTGTGTGAGTTTGTCGTTTGTTCAAAAGGTTCAAAATCTCAAAAGGTCAAATTTTGAAAATTAGGGTTTCAGCGAAACTGTGTTTCGCCCGGTTAGTTTCGCCGTGTGGGTTCACAGCGAATCTGTTTGTTTCGTTACCGGCGAAACTGTTTTATTTGATCTTGACTCGAGCGAATTTGCTTTTTCGCCCAGGCGAAACTGCTGTTTCGCCCGAGCGAAACTAGCAGCGAAACTGCTTAGCTATTTAATCTGGTCATCGAGAATCTCGGTCACTTTCACCGAAACCCTAATCGAGAAACCCTCACAGACCTCGCCTCGCGAAACTCTTTTTTCGCCAAACTGTTTCATCATCTTGTTCATTTCAACAGTTAACGGTTAAAGGTGTGTGTAGTTTTGGTCATATCTTTTGTTTACCGAATCCGTAACAACTGAAAACGCGAATTCTTTTGGGGGTTTAAGTTCAATCGGCACTCTCTGAGAATTATTTGAAATTTTTCTGTTGATAAAACTGTTCTCGAACCCACATTGTACTTGTCATGATGTGTATTTACCTTCTGTGGGTTTGGATTGCAAAAAATTGCCGCTTAAAATCAATTTCGGTGATTTGAATTTGAAAAGTCGCGTCCAGCGAAACTAAATGTTCGTCCAGCGAAACTGAACGAAAGTTCACCGGTCTCGAGCGAAACTGTCAGCGATCATGCCCAAGTTTCGCTGACAGTGTCGCCGTGATTGCCAGCGAAACTGCTGTTTCGCCCTCGGCGAAACTGTAGTATCGCAGCGAAACTGCTGTGTCGCAGCGAAACTGACCCAGTCAGTGTCGCCGAGATCAGTTGTCGCGAATCTGGTTATTTCGCCGTGTGCGACTTTGTGGCATCTCAGCGAAACTATACTTTCGCAGCGAAACTGTCAATTTTTTTTAAATTTTACATTTAATTTAATTTAATTCAATGTAAGTTCGGTTTTACTTACAAGCTCTCGTTTTCATGTGCAGAACAATGTCAGATCTAAAGCACGATCCTCGGAGTAATGTCACCGCATACTTGGATATCCGCACCGACAAATCTCTTGGATTCAGAGACTGTATCGAGTGGCTGAAGCAGTCTTGCATATCTCATGCGATTTCATACTCACCAATCATCGATGATAGACACATTAAAGAATTTTGGCTCACGGCTCAGTATGACGTTAGAGCTAAGCCTGAATGCATCCGGGCCAGAGTTATGCAGACAGATATCGTGATTACAATGAAGACTATCGCTGAAGTGCTTAAACTGGAAAAGGATGTCGGTGAAGTTACTAAGATGACAGATCTGGAAGTGCTGAAAGGTTTTGAACGCGACATGGGTTATGAAGGCGGAGCGTTGTGGAAGAATAAGAAGGAAATTAAGAAGTCCTTGTTGTCAAAAGAATGGAGATACATTGCCCACGTCTTCATTTCTTGCATTGATGACAGGAAAGGCGGATCCGATGGTTTAAATCTGAACTGGGCCGAGGCAATGTTATTAGTCTGCAGAGGCAAGAAAGCTAATATTCCTCAAAGAATCTTTGATGCCATGACGGCAAACATTCAAGCATTAAAGAAGTCTAGATGGTTGTTGTACCCAAGGTTCCTGGAAATGATCATTGAACATCTGGCACCTGAATTGCCCAAGCAGGGTGTTGCTCTTATTCTTAATCCCATGCACCCAAGAATCCTCTCAGACTGTGCTGCAACAAGAGCCGATTTCTCTGGATACACCACGTACTTAATGAAACACATGTATCCTGCTCAAAGGTATGAATACATCAAGAAGTTGATAGCAGATGAAAACCAGAGAAGAGCTGAAGGAAAGGTGGATGAAAGTGTGAAAGGTAAAAGGAAGCAATACATTAGAAGTTCAACAAAGGAACCAGCTGACGAAATTGAAGATGAACTTGAGAACCTTGCTCAAAAGAAACAGAAATCTAAAGAAAAGCAGGGTGTTCCGACAGAAGATGAGCTGAGAGCTTCAAAGAAAAGAAGAATAGATCCCAGAGCTGAATTGGACGAAGACATCATCAGAGGTGTAAATACCTCTTTGTCTAATGAATTGGGTATGATCAAGACCAAGCTGGTCAATTCTGAAATTCGAGAGAAGGATAAAGATGCACAGATCAAGAATATGAACGAGATCATTTCAAAACAATCCTCTCTGATCAAGACCCTGCTTGTTGAAATGAACGAAATCAAGAAGCATTTGAATATGCCAAACCTGATGAGTGATGCTGAAATTGATTCAATGACTGACTTCTCAAAGGTTACAACTGAAGCAGCTGGCGGTAGTGGAACTGGTGGAATGGGTGCAAGTGGTTCAGGTGCAAATGATGCTGGTGGTAGTGGTGATGTAAATATTGAAGATCTTGATAATATTAATGTGAGTGACGTAAATCTCTACAGCTTTGAAGCAGAAAAACAGCCTGAGATTGTTCAAGCTAAATTCGTTTTGATCGATGAAAGTGAAGATGAGGCTGAGATTGATGATCACACTGAACCAGAAAGCTATGATTGGAAAGAACATTCTCTTACGTATCAAGCAAAGATTAGCTCTGTAAGTGAAGAGGTCCTTGAGTTCAACAGGGAAGAATGGTTCAAGAAACCCGAGCTCGAAGATCAGACCCCTTTATTCCAAAACATTGCCCAACCCAAGAGAAAGGAGTCTGATAGACACATTATTAGCTGGAAATTCAGTGATGCCGCTCATGCCTTCATGATCAAGAGAAGAGGGGGCAGCATTACCTATATTCGTAAACGAGACAATTTCAAAACCTTGCCAAGATGGGATCTAAGAAGGCTGGCAGAGCTCCCCCTCATAGACGAAGACAAAAGCGTCAGAGCTTCAAATCTGAGATTAATGATTCAGCAGGCGGCAAAGGACGACTTTGTATCGTTTGGTTTTATGAAGGGTCAAAGGGTGAAGTCCACAACCGAAATTGATGAAGCTACCGGGAAACCGAAGGTGCACTTAAAGTTTAAAGCTGCTAAGACAATGACCAGAATCCGAATTCCTGATCAGCAACTGTCGAGGCTGCAAACCTTCCAGAAGTGGTTCTATGACAATCAGACTGGCGAAGCCGTTATAAGAATTGGAAAGGATGCTGAAATAAGATTATTTGATCCTATGGAAGTGTTTTCGTTCAGCAACGATGATTTAAAGACTTTGTGCGAAAATCACATCAGATTTGGGGCAGGAGATGACACCGCAGAAGAGGCAAGCTTGTTTATGAGAGTTGCCAACAAGGCCCGGGGAATAGTCAAGGAAATAAAAGATTTAGCACTGAAAGTCAAGGCTGCTGAAGATAAAATGGAAGAAGATAGGGATCTGGCGAATCAGATGAACAAGTCTCTGAGTGGTCTTGGAGAATCTTCTACACAAATCCCAGAACCAGAGACTGCTGTCCCCGTTGCTGAAAAGCCAATCAATTTGGGGGAACCAGAGTCCGAAGCCCCAGGTGCTGATGAAACAACAATTGTGGGGGAATCTGAAGATAACGTCCCCGTAGCTGAAGTGTCCAATGTTTTGGGGGAAACAGATGTGAACAAGGAACCGAACCAGACTGAAGCCGGAGCTGACAAGTGAAGATCAAGAGGCTGAATCCCTCCCTAGGGGGAATATTGAAGATCAATGTAGGGAGGAATTCATTATTTTGTTTAGCTTGATTGTATAGTTTAGTTTACCTTGTAATGTTGACTTTTGGTAGGCTAGCGAAACTACCGAGCGAAACTGTAGTTTCGCTCGGTACCTAGTTTAGACTGTCTCAGTGACAGTTTCGCTTGGCCAGCGAAACTGCCAGCGAAACTGTTCACTGGACAGTATATAACAGCCGCCATATGCAGCCTTTTGTAACTTTCTCAACTTTTGTGAACCCTAATACAAGAAATCGACATTTGGTGAGTTTTGGTGACGGCTAGGAGCTTATTTCAGTATATTGTAGCTTGTTTATCATTTCTTATCAATCATTTGGTTCATGTTGTGATTGTTCAATACTAGAAAACCATTTTAGTCATTGGAAATCATATATTGTTGTTATTTCTTGGTTTTCTTCTCAAAAACATCATTATTTGCACTGATAAAGATCAGTGAGGACCAACACCACTTGACCCGACAAAGACTATCTTCGTCAGAGACTCAAGTTGCTATGTTTCCCACCAACTGAAGTCATCGAAATACTTTCTAGCTTAGTTTAATATATCTTTGTAATCATGTAAGTTCATGTATCATAGATTAGCGATCAAGATGATCGTAGAGAAATCAAAGGCTCTCCTTGATTTCTTAGCACTATATATAGATTACTTGTACTCTCTGTTTTACATGCGCTCTTCCATTTTCATCAAGTATATCAATATAGTGTTGTATTATTCACTCTCTAGTTTTCTTACTTGTCTTATATAATCGTTCAGTACTTTGATTACTTTTGCAAAGAGTTTAGTCAGACTTGTCTATGTCCGGTGTGACTAATAAGTAAAATATTGTGCGAGGTTTAATAGTGAAAAACAACGATCCTACAAATTTCTATTCCAAAAAAAAAATTTATAACCAGAGTTTTCATTCAAAATTGAAGATGGGTATGTGAAGATGAACATGTCGTTCAAAAAGAAAGGTGAATAAACATTACAAGGAAAACTTATTTATTAGATGAAGAAAGAGAAACGAAAACAATAAACGAGGAGGACTGAGAGTTATATGCATGATGCTTTTATTTAGATTTTTATAAAACTAAATCATCATATTTATTTTTTTATAAGATTTGAAATCAAAACACTTTGATTAAAAATCATTACTTTACCACCACACTATCCCCTTAGAAACATTTACTTATTTTTTATATACAGATGTATATGAATCAACAATTCCTAGATACTATAGGATATATATGGTAAAGGTTCAAATGAGAAGTTTGTTTTGGGTAAGAAGGATAAGAAGGAATTCCAGCTATTGGATCTTGATCTAATAAAAAAAGAAGGGGGGGGGGGTATTTTAGTCTTAGCCACTTTTGTTGACTTTTTATCTCATTCCCTCATTTTCTTTAAACATTCATAACTTTCACATACAACATTATTTTTTTAAAAAAAAGTACACCATAAAAACGAGCATTTTTTATCTTTAAAACGCATATAGTGTTGCTATATAAAAAATGAAAAAAAATTACTCTTTCGATTATTGACACAATGTTCAGGTCATTGTGTCATTGTGTCAAAATGTTCAGATCATTGTGTCATTGTGTCGTCGTGTCAAAAATATATATAGTGTTGCTATATATAAAATTAAATACTCTTTCGGGTTTTTTGCACCATATGAAACAATGATCTGAACATTTTGACACATCATTGTGTCAATGTGTCAAAATGTTCGGATCATTGTGTCATTGTGTCGTCATGTCAAAAGTATATATAGTGTTGCTATATATAAAATTAAATACTCTTTCGGTTTTAGTTTTTGACATCATATGAAACAATGATCTGAACATTTTGACACAATATGACACAATTATCTGAACAATTTTGACAAAACGATCTAAACATTTTGACACAACCACACAATGATCTGAAAATTTTGATACGATCGAAAGAGTAAATTTTTTGTTTAATTTTATATATAAGAACACTGTACGCGTTTTAAAGATAAAAAAACGCTCGTTTTTATGGTGTAATTTTTTTTAAAATAATGTCGTATCTAAGAGTTATAAAGGTTTAAAAATGGGGAGAATTTGATACACTACTAGAAAAAGGGCCTTTAATGACGCGCGAATTATGACACACGCTGGTTTTACGACGTGTATATGTGAGCGTCATTAAAATTCCGTCATAATCTCTAAATTCTTAAGAATAGATGACGAGCAATTTTGGGCGTCATAAAGTTATTGTCATAAAAAAATAAAAAAAAAACACGGACTACATTTTTCTAAATCACGTGCTTTCCGTCGTTTTATTTTTATTTCCCGCCCGACGGTCCACCAAAATCACATTCCCGCTATTTTGCCCTAATTTTGCAAAAACACACATTCACGCTGAGAAGCTCTCCATTTTGCCCTAATCACATTCCTGTCAACGTCCACCTGTCCCGTCGACGACCACCTCTCCCGTCGACGACCACCGCTTCACCGCTCTCGCTGACGACCACCGCTCCATCCCGTCGACAATCGCTCCATCGCTGTAATCGCCGTTTAATCACTCCATCGCTGACGACCACCGCTCCAATCGCTCCATCGCTGCACCTCCAATTGCCCTAGGTTATGCGTCGCTCCATGGCTGCGCATCCAATTGTGCCATAAGTCCGCAGCAGCAATTCTCGCAATTTTGAGCAACAGGTAAACATCGATCTCCTTAATTTATGTTGTGATGGTTACTTTTTATGGTTTCTCTTGCAACTCGTATCATACATGAATCCTAGGACTGGTTTTCTGAAATTTAAGTAGTATATGAGAGGGTTAATTGAAACCAAAATGTTCACAGATTACATAATGAATGACAGAGAGCCCAATATCATTTTCAATTTCAGTTTAATTTGTTAACTTCCACATTTGAAATCATGCTCTGCAACTCGTATCATACATGAATCCTAGGACTGGTTTTTATGCTTTGGCGGCTGCTAGTTTTGGTTTTGGTGCTGCCCTCTTGTTGTTTGTCTTCATTTTGTGTTGTTTTGGTTTTTGGTTGGTTGGTTCCACTTTGGTTGGAGAAATGTTTAGTGGTGCATATGCTTAAAACTAGAGATGTTCTAAAAAAAAATTGTAACTTAGTGTTTTAATATATCTATTTTAATTTGAAAATCAGTTTCAGTACAATAAGTTTAACATATATATACTCCTATTGTATAATGTTTTAAAATTGTAAGTCTTTATTGCATGCTAGTTTTGGTTTTGGTGCTGCCCTCTTGTTGTTTGTCTTCATTTTGTGTTGTTTTGGTTTTTGGTTGGTTGGTTCCACTTTGGTTGGAGAAAGGTATAGTGGTGCATATGCTTAAAACTAGAGATGTTCTAAAAAAATTGTAACTTAGTGTTTTAATATATCTATTTTAATTTGAAAATTTGTTTCAGTACAATAAGTTTAACATATATATACTCCTATTGTATAATGTTTTAAAATTGTAACTCTTTATTATTGCTCTTATGTATAATGGTTTGTTTCTAGTAATAAATGAAAGTTTAACTTAAAATTAAGTGACCTTTTTGTTTGATTTACTTTTACTACAAATTGAAGTTTCTTTGTTGTAATGCTAAGGTCATGGATAAATCATGGATTTCGTCTTATAGACTATCAAACGCGTATGAAGAAGGTGTGAATGCCTTTTTAGAATTTGCGCAAAGTAATAGTCCAAATTCAGATGTAATACCATGTCCTTGTGTAAAGTGTATCAATTTGTGTCACCACTCAATTGGAAATGTGCGTTATCATTTGTTTGCCAACGGTTTCGATGAGAATTATAAGGTTTGGTCTTTCCATGGAGAAAAGTATCCTGAGGTTGAAGTTAGTTGCCCTGATGAAAATAGACCTCCCGAGTTTGATTATACAAAGGAAATGTTACGTGATGCCTTCACTTATGTAGAGAAAGAACCCGATTCATTGAAATCACTTCTTGAAGAATGTGATAAGCCACTTTACGAAGGGTCAAATTATAATGCACTTAGTGGATTGTTGATATTCCAACAATTGAAGGGTCAATTTGGCTGGTCGGATACTAGTTTTGATGCCTTGTTAGGTGCCTTAAAAAAGATTTTACCATCAAACAACACAATCCCTAGCTCGGTATATGAGGCTAAGAAGTTGCTAAAAGGAATAGGTGTACAATATGAGAAGTTTCATGCATGTGAAAATGATTGTGTTCTATACTGGAATGAACATAAGGATGCTTTTGAATGCCCAACTTGTGGCACACCTCGTTGGAAGAAGAATACCAAAAATGTGCCGAGAAAAGTTATGTCGTATTTTCCTCCCATCCCTAGATTTAGAAAAATGTTTTCGTCACCCGAAATTGCACATGACTTAACTTGGCATTCACAAGGTCAGGTCAATGAGGGTAAGCTAACTCATCCTCGCGATTCCCCCTCTTGGAAGTTTGTTGACAACACTTGGAAAGAATTCGGTAGAGAAAAACAGAATCTTAGATTAGCCTTGCCCGCTGATGGTATCAATCCTCATAAGTCATTAAGTTCCAAGCATAGTTGTTGGCCTGTTACCCTAATAACATATAATCTACCCCCTTATTTGTGTATGTCAAGAAAATTCATGATGTTGACTCTATTGATATCAGGGCCAAAGCAACCTGGTAACAATATACATGTCTACTTGGCACCATTAATAGCAGATCTAAAACTCTTGTGGGAAACGGGCGTTAAGACATTTGATGCTTATAAGAAAGAACACTTCAATTTAAGAGCAATATTACTATGGACTATAAATGACTTTCCTGTATATGTAATCTATCGGGGTGTGTTACCAAAGGTTATTATGCTTGTCCAATATGTTCGGAGAATACTTGTTCACGATGACTCTTATACGATGACGGGCAAAAGATGTCATAAAAGATTGTCATAAAAGGGCGTCATAAATGCGCGTCGTAAATTAATGACACACAAATGCGCGTCAAATTTTTTTATGACGGTGGATACAATGACAGGCTTTTGCGCGTCATCTAAAGGTAATTATGACGTGCATTGCGCGTCATTAAAGGCTTTTTTTGTTGTAGTGATAAAAAGTCAAAAATACCCTTCTATCTATTGTTTTATTTAGTTTTTCTCTCTAATTCTACCAAGAAAAATTTTGAGCCATAGATCTTCATTTAATTGAAGATCTAATGGCTATGATTTCTTCTTATCTTTCTTATTCAAACTAAACTTCTCACAATAACCTCACCCGGATATATACATCATATTGGGTTGCTCTGTATACATTTTAACCGTCAAGATGTTCTTTGAGGATAATCATTTTAGGTTTATTGGATTTTAATAATCCAAGTTATGCTCTTTTGGCCGATAATAATCCCAATTACAAAATTTCCTTATAATAATCCGAATTATCAAGGTATTGGAATTTAATGGACCTCCGTTAAAAATATCCTAACACCGTTAGTGATTTGCTGACGTGGCATCCTATGTGTCATTCTTAACCAAGTTAGTAAAAATGGGGGACTATTTTATAAATTCTTTAAATTGGAGGGACCTGTTTTATAAACCTAACAATTATCCTCACATTCTCTCGTTCTCTCAACCGTTTGTGACCACCACGACACCACCCACTGAACCGCCCACCACCACCCCTGGCCACTACCATCGCCGACCATAACCACCCCCTCAACGCCTTCAGAAGTGGCAGCATAGACATGAGATGAGATGTTACTGCTCTGTTGTTGTTGGCCTGACAGAGGAGCCACAACTCAAGTTCTTTTTTCAGGTCGGAGCCTCTGGCGGGAGTTCCGACCTCCGTATGTTTATGTAGAGACTGATTGGAGAAGATGAGAGCGGGAGAGTGCGCCTTTTTTTTGTGTTTCCCTGTGATTCGATTTGAGTTATTGTTTGGAGTTTGTTCAATGGGGATGATTGCTTGGTTTGAACGATTTGGGGATTTTTATTTTCCCTGTGATTCGATTCCGATGGTGTGGGGGGGGGGGGGGGCGGGGGGCGATGCTGGATCTGCGAAGGTGGCACGGTGGGGGTGGCAGTCGATGGGTGGGGAGGGCAATCGGTGAGTGGTAAGATCTGGGAGACTATGATGTTAGAGAATTAGGATATTACAAAGAGTTCACCTCTTGTTTTAAGGAATTACAAGAATAGTTCTATATTGATTTTATTATTTTTTTACCCCTTATTTTTACAGAACTACAAATATAGTCCCTCCTTTAACGGTGTTAGAATATTTTTAACGGAGGTCCATAGAATTCCAATACCTTTATAATTCGGATTATTGTAGGAAAATTTTGTAATTGGAATTATTATTGGCCAATAGGGCATAACTTGGATTATTAAAATCCAATAAACCATCATTTTATACAATAATATCATTTTTTAGCCTGTCAAGTTTAACTACTGGTAAATTAAGATTTGCTATTGTAATTTTAGTAGTGAATCGGTCACTGGTCACATACGATCGAAATTATGGTTGTAAAAACCTCTATGGTAATTACATTTTGCAATCGGTTTGTGACCAAATTTTATTTTATTTTTAGTTTATTTTTCTATTGTCGTTCCATGACTGATTTACAATCGGAATGGGCCTATCTTAACGTTAGCAACCAAGTCACAAATGTATTAAGTATTTTACCTTTGAAAATTTTACATCCATTCTATGACCCTGGTTTTGGTCGCTAATTTTACGAGTGGTGTGATTTCAATCTCAAAATTTATGACCATTTTCTTCGATCCTAAATACCTGATTTTCTAGTAGTGCTGTTCGAAACAAGAAAGATTTTCATAGTTAACGTAAATTCATGTATATTCATACTATATGTTATATCTAATTTTCATCATTATTATTTAACGTAGGCATCACCATCATTTTCATCTTTCATAATTATTTGTCCCGTGAGAAATTACACTTTCACTTTTATGCATGCATTATGCATACATGACGACTCAAACATTTTGGAGATGCATTATGCCCTTTTTAAATGTTATTGTGTCAACTATGATGGATCTAAGTTTTTTGTGAATGATGATAAATAATGAGTTTGCTAAAAGAGATCGGTTAAAACGAAATAATTAACGGGTAACTTAGGGGCCGTTTGGTTGTGGAAAATGTTTTCTAGTTTTTCATTTCTAGTTTTTTAGAAAATGAAATGAGTTTTCCATCTCTAGAAAACACATGAAAATTTTTGAAAACGCGTTCAAATTTGAAAGATGGAATTTTCATTTTCAAAATTAGAAAACTAGAAACATGTTCAAATCAACTGTTTTCTATCTCTAAATTTCATTAGATTTCCGTCGACGATGCGGTGGAGCAGACGGCGACGGAGGTAACGGAGGAGAGGTCGAGCGGTTGTGCGTATAAACCCTAGAAAATGAACGCCCATTTTCTTTTGTATATATTTGGAAAACGAAAATAGAAAACAGAAAACAGAAAACAGTAAAAAAGATGTTTTCCATTTTTAGTTAAAATTTAGAAAACACTATTTTTTGTTTTCCTAGAAAACGTTTTCTAAAAAATACAATTTGAACGCGTTTTCTGTTTTTCTTGTTTTCTTGGAAAACAGAAATGGAAAACACCCCCTGTTTTCCACAACTAAACGCGCCCTTAAAACTTGTCAAACAAGTTGATTAAACTACACCGATCCTACTATCTATTTTAAAGGGGTTCCGATAAACTAAAATGACTAGTTGTTTGTATTCTTAATGGGTTTGAATTAAACTGGTTTAACTAATGATGTTTGAAAATAGGGGTTGGATTAAAAACAAGGTTAAAAACGTTTATGCCAAGATTTGAACAGACGACCTTGGATGTTAAAAAAGATATTTCAGTTGATCTACCATCTACGTTCCCTTTTACTTTGTAACTAAATGTTCCCTTTTTTTTAAAATGAGCCCCAAAAATATAGAGGCCCAAGACTTGAGTCCTTTTCCTAATATAATCGAGCCGCCCCTCGATTTATATACATTACAGTAGGATTATAGAATTTTAACTTTCAAACCTTAAGCTAGAAAAAAACACTTGCCACCAACATCCTCCCTCTAATAAAAGATCAATATTTAACAAATTCGACACTATGTTAGGTCGAAGATCACACAATCACACATACAATAATTTAATTGAACAAACATTAATTATTTGAACAAACAAAACACACACACACACACACAAAGAAGAAACAAAAGTGAAACTAAAACTTCAAACCCGATCCATCCAACTTTTCTTCACAAATCTTCTCAAGACGTTCTACCATTTCCATGGTCATATGATTTTTCCAATCACCAACTTCACCTTTTCGAAAAAATGCACTGTTATTCTCACCAGATGGAAGCTTTCCTTCCTTATTCACCTTCAAATTACTCAGATTATCAAAGCTACAAATGTCCAAAATACCCTCAACCATATTCTCCCCATCTTCTTTCTTCGAAAATGGACACCCTAAAAACTTCGCCAGCTTTCTCAAATGAACTTCCGGTTCCTCCTTCATCTCCTCATACGTAAGAAAGCAAATCTTCTCTGGGTTCTTTACGCTCATGTGCCAATAACTCAGCACGTGATCCCAAAACGGTCCGTATAAGCTCACCCCTTCACAAAACTTTTCAAACACTTGTTCAAGTGAATTACTCCCCATTTGTTCAAGCCTCAACTTGTTTGCGAAAGCCCAAAGTGAAACAAAAGTGTCTTTAGGGTTTCTACAAAGATAAACAATCTTGCAACCCGAGTCTTGTACGGATTTCGGTAAGGAGGTATACGGCAAATGAGTCGAAAAGAGTCTTGGAGATGTAAACGATGAAAGATCGGGGTTTGAGTCTTCGGTGTAGAGCTTGAGTTCCAAGAATGGCACGAGGATATGTGGGTTGGTTGATAGTAATGGGTGATTTTTTTGGGTGGGTGGGAGATTAGTGCGGTTTATGAGGGTGAATAAGATGGATTTTAACCATGTGGTGCCTGATTTTGGAGTGGTAACAAGGAGGATGTCTGTATGTTGAGATTGGAAGTGTTTTTGACATGAAATGACTCCTTGTAGTTGTCTTGAGTTATGCCAAAAGCCTTGATATTTGTATAATGTTGTACAAACCCATCCGGGTTTAGTGGGAAGGGTGGGAAGTAGCATTTTGCATTCCTCACTTAGTTCATCTTCTTTTAGATATATGGGTAAAGGTGGTGGGTTGGATGTCAACATGGAGATTGATGTTTTGGTATGCTCTAGCTAAATAATTAGGGTTCATCCAATATATATAGAGGAAGGTTTCAAGGTTATATAAAGGAGGTTAAGTAGAAACCATCAAAAAGTGGAGAACAATAGAAGCAATTATTGTCACTTGTCTCTTTTGGTTCAATGATATGGAGAATGAGGGTTAGAGTTTTTGGCCTCTTGAGGTTACGGTTCTATCTTGACTCTGGGTTTGTTTTTTGTTTTTTTTTTACAATGGTGGGTTTTCTCTTGGACTGGTGAATTAAAGGTGATATAGCTGGTGTACGAGCTTGTCTTCGAACATGTGCAAGCCAATCGACTGTTGCAATACGGTTTTCAAGGCTTCATTAGCAACTTGATTGGGTATATTTGAGTTCTTAAGTTCTTGTTTCCTAGCTATATAAGTTTGATTTTTCAGATCTGATTTCGATTTGTTGTTAGAACATCAAACAAATAATGTTTCATTTATTCAGTTTATTGAGATGTGCAAACAACAGGGCAGGTACAAAAATGACAAAACAATAGAGGTTTAAGAGAAAGAATCTATGAAATCATCGTAAAAAACAAACCGCCACAAAACTACAAATTAATGTTTTAAACGGGTGGCCAGGTTAGATCTGTAGCATTCGAATATCAAGGGAAATGTAAAAGATGGTGATCGATTGTGTGAATCTGCTTTGTGCAGAAGGTTGAAAAGGATTTTTTTTAACGGAGTGAAAACGATTAGCAAAAGCTAACCAATACAAGCAAAGTTACAAATATTTTACAAGAATTGGAGGAGAGATGCTTCACATGTTCCAATCAAGAAGTTGAAAAGGATGTTGCTTACTTTATGAAATAGTGATATGTCTTATTCATGCCATATTACAACATATATATATGGAAAAGGATGTTGATTACTTTATGAAATAGTGATATGTCTTATTCATGCCATATTACACACAAATATATATGGTACATGGCTGGTTTTTTTTTAAGGAAAAATGTCACAAAAACATAAGTAACTTTCAATTTTGTTTCAATTATATCAATCAAACTTTTGTTTATTCTAATCAGATCACTCAACTTTAAAATATGTTCTAATCCTAAATAAATGACTTGATTAGCAGGTAACCTAATAATTTTAATATTAAAAATGAAATAGAAAAAAAATGTCAAAGGGTACGGCGCTATTTACGTAACTCCCATCCCATCGATGATTCTTTCTCCCATCGTCTCCTTACAATTTATTTTCAATTTGTTATAAATTTTTACAATTTTTTTTGCATTTTTAAATTTATTTTTAAACCAGTTTTTTATATAAAAAATGTTTTTTTATAAAATTTCGAATTTTTATAAAAAAAATTCGTCTTTATTAAAATGTTGATTTTAAAAAATTCGCTTTTTATAAAAAAAAAGAGTTCATTTTTTATAAAAAATCAGTTTTTATATAAAAAATTGATTAGGTTGCCTCTTAATCAGGTCATTTATCTAGGATTAAAACATATATTAAAGTTAAGTTACGTGATTGAAACCAAAAAAGTTTGAATGACCTAATTAGAATTAAATTAAGAGTTGATTATGTTTCTACAAAATTACCTCTTTGTTTAAAGGCCAAATATTATACCACCAAAATTGGCGAAAAGCTACAATTAAACAACTAAAAGACAATAAAAAAACGCCCCACCAAAACAAAATAGAAAAAAATAGATAAATAAATAAAATAAATAAATAAGAAATACAAGCAACATCTAGCTCACCAAATTAACCTCTCCACTAATAAAAAAAAAGACGCCCGAGACTTAATTTCCTCCACCACCAAACTAACATTGAACTATTTAGATTTTAACACCTTCTCGTTTCTAGTCTTTCATAAGACCCAAATGCCACATAAGATCACCACTTGTTTGAGAAAGTAATGATTGAATTCATCTTAGAAAAAAGTAACGAAAACGTTAGAGGCTTTTATCCTCTACACTACACAGCTCATCTTGGCGACACGAATGTGGTCAAACTCTTGACTAGTAGAGGATATGATGTATCGATCCCGATGGAAATGGATACACGCCCCTCATGTTGGTAGCACTAGAAAACATCAGACAAATGTGTGAGCTGTTAATCTTGTGCGGTTTGCAATTTCAAAAGGAGGACGAGGAGATTCACATAGGAAAGAGTTGATCATGAAGAAAGAAGAGGTTTTAAGATGGGGTAAGTTAGGAAAAACGTGGACTGCAATTGCAACTATCTAAAACGAATTTGAAATTTAATTTCCCAAATTACACATTTGGCCTTTTCAAAATTAAATCAAATGGTTAATTTTTGGACTAAAATAAACTTCTATGCATTTTTAATGAAGCAATAGGGATTATGTCCCTTGGACCCCGCTTCTTCTAGAAGAGTTGTCCCCAGACCCCCTTGGATCCCATATTGTCTTAATAAACTTCAAACAAGTATGCATTCTTATTTGAAGATCATACATAATCTCAAATTGCACCAAAATATTGTGTAATCATTTAGTAACAAACCAATTTACAGCAAACAACAAACGAATGCATAAATGAAATATCGTGATCATGATTGAATTCCATCTTATTATATCACAATGACCGGCTAAATTATGTTGAGTTCTCAAAATATCCATTGATATCACACCAAGCATGATGAGCTTACAAACCATGTTTTGTCTCACACCTAATTGCCTAGAATTGCCATTATACACTTAGTTATATGCCTTTGCTAATGTGGCCTCACTATCACACCTGATATGGTATACACGGGAGATATCAACTTGTGCCACAATGGAATCTCATAAATCAGATTTCTTAACCACTCAACTTCTTTAGCAGTTGCAGCTACAACCATAAACTTAGATTCAGCTATCGAGTTAGTTATTCAAATTTGTTTCTTTGAAGCCTAAGAAATAGCATCTCCCCCATTAAGGAACATCCAACTACTTGTGGAAGAATGATCTTCTATTTTGGTTATCCAGCTTGTATCAAAATAACCTTAAACGACCGAAGGAAAACGAATGTAAGTCAAGCCATAATCCATGGTCCCTTTTATGTGCTTGAATACTTGGTTAACAACTTGCTAATGATGTGAACTAGAATTGCTAGTATAACTACTAATCTTTCCAATATCATAGGTTATATCTGGCCTAGTACTAATCATGGCATAAATAAGAGATAAGAGATCTAATAGCTCTTGAGTATTCAAGTTTAGATACTGCAACACATTTATTAGGTATGGGCTTAAGATTGGGATCAATATGAGTACTAATTAGAGAACAATCCTTGAAATTAAAGGTATTGAAAGTCTACTCAATGTAATGTGATTGAGAGATTGAGATACCATTGTTCTCACATTTGATCTTAATTCCCAAGATTAACTTAATCCCCCCCCCCCCTAAATGTCTTTGAAAGCAAACTTAGATGACAACAATTCATTCATTTTATCAACTTGATCATGGTTAGTATCAAAGATCAACATGCCATCTACATACAAACAGATCATGACTCCTTTACGAAGCATCAAACTTGATATATACACATTTGTCAACTTGATTTAAAGAAAAGCCACTAGATAACATAACCTCACTCATGAAACTTTTGATGACAATGTTTAGGTGCTTGTTTCATACCATAAAGAGATTTCATTAATTTACTCACCTTATATTCATTTCTATACATAATAAATCCTTCAGGTTGTTTCAAGTAAATCACATCATCCAATTCACCATTCAAGAATGCAGTTTCACGTCAATTTGGTGAATTACAAGGCTGTGTATGGTAGCAGGTGCTAACAACAACCAAATAGTGGATATCCTTGCAACAGTGGTGTAAGTATAAAAAAAAGTCAATGTCCTCCTTTTGCCTAAAGCCTTGGAAATGAATATGGCTTTGTACTTATCTATAGTACCATCCATGAACATCTTTAAAGATCCATTTACATCTTAAATGTTTACATCCAAGGGTAAATAAGTCAACTTTCGTGTGTTGTAATGCATAATAGGATCAATTCTCATCTTAGATAGCTTATTTCCACAAAGCAACATCTTTTAAGGCTATAACTTCACCATAAGTCTTTGGATCCTCCTCAAGATTATAACAATAATATTGATATTATAAATCAATCTCATTCCTTGATCTTTCAACCAAATAAAGTTGAAAATCATCACCAAAAGACTTAGCTTTCTTGCTCTAGTACTTTTCCTTGGTTAAGTGCTAGTTGAGGGTATATCCACGTTATCAATAAAAAAACATTTAAACTAAGAATCATGTCCTTTGGCCTAAATATAGAAGTAAATCTTTCTTTATCAAAGATTACATCTCGTGACTCTATAACCGAGTTCACATCAACAAAACCATTAGATTCTAACACATAGAATCTATATGCCTTCGAATTCTCAGCATATCAACAAATTTGCAATTTATGACTCTTTCAAGTAACGTTTTCCTTTTAGGTTACATGCGCCTCACAACAGCACAAGCTACATTCCCAAACCTTGAGATAACTCAAGTTTGATATCGTTTTATACCAAAGTTCAAATGATGTCTCTTATTTTATTGGGTTATTGGCTTGAATTAATCCCAACTATCACTTATTGGCCGGGATCACTCCCAACTAAAGAAATCACCACCGCCACCCCCAACTATGAACCTAATTTCTGACAACACTCCCTCCGTTAAAAAATCGTGTCATAAAATGTGCATAGCATGTCATAAAATGTGCATGAGGGAGTGTTGTCAGAAAGTAGGTTCATAGTTGGGGGTGGCGGTGGTGATTTCTTTAGTTGGGAGTGATCCCGGCCAATAAGTGATAGTTAGGATTAATTCAAGCCAATAACCCAATTTTATTATATACAATGAAATTTGGTGATGAATAGTAGAGTTTTTGTTTCTTTTAAATTGGCCACAAAACTTTAGGGTTTTGGCAGTTTTAAAGTTTTTTTTTGTTTTAAGTTTTGTTGTTTTCTACTTTGGCCACAAAACTTTTAACTTTTTTACTTTCGTTTTTAGTATATTTTTTTATAGTTTTATACTTTCACTACAAGATTTTTAGACTTTTACGTTTTATACCCCTTAACTTTTTAACCCTCTAACTTTTAAAGTTTTTTTTTTTGATTATAAGTTTTGTTGTCTTCTACTTTGGCCACAAAACTTTTAACTTTTCTACTTTCGTTTTTATTATACTTTTATAGTTTTATACTTTCACCACGAGACTTTTAGACTTTTACGTGTTATACCCCTTAACTTAGTATATTTTTATAGTTTTATACTTTCACTACAAGACTTTTAGACTCTTACATTTTATACCCCTTAACTTTTTAACCTTCTAACTTTTAAAGTTTTTTTTTGTTTGTTTTAAGTTTTGTTGTCTTCTACTTTGGCCACGAAACTTTTAACTTTTCTACTTTCGTTTTTAGCATATTTTTATAGTTTTATACTTTCACCACGAGACTTTTAGACTTTTACGTGTTATACCCCTTAACTTAGTATATTTTTATAGTTTTATACTTTCACCACGAGACTTTTAGACTTTTACCTTTTATACCCCTTAACTTTTTAACCCTCTAACTTTTAAAGTTTTTATTTTTGTTTTAAAACTTTTTTTGTCTTCTAATTTTGCCACGAAACTTTTAACTTTTCTACTTTCGCTTATAGTACACTTCTATAGTTTTATACTTTCACCACGAGACTTTTAAACTTTTACGTTTTATACCACTTAACTTTTTAACTTTCGTTTAGTATACAAATTCAACCCCGCAGCAACGCGCGGGGTGGTAAACATCTCGTTCCTTTTATTAGCAAATATATTAAATAAGAAATGGACTGTTAACTTAGCATCACCCCAAAATATTCACTTAAACCAGATTAGGATAACATGGAATTCACCATTTCCTTCAAAGTCCTATTCTTCCTTTTTCCCACACCATTTTGTTGTGGTGTATAAGGAGACATGGTCTAATATATTATACCAATAGATTAGAAATACACTTGATCATAATACTCACCACCTCTATTAGTAGGAGTCTTAACCACTCCACTTTGATCAAGCTCTACCTCTTGCTTATAAATTTTAAATTTATCAAGAGCTTCATCCCTTGCATGCAATAAGTAAACATAGAAATATCTAGATGCATCATCAATAAAGGTAATAACATACTTCTTACTACCTAATGACGGTGTGACATGGAAATCACATAAATCACTATAAATAAGATCTAGAACTTTAGTTTCATGTTTAACGGTTTTATAGTGATCTTAGGTAACACAAGTTTTATAATTTTCATTGTTCATATCAAAAGCAGGGATCAAGCTCATTTTTTAGATATCTTTAAATCTTTAATAATGTACACGTATTAGTCTAGCATGACCTAATTCTGGCTTTGTCAAATTTTGCTAGAACTAGAAGATACGATGCAAATAGATTCATCAACAAAAGCAACATCAAGATTTAACTAAATCATACCATTACATAAATAACCAAAACCCACAAAAGAACCATGCCTCGATAATACGTACTTGTCTTTTCCCATCACTTTTTTGTACTCATAATTATTTAATACAATACCATACAACAAGTTTTTACAAATACCAGGTACATACAACACATTATCTAGACATAAACACTTTCCAGAAGTAAATATAAGCTTCAAACTTCCTAGTCCTTGGATTGGTTCACTTGCAATATTACCCATTTTAAGCAATGATCCATCTTCAATTGGTCTAAGATCCTTGAACCAATGAAGATCTTTGCACACTTGACTATTTTCTCCTGAATCAAACCATGCACCATGCAACATTATCATCCCGCACATAAGTTGCTTCAGAAATTAGTGATACATAAATCAAACCCGAATTAAAATTTGGTACTACATTATGATCATGTTGCTTTCTTGGATCCCACATGAACCAACCTTATTCTTTCCCGTATAGACCCAACAATCTATCTTGAAGTGACCTAGTTTACCACACTTCCAACATATCAACTTAGGCTGTGTAAGAGCCTCGGAGGATCTTACTACTGGTTCAATCAATCAATCTAGCAACAAGAAAGGTAAATAAGCTTGTTGGTTACTGAATCACACAAGAAACAATAAATACAAGCTCTGGTTCTCTCTCTAGAAACACACACAGATGATACACAAATGACTCCGAGTTCTATCTATCTAAACAGATCAACACTATTTATAGTGTATGATTGTTCGGCGAACCAAGTTGCCAGCGAACCAATGGTTCGTGATGGTTCGCTGCCCATGAACCATTGGTTCGTGGCTTGCTTCGCTAAACTCAAGACACACAACCAAGCTCCTATCGATACAACACACGAGACACAATATAGCATACAGATTATGCTCTAATAGACTCTCCCTTAACGTGTGGTGTATCTATTATAACTAAATCTCTAGTCTTCAATCTTCAACATTACTGCATCAGATATTCAACTTGAAATCTTCTGTTAGAAATAGAGCTTGCATGGCTGGATCAGCACTTGATCAACTTTTTAATTTCAAGATCCACTTGTAAAAGATAATTCAATCTCCCCCTTTCACCATGCTAAAGTCTTGACACACAGAACTTGCGACTTGAGAAGACAAAAGCGCGGTTTTCGTTTTGATTTACCAAAATTAATTTAATCTTTACACAAAACCTCTCTTTGAGAATCTAAGATATAGTTTTGAAAATTTGATTTTGTATCACATGATGATTGGTCGAAAACAAATAAGAAACAAAATCTTTTTGGCTTTTTTGAAACTTTACATCAAAACACACCAAAAATCGTTTTGATTTTTCTAAATTTATGCTAAAACACACCTAAAATATTTTTGGATTTTTCAGATATGAAACATAAAAGCAATACCGAATCAGACACTATCTTTGTCTTTTGCGAGAAAGATCATAACATGGGATCATATTGGACATAACGCACTTAACTACATTTCAATTTCGACTAATTTAGCACATAAGCCACGTCGATTGATGATATAATTTTTCCAACTTAAACTCTGACACAATCATACTCATAACATCTGGATATGTTAAGATATTGATTAATTTTCTTTGACCAGTGTACCTCACTCTATCAGACATACTCATATACGCTTTTATATCACACTTTGTGATTTCACTTGTGATTTAACACATAGTGGTTGTATTCATGATATAGTCAACTGTGTTTCATGTAAAAAGAAATAAGAACGTTAATCCGTCTACCTTAAGGTCTCTCTTTCGATACGCAGATAAGGCCTCGAATTTAACAAAATAAGAAAATAAATATAAGTTGAAATTGTATAATTCAACAACAATCGGGTTGGTCTTGTGGACACGTAGAGAAAGTCTGATGAATTATACGAAACACTACAGAAAATAAAGCAAAACCTTAAATGAACAACTATCAGGTCGATACTCTACTCAGAGATAGTGCGATCATTTAAGAAAATAAAGAAAATCAAACAATTTTAAATTTTTGCAAAATGAACACATGTATACACAGTGACTTCTCATTTTCTTTTTCACATATCCTTTCAATATCTTGAGATACGCTTCAAGATGTTGTCCACTAGGTCAGGCATGAGTATTTAATGTATATCAAATTTGAATATTTTTCTGATTTGCCGAGCCTACCAGCACATCAAGCAATGGTCTTATGACTTTTTCACCTATTTTATCCATGAGTCAGACACGTAAGCCCATGTATCATCATTTCCAAATTATGTTGGATCATTTTCTCATTTTTTAATGTTTTTGTATTTTTCATGATTTTCTCCCCCTTAAAAAAAAAGCTATTTTTGGATTTTTTTTATTTTAACAAAAACACAAAGGCATTATTTTTTATTTTTTTAATTTTCTCCCCCTAAACTACATACGGAATATAAAAGAAGAAAATTGACCTTCTGACATAGATACCTTTGAGTTTTAGCTTTTAGAAAAATTCCATTTTGAAATTTGAATCATTGAATATAAGTTAAGAAAAGCAGAATACTCCTCCGTTAGCAATTTTGCAACCGCCAACAGGTCTTCTAGAAGTACTTGCATATTGGTCAAACACGTTAGTTTAGAAATGAACCGAAGCGAATCACTTCTGGTCGACCAGTGTCTTAATTTCCCTTAGAAACCAGGTTTCCATTGTTGCTTTGGTAAATCAGTATTTGATGAACCAGTCACATTAGAATATGACATACAACCTACATTTTGAACATATTAAAATTTAGGAACAAATCTTCCTTGTTTTTTGTAAAACGTAGGATGAAATTCATCAAATACTTTGCCATTTTCATCAATAAACTTTAATTTGACAGATTTACCAACATATGGAACCTTTCATTGTCTTTGAGTAGAAGCAGCAGTGGCTGTACAATCTTGTGCCATATGTCCCTTCTAGAGACATTGGTAGCACAATTGCTTGTGTATATTTTTCCTTTTCGGCCTCTGTAAAGCTTCACAAAAGTTGTAAGTTCCAGTATGATCATAGAAATTATCAAATACCTGAAATCTGTGATCATGCACCCGTTTTGATGTAGGACTTCTTTGTGTCAAATTAGAACCACCAAAATAATTTTTTTCTTTCTTGGGCATTGGAACATCTTCTTTAACGAATACTTCAGTAATTTTCTAAGCATCCACACAATGTAGTGGAAACTCCGTGTCAGAAAATATTTGTTTCGAACCCTTGAGTTTGTAAAATCTTTCGGGTTGAACCTTTTCGGCTTTGAAAACATCCTTTTGAACTTGCTTTAAATTAATCTTCTTCAAATTAGGTTGCTTTTGATGCTTAGAACTTCCAACTTCAGCAACCTTCTGCTCGAAACCTAAACCAACCTATTTTCCAGAGATCTTCTCCTTTGAATTAGAGAATTAAGCCCGTTCAACATCCTTCTGTTGATAAAAGATAGTCTCCTTAATATCTGTATGAGGAATAATCTTCTCAAGTGAAATAATTGATTTCTCAGTTTCAATCGACGAAGAACTAGACACAAACGATGTTACTATAGGAACTTCAAACTGCTTTTCAGATTTCTTTCCATTCTTTTTGTATTTCTTTTTCTTGAGCTTCTTTGCTTCAACAAAACTTGGATCAGAAAACTTTGAGTAATCACAATCTTTGATATTTTTCTTTCAGAACATTGAAAACTTCTTTTTTATAGAAGGGGTGGAATTGTGTTTTTGAAAACCTTATCGAAATTCTCATCCATACATAAGAAACTTGTGAAAGATTGTGAATTTGTGACATTATTTAGCTGCTGATTTACATCAATAACTCGTATTTTTAGATCATATATCTTCTGTTGAACTTCAGATAACTCTTTTTTAGTTGTGATTAACTTCTTTGCAACTCGATTTGTCTCTGACTTCTACAACCTCAGATTATCCAGCTCATAAAATAATTCCTTTTTTAAGTTTTTCCTTATTTCTTTTCTGAATCTCATAATTTTCCTTTGGCAACTTGTTCTCCTGAATCAATTCCTTTTGATCTTCAAGTAGCCTGAAATTATCATTCTGATAACCTACTGCGTTAGCAGCGAGTTCATCAAAAGTCTTGTTAAGAACATTGATGAGGATAGGTCAAGACCGGACATGCAAATGGCTTAACATCTACATTTCCGATGGTGAAGACCTCAAGAGTAAGTGTCATACAAAGAACAATTCGGAGGCGATGCAGTTGCGGATGAACAAGATGCAAGTGCATCCAGCCAACTTACGAAGATGCGACTTCAGTAGTTCTATAAATAGCTCATTCATTCACTAGCAATGTAACTTCTGATTCCGGATAACCACACATTTACTGTGTGTTTTCCACATTTTGTACTCAAATATTTGTGATATTAACAGATCCATTGATTCATCGATTAATCTTCGTAAATTAGCCTGTTCCTAGTTGAATTGTAATTTCTCATTTACGTGCGGTGAGATTTTGTGGTTCATCAATTGGCGCCATCTGAATTCTCAGGAATTGGTGAAAAATGGAGAAGCAATCGGATGAGTCAGTGAAGAGGAAGTCCATTTTCGATCTAGGAGGATCACCGAAGGATCAGCTGGAAAACCTAGTGAAAAAGTTTCGGTGTTTCAATTACCGAATCACTCTGACGATAATCCATATTCGGATCATGATGATGAGGACGATAATGTGGATCCGAATAATGCTGTAGAGGTCTTACGAGGTTTTGATCGAGATTTCCTGTTGAGAAATTTGCAGATTCTGAATCAGTTAAAGGACAAGGAAAAACGCGAACAATGGCTGCAGGAAGTTCGCGCAACTCTGAAATTTACTCCGAAAAAGGATGCTGCAAAAACTGTCGATCAGAAGGATCTAGATGATCTTCTAAATGAAGATCGTACAATTATCAAACAGTCAAAATCATCAGGTGTCGATTTTAACGCTTTGAATGCATAGAGAAATTCGTTTTTGAAAACAATTGACCGATACACATATTTTGGATCGATAAAATTAATTTGAATTTGTTCAATTCAAAAGTTAATGATCAATTGTCGATTTGGTACTTTGATGCATTTTGATCCTTGTGGTATGATAATGGTTTAATGATAATGTGAAATCCTTATGAATGGATACACAATTGAGAATCGTATGGTGAAATGCGAAATCTGGAAATTCGTTGAATGAATACTGGATGAAGATTTGAAGATTCAAAGAGGCTCTTATGAAGATTGCCTAAAAAATCTGGAAAGTCATAAGAACAACAATTAAAGCGGGAAAAACTTCTTCAAATTTGAATTTTAGAAACTTCAAATACACACTCAAGTTTATTCTTTGATTTTTCAAACAAATCATTAAAATCGCCTTCAAATTCTTTTGCTGCTTTTTTGCCACTTTGCAACTTCTTCAATCAAAACATCATTTTCTTCAGGTAACTTGACAACTGTTTTCTTGAATTCCTCAAGTTCACTTCAAAATATTAACTCTTTTTCAGCAGTGCCAGTTTGAAATCCTATAAAACTCAACTTTTGAGAAGAAAACTCTTGATTTAATTCATTCAACTTCCTCTTGAAGTTTTCCAACTTAACGTCCCTCCTTTTACTTTCAACAACCAACAATTCATTCTCTTTAAGCAACTCTTGGATCTTCTTATCCTTTTAAGAACAAAATTCACAAACTGATTCATATCGCCTGGATTCAGATTCAGAATCACTCTGTTCAATCTGCACATTTGCCATGAGAGCTTAATGTGATTCTTCAAGCAAATCATTATCTGGGATTACAGAACTAGTTTCTATTATAGCATCATCAAGTTGAGATTTGCAAATAAAAGCAGACTTATCAGGAAACTATTGAATCTAGTCATATACTGGACCAGCTTGAGAAACCAATGCCTTTTGATTTGAAGTACTTATTGTTGGCTTTGATGTAGAATCATTTCCATCAGAATTTGACTTAACACCTGCTGATTTTGCACATTCACGAGCAAAATGACCGAAGCTGGAAGACTTAAAACATTTTACAATTTGATTTATCCAAACCGACTTTACCATCTGGATTTAAACTTTGTATTTTTGTTCTCTTTCTGAATCTTGTAGCTCTTTGTGCCAACATAGCAAGTTGCTAGTTGAGATCCATATGTTCAAGATTATTCGGATCTATCTAATTAAAATCTTCTTCAGTTAGATTAGCAGTTGGCAAACCTCCATTCAGAATTCCATAATATGATGATAACAAAGCATATATTAATGCCAAATGTTCATCAGGTGTCTTGACAGAAAATGCAGTTTGATTTGTTTGATTTGTTTGATTTGGAATGCTGAAACTACAACCTCATGAAGTACCAGAATTTTCATAATTTTCAAAACCGTTTCCATCAAGAAATGTTGTGGAAGATGTTAATCCAAAACCAAATGGTTTAGATTTAGCATTGATAGTTGCGGAATTCTGACCATGATATAATTCTAGATTTTGTAGCTGAGCAGTTGATTTGTTTGCATTCAGCATTTTCATTTCTCGAGCTTAAAGTTTTCCTGTCAATGCATGAAATGACAAAGTTGAGAAATCTTTATCATGAGTAAGCAACAATACATAATTTTCCCACTTTTCGGGTAATGCTTCCAGCAATTTTTCTTTTAGTTCTTCCTCAGTCTTTTCAACATCAACCATCTTCAGTTCACTTATCAGATGTGACATTCGAGACACTAGAGTAGTAATATTCTCCTTTTTAAAATGTTGAAAATTTTCGAACTCTTTGTTTAGAACCTTTCTTTTACTCTTCTTATACTGATCATTTCCTTCACATCTTAGTGCCAATGCATCCCACAATGATTTAGATTTAATACATGTGCTAAACTGATGTAATAACTCTTTTGGCAATGCCATAGTAAGATAACTATAAGTTTTCTTTTCAATCTCATAACTTCTCTTTTCCCCAGATATAAAATATTTTCTTTCTTTGCTCTCTCCCTCAGAATCAGTTGGTTTATTATACCATAAATCAACATCATTTGAATTGATATACGCAGTAAATCTTTGCTTCCAATTATGATAATCTTCTAGTTGTAACAATTTAGAAACTTTCTGGCTTGTTTCGATTTCGTTATCATGATTGAGTATGGCTTGTATCGTGTTTTGTATACCTGCAAAAGCTTGAAAATCAGACATCTTGAATTTTAATGAAATTATGTCTAACGAACCAAAATTATATAACAGCGAACCAATACAATTCCAGCGAACCGAAGAATGTTGACCGAACCAAAAGTCAACTAATAAACAGCGAACCGATAAAACCTTGGCGAACCAAAAATCCTTAGTGAACCAAAATTATCAGCGAACCGATGACTTGGGCGAACCGATAATGTTCAGCGAACCAATGTTTCGGCGGACCAATGCTTCGGAGAAATAACCGTTGTGAAACGTAGATAATTGCCACGGACCGAAAATTAAATATTGCCTAGCAAACCAGCCAACGAACCAAAGGCAATCTTCAATCAACGGACCAAAATTGCTTTGAATCTTCAACCAGTGAACCAATTCTCAGCAAACCAACAGGAAAAATGCATTCAACGGACCAAAAAACTCATCCGGTGAACCAATACATTCAACCGACGAATCAAACTAATTTTTTTTTGTTTTTGACGAATTTGAAGGTTTTGGACTGTGATTTGCAACAGTCAAGTAGAAAAACACTTAAAGAACGTTTTAGAAGCACTTTTGAGACCATAAACTCGAAAAATTGATGAATTTTGATGAAAACCCACTTTCTCTCTATAAAAGCTCGAAATTAGATCAATCACAAGCCAGTAGAGCAACCTGGATTTTCTCTTATACCACTTGTAAGAGCCTAGGTGGATCTTACTACTGGTTGAATCAATCAATCTAGCAACAAGAAAGGTAAATAAGCTTGTTGTTTATTGAATCACACAAGAAACAATGAATACAAGCTCTGGTTCTCTCCCACTCTATAAACACACATAGAAGATACACAAATGACTCAGAGTTTTATCTATCTAAACAGGTCAACACTATTTATAGTGTATGACTGTTCGGCTAACCAAGCTGCCAGCGAACAAATGGTTCGTTGCCCACGAACCATTGGTTCGTGGCTTGCTTCGCTAGCCTCAAGGCACACAACTAAGCTCCTATTGATACAACACACGAGACACAATATAGCATACGGATTATGCTCTAACAGGCTATTTTGTTTGGACTCTTGTTGTTGTTACTTTGGAACTTGCATTTATTGTCTTTAAACTTGTTAGGATTATAGAATGATCCATCACTTTCTTACACCATATTCACAGACGACGAATCAAGCATATTTTGATCCCTTCACTTTGCTAACTTCTTGATCCCTCAAGTACTCCTCAATCTTAAAGTGACTTTTATGTTCAATCAGGTTCAAATCCTCCTTCTTATGCTTCAAGGTATGCTTGAAGTCTTTTCAAGAAGGGAAACTTATCAATTATTCTTGAAACCAAAATGAATTCATTCATCATCATATCATGTTGTGCTGAATGACCTAGAATTCGTAGAAATTTGTTATATTATTCAATAGCAGGCCTTGAGTCAACCATCTTGTAATTATAAAATTACTAACAGGAAATTTGGTACTCGACGCATCTTCTGCCATACACTTGGATTCAAGTGAATCCCGTAAGTCTTTTGCAAATTCAACATTTTGATAAACATCGAACAATGAATTAGACATACCGTTTAAGATGTGACCACGACATATGTAGTCATCATTTTCTCATTTCGAACGCCTCCTAGCATGATCTAGGTAGCGTTTCATTAGGTAGTTCCCCAGGCATCAGTGTAATCAGAGCGTACAAAACTTTTAAAGTTTTCAACAGGAAGTGCATCTTCTTTTGCCAGAATCGAAAATTTGGCCCTCCGAACTTGTCAAATTCCGTGAACTTGCTCGTCATATCCATCACGGATTCACCACCGTTAGTCATCTTCAATGATAATTTTCAATCTTTGTTGGAGAATTGCTAGAAAAACAAAATTTGAACTTGGATAAATATAAAATCGTGAATCACTTTCAGATCTAAATTATTTGGGGCTTCTTCCAAATACATTAATAGGATAAAATCAGAGTGCTTGTCAAGATTTTCATACGTGTTTTGTATTACAGAGAACTCGTGAACCAGGGAGTCGAATTTGGGGATTAAGGGAGTGTATATACGATAATTGCATTTGCAGTTATCGAAAACAAAATTCGAATTAAATTTCCCAAATTACGCATTTGGTCCTTCCGAAATTAAAAGGTTAATCTTTAGACCAAAATAAAATATGATACGTTTTTAATAAAGCAACAAGGGCTCTGCCCCTAGGACTCCATCATAAGCTATCGTCCCTAGTAGGGGTGAGCAAAAAACCAAAAAACCGGCAAAACCGGACCGAAAAAAACCAAACCGAAACTTATGGTTCGGTTTCGGTTCTGGATGAAGAAAAAATCGAACCGAACCGAATGAATAATTTATATAAGTTTTTAAGTTTATATAGATATGTAGGTGTATTAATTAACTTAACAGCAATTATCTACAATCCTTGTGTAGCTCAGTTGATATTTACATTTGCAAATGACAAAGAAGTCTCAAGTTCGAGTCCTCCCTCAATCTGTTATTTCATTTTTGAGTTGCAACTTCTCTTCTTTCCTCTTTTTACCATCGAAGACGATGGAGATTGGGGTCAAGATATCTAACGTTAAAAATTTAATACCATTTTTTATTTTGTATGGTTACACGTGTTTTTGTTTTTTTAATTTGATAGTTATAACGGTACTTACTTATTACTATTTTTTTTTCTTCTAAGACTACACATTTAATGTTTAAATTATTTTAACCACATTTAAAAAAAACGAATCCGAACCGAAACCGAAAAAAACCGAAAAACCGAACCGAAAAAAAACCAAAACCGAATGGTTTTTTTTTCTAGGAACCGAACCATTCGGTTTTCGGTTTGGTTTGACCCAAAGACCGAACCGAACCATGCTCACCCTTAGTTCCTAGACCCTGTTTCTTCTAGGGGCCTTGCCCTCGGACCCTACTTCTTCTGTGGGCGCTGCCCCCGGACCCTCTTCAAAGCGTTTTGTCCCGATTGTCTTAATAAACTTTAAATAAGTGCATACTTTTTTTAAGATCATACATAATTTTAAATTATACTAAAATATAACAAGTTAAAAAGGAAATGATAATTAGATGGTGATCGATTGTGTGAATCTTATTAGTCTTTAGCTATTCCTCTATTTATTTGTATTTACTCTTATTTAATTCTTGGTGTGTATATAATGTACTTCTCTATTGTGGAATAGATATCGATTATTTACCCAGTTCACATGGTATAGAGCCTGATCCCCTCCCCCCTCCCTCTCTCTGCCTCCCGTTTTTTTTTCTTTTACCCCCCCCCCCCCTGCCCTAACGCCGCCGGCAGCCATGTCTGCCTCCTCCTCCCCCGGCAGCGTCAACATGACCACTGCTCTCCATATGATCAATCTCAAGCTTTCTTCCACAAATTACTTGATGTGGAAAGCGCAGATGGAGAAAATTCTTGGTTCTCAGCGCCTCTTGCACCACATCGACGGCACTTCCACCATGCCCCCTGCCATGACCTCTGCTGAAGATAAAGATGTGGCCAACCCTGAGCATACCGCTTGGGTTGATGATGACAACAATGCTATTCTCCTTCTTCAAAATTCCCTATCTGAGGAATCCTTTGCTGAAATCCTCACCCTCACCACGGCCCGTCAGATCTGGACGACCCTGGCCTCCATTTACAGCAGTGACTCAATCGAGCGGGTCCAGAACCTAAAAGATGAGTTGCGTCGCCTTGTCAAAGGCAACTCGTCTGTCTCTGATTTTGCCAAACAATTCAAGGCCCTTTGTGACCAATTGATGGCGGTTGGGCATCCTGTCTCCGACATCGACAAGGTTTATTGGTTTTTATCTGCCCTTGGTCCCTCCTTCTCCTCGTTTTCATCGGTGGTTCGCCAAGCCAAACCCCCTCCCACCCTTCGTGATCTGATTGCCCAAGCCGAAGGCGAAGAAATATTTCTTCGCAATCTCCATGGCACCAACCCCTCCCCCGTTGCTTTCAACGCTCAGACCTCACATTCCTCCGGAAATTCCAACCGTGGCCGTCGCAACAGGAACCAAAATCCTTCTCGTGGCAACAAATATCGTGGTAACCGTGGCGGCCGTAACAATCGTGGCTATTATCGTGAGCCTAAGTGTGCTCTTTGTCAAAAGTTTGGTCATTATAAGGATGATTGTCCTACTCATGTTATAACTCTTAAGCCAAATACTTCTGTTGATGCAAATTTAGTGCAGGCTTTTCAATCCAAATGCAATTTGAGCAATGAAGCTAACCCGGATTGGTATGTTGATTCTGGGGCTACAGCTCACATGTCCCTCAGTCCTGACAATATTTCTCATTCATCTCCGTACTCAGGTAATATTAATGTCACTATTGCTAATGGCTCCTCTCTCCCGATTTCTCATTCGGGAACAGCTTGTATTAATCCCAATATAACTCTTCATGATGTTCTGGTCATCCCGTCCCTTAAAAAGAATCTATTATCCATTAGCAAACTTACCTCTGATCACAATCTTGATGTTTTGTTTTCTCGGAATTTCTTTACAATTCAGGATCGGGACACGCATCAGGTTCTTGCTAAAGGAACTTGTGAAGACGGCTTGTACGTGCTCCGTGGAACCCAGCATGCCCTTATGACTACTACTACTAATAATAAAGCGTCCTTTGAGACGTGGCATAATCGCCTTGGACATGTGTCCTTTGACATTATTTCCTTTTTGCAAAAGAATGGTTGTTTGAATTGTTACTTCGGTTTTACCGAAACCTACTTTATGTTCCGCTTGCCAGTTATCTAAGTCAAGTCGGTTACCTTTTGATTTAAATAACAAACGTGCTATTTCACCGCTTGATCTTGTACATTGTGATTTATGGGGACCCGCTCCCGTTAACTCGGTTGATGGCTATCGGTATTATGTCATCTTCGTTGATAATTTTTTCTCGATTTACTTGGCTTTACCTGCTTAAATCTAAATCCGAGTTCAGCACCATCCTACCGGTATTTTTAAAACTTGTTCAAACCCAATTCTCCAGGACACTAAAGGTCTTTCAAAGTGATGGAGGAACTGAGTTTGTGAATCACACGGTCAAACAAATCTTTGAGAACAATGGGACTTTTCACCAACTTTCTTGCCCATATACGCCACAACAAAATGGTCGGGCCGAACGTAAGCATAGACATGTTGTTGAAACTGGATTGGCACTCCTCTTCAATGCCAAAGTCCCGGTCACGTATTGGGTTGATGCCTTTTGCACTGCGGTCTATATTATCAATAGGCTACCCTCCAAACTTTTGGATTTTAAATCCTCATTCGAGGTCTTATTCTCGCGAACACCACGCTATGACAATTTTAGAACTTATGGTTGTCAAGTTTTCCCATATCTTCGGGATTACTCGGATCACAAACTGGCCCCTCGAAGCATTCCGTGTGTTTTTATTGGCTATTGTGTTAAATACAAGGGCTTTAAATGTCTTGATGTCGCCACGTCTCGGATCTTTATAACCCGTCATGCAAGGTTTAATGAATCACATTTTCCCTTTAAAGAAACTAACTCCATTTCTCATCCATCCCTCCTGGAGTTAACCACTTTCTTTCAAGATATATCTTCTGACACAATCTCATCTCACAACCCAAATATTCCACCACCTAAACCTATTAGATGTACCTCCTGTGATAGTCCTTCAGATACCTCCCATGCGCCACAACCCACTCCTCCTGACCATGATTCAGCTCCTATTGGGCCAGCCCATTACCCTTCCAATCAGACCCCCACTCCCACTTATGTTGCGCCACCCCAAGATCCTTCTCCACCGCCCGTCCCAAATTCCCCTCCTATACCCCCGTCCATCCCACCCAGTAGCCACCCCATGATTACTAGAGCAAAGGCAGGCATATTTAAACCAAAACATAAATTAAACCTGGCCCACACTACCTCACATCCCCTCTATTATGCGTTACTTGCTCAACGTGATCCTACCTCTGTTATTGAAGCAAAACAATCACCTCAATGGCTTACGGCGATGTATGATGAGCTCAGTGCTCTTGCTAAAAATCAAACGTGGGACTTGGTGCCACGTCCTACATCTCAAAATGTTGTTGGTTCTAAATGGCTCTTTCGGACTAAATACAAAGCGGACGGATCGATCGATAAACTTAAAGCTCGGTTGGTTGCTCGAGGTTTCACTCAAGTCCCTGGAATTGATTTCTTTCACACGTTTAGTCCGGTGATCAAAGCCGCAACAATCCGTATTGTGTTATCTCTTGCCGTTATTAACAAGTGGAAACTGCATCAACTAGATGTCAAAAATGCCTTCTTGAATGGCAATTTGAATGAGACTATCTTCATGGAACAACCTCCTGGTTTTGATCATCCTCGCTTTCCAGGACATGTATGCAAATTAAAAAAGGCGTTGTACGGACTCAAGCAAGCCCCCGGGGCTTGGTTCCAACGTTTGAGCAATTTTCTTCTTAACAATGGGTTTACTTGTAGCAAAACGGATACCTCGTTTTTCATATTTCAGCGGGACTCATGCATTCTATACTTACTCGTATATGTGGATGATTTGATCCTCACGGGTAATTGTGAAAGAGTTATTCAGAAGTTCGTTACCAAACTCAATCATGAATTCTCCATTAAAGATCTCGGTGACCTCAGTTTCTTCTTGGGTTTAGAAATCACCTACACGACTGATGGGTTATTCTTGAGTCAAACGAAGTATGCTCGTGACATCTTAGCCAAAGCTAACCTTCTCGAAGCCAAACCGGTCTCTACACCTTTGGATACGCACACCTCTCTTGTTTCAACCGGAGACCCGTATCACGATCCAACTAAATATCGCTCTCTTGTTGGCGCGCTCCAGTATCTAACGATTACTAGGCCCGACTTATCTTTCGCCGTAAATCAAGTAAGTCAGTTTATGCAGAAGCCGACCATCACCCATTTTCAATGCATCAAACGCATCCTTCGCTATGTCAAAGGCACACTCTCCTTTGGTCTCACATTCTCCAAACCATCCTCCACCGCCTTACTTGGATACTCAGATGCCGACTGGGCCCGTTGTATCGAAACCCGTCGTTCTACATACGGATACTCCATCTTCTTAGGTGGAAATCTTGTCTCCTGGAGTGCCAAAAAGCAACCAACCGTGTCTCGGTCCAGCTGCGAGTCCGAATATAGAGCTATGGCTAATACTGCTGCTGAAATCATTTGGATCACGCATCTCCTTCAAGAGCTTCATGCTTTACCTCCTTCTCGCCCCACGTTGCTCTGTGACAATCACAGTGCCATATTTCTCTCTCAGGATCCTGTGTCTCACAAGAGAGCTAAGCATATTGATATTGACTATCACTTTGTTCGCGAGCTTGTCTTGTCGGGTAAACTACACACCAAGTTTATTCCTTCCAATCTTCAGGTGGCTGATATCTTCACCAAAAGCCTTCCGCGCCCGTAATTCGAGCAGTTTTGGAGCCTGCTTCGCATTGGTCCGCCACCATTCCGATTGAGGGGGGATATTAGTCTTTAGCTATTCCTCTATTTATTTGTATTTACTCTTATTTATTTCTTGGTGTGTATATAATGTACTTCTCTATTGTGGAATAGATATCGATTATTTACCAAGTTCACAAATCTGCTTTGTACAAAAGGTTGAAAAGGATGTTGCCTGCTTTTTGTTGATAAGTATATGTTTCACCCACTTATTTATTTACAATACAATACTATGATAATTTTAATATATTGCCAACAAGATTCACGTTTTGCGGTGGTTAAAAACTTGACATAGCTATATTTAATCAACAACGGTGTGAAATCGCCAACTCATATGTTTTAATTGGTGCTGTTTGCATACTAGATTATCTCATGAATGTCCTATTTGCAAGCATTGAATTATTGTCATGCTATTTTGATTAGCTATGAAATACGAAATACGAAATACGAAATACGAAAGTATTTGAGTATATCATATTCAAAGCTAACCTAACCCTCTCCAAACCCTATGAAAAACTGAAAGCTAAGAAAAACACCATATTTGCTTATTTATTTATTTATTTATTTATTTATTTATATATGTGAGGATTTGAAAATATGCACGTGATATATTGAGATATGCAAAAGAACAAACATCATATCAGGGCAGGTGAAAAACAACTCATGCATAATTGGACAAAACATTACGGTTTTTGAGAAAGAATCCATGAAATGATTGCTAAAAAGTAAAAACAAACAACAAAATTACAAACGTTTCCCCTTTTATTAGTGAGTTAGGTGTGTTTAGCAAAGCCATTCAACTTGGTAAATGTCTTTAACTAGATGAGTAGATGATCATAGTGTCGCGTGAGGGCCACATTGTTTAACAAACATTATATCTTTATATCGACAAATGGAATTTCCATTCTTTTGTAACATTTAAATTTAAGGGTTATTGGATTTAAATAATCCCAACTATCAGTAATTGGCCGATAATAATCCCAACTCAGGAAATGTTTTCTAACGAGCCAAACTTTCACCCTATTTTTTTCTGGCAGTCCCAAACTAACAGAATGTTAACGGTGTTAACTTTTGATGATGTGGCATGATGAGGTGGCGGTCCATATGGCATTTTAATCTGATGTGTCATTCTTTTGATGATGGGGTCATAAACAACAATTACTAAATTATTAATAATAATAATAATAATAATAATTATTATTATTATTATTATTATTATTATTATTATTATTATTATTATTATTATTATTATTATTATATAATATACACACATAGATATACACACATCACCACCATCATCTTCTCCAACGATATCACCACCACCGCTCCGACACCACCACTGCTCCGACACCATCACGACCACAGCTCCGGCACCACCACCACAACCCCGACATCACCACACATCACCACCAACATCCGGCAACTCCGGCGACCTACAACTCCAGCGACCTCAACTCGACACCTGCAACTCCGACGACCTGCAACCCGGTGACCTACAACTCGGCACTTGCAACTCCGGTGACCTGCAACGCGTGACCTGCAACTCGACAACCTGCAAATCGAACAAATCTGAAAATGGCGACGGGAACGAGATGGCGACGGGAACGAGATGGCGACGGGAACGAGATGGCGACGGGAACGAGATGGCGACGGGAACTCACGATGGCGACGGAGACAGTGGAAGTCGCCGACGATGAATTGGTCGGGGATGGCGGAGGGAATCTCTTCCTCTTCTTATTCAGTGGGTGGGTGAGTTTATTAATGTTTTAAAGGTTTTTTTATTGAATTTTCTATATATACCCTCATCTTTTATTAATTTTCACAAATACACCTTATCTTGCCACCTCATCATGCCACATCATCAAAAGTTAACACCGTTAACATTCTGTTAGTTTGGGACTGCCAAAAAAAAATAGGGTGAAAGTTTGGCTCGTTAGAAAACATTTCCTGAGTTGGAATTATTATCGGCCAATTACTGATAGTTGGGATTATTTAAATCCAATAACCCTAAATTTAATTATGTACTTGAGAAGCACCACCTGTTTATAAACACTTGTTTTCAGATCTAAAATGAAATTATAGTGAAAAAAAAAAACGAAAGGTAAAACATAGCCCTTCCAAATTGAGATTTCAAGGTCAAGAAGAAATTCAACCAATGAATTTCATCAATAAAGGATTCAAGAAAAGAATTTGGGAGAAGAAAAACTCTAATCTCTCATTGATTACGAACGAGTATATATACAGCATACACTAAGCCTTTAACGGCTATTAACGGAAAATTAAAATCTAACGGACATAACAAACTAATTACAAAGTTTACATTCTGCCCCCCATACTTTCTGAAGAATTACAAATCTGACTAAAAGTCAACACAAGGCAACAAACCACTCTCATAATAAATAAATAAAAAAACAAAGAACGCATAATGAGTTAACCACCAAATCAACTTTAATAATTTCTAATGAACATTTTGTAATCAATAAACCCAAATTCTAGTTAGGTTCACAAACCACACCAATTCAAAATAATAGCATAACAAATACTCCATCACTAATATTCTTTAAAAAGATTATGATGATTTGAATTTGGACAATGTTGAGATTGGAGGTCTTTTCCTATATCCATGAGTAAATCCATGTAAAAAAGAAGGGTACAATTTACAATTCTAAAGATAAATAAACCTAAACCCGAATACAAATTTCATAATTTGGTAAAATTCCGCGAAAAAAGAACAAAACAATTGGTAAATCACTTCTTTGAGAGACTGATAGTAAACAATACCTAGAGATTTAGAAAAATGATTACACCTATTTTCAGACAATACCTCACGAACTTTGATGTTCAAATCAGAGTTTTCTTCACTATCAAGAGCCTGTTCGGGATATATATATATCTGAATATCTCTGATCATGTGTATTAGACATTTTTTTTATTTTTTGGAAAACAATTCTAATTTTTATATATAAAAAGAGTTACAACAACACAACTCAAGACATCATACAAGGAAGGCGGGCAACAAGCTGCGCCGCCAATCCTTTCTGAATAGAAAACCCTAGATGTGTAAAAATGACGTTCATTGACCTAGGGGCTGCAATATTCCCAAGCATGACTTTTGGGATACGGCTAAGTGTGTCCATGGCCTCCGATGCAAGGTGGCCAAAAGTGTCATACGCGAAGGAAACAAACACATGTTGATTTTTAAGGCACGCTTTCTTGTGTTTGTCCACCTTCCCAGTCGCCACTTTAGAAGCTGCTTGGCCAGCTCTGAATGTGTCGGACCTCAGCCCCACCAGGGGGGAAACCCCGGTAAGATCAACACAAGCATATTTCCCCCTTTTCCACCTAAAAACAAGGACATCAGCCAGTCTGAGCGTTGAGCGTCCATCGAAAGGGTCTGGAAAAAAATTAACTGGTGCCTCTTTTTTAGCTGAGATCCCCGCCTTTTTAAAAATGTCAAACAGAACATCCCGCACCACATCATGCCTGTATTTGAAACCAGGGAGCTCTCTACAGTGGACGACATGCTCTGCGATCGTTATTATTAGATTAGATTACGGTTAATTAATGAGTCCACGGGCCATTAGATATCTAGGGTTTATAGTTCATTCTCTATATAACTCGTATCTTCAATAATGACAATTTATTTATTCAGTCATTCTATTATTCTTACATGGTATGACAGCCTAAACAATTAAACCCTAAAAGCCGTCACCGAGTTCAAACCCTAGAAAGGGCGGTGTGCCGTTGTCGCCCGCCCTGTCCCAACTTCTTCTTTTTTTTCCTTCTCCGGTTTAGTTTCCTCTATTTTATAGTTTCCCGTTCAAATAAAGCTTTAATTCGGTTCAAGATTCAGGTCATTATCTATACACGTAAGATTTTTTTTCTTCCGATCGTTTTGTCTTTTTCTGATGCCGTTCACCGACTAGTTCTTACCTATGAATCGTTGCTTTCATTTAATTCCTAATGGATAATCATTCGGTCATGGCTTAAGCTGTGTTTGGTGCACTAGCTGAAAAGCTAGCTGATAAAAAATAACGTTTGATAAAAATTAGCTGATAAAGTAACTGAAAAATATAAACTGACATAAAAGTACATGTATATAAATAAATTACAATTTAAAAACAAAAAATATAAATAAGTTAAGGAAGGATAAAACTAAAAATATTATAAAAGCTAGTTGAAACGCTACTTCAACTAGCTTTTCAAAAGCTAGCTTATAAGCTAGCTTTTTGACATTACCAAACGAGATTTTTTTTTAAAAAAAAACTAGCTTTTTTAAAAAGCTCCGTTTGGTAACGTCAAAATGCTAGCTTATGGCGCGCCAAACACAACCTTAGTTATCCCAAATCATGAATTCAATTCATGTGGATGTTTGAAAAAAATAAACATCATCGGCAATTTCAAGTTTTGTAATTATTTTAAATTCTTGATATATAAAGTGTTTTTTTTTTCGCCAGCACCCTAACAGTTGTCATTTGTTGCTTGCTCTTTCTATTGGACCACGCTCTCGTACCATCATTCTCGACCAATTCAATCATGGTTTGATTAGATTCATTTTTCTTTACATTCTTTTGAAGACCGTCTCTTGACCACAGTCAACGGTGTTTGCGTCTCTCTTTATTAGATCTACGGATCTCAACCGAAGTCAATTGAATTGTCATTATTGAATATAAGGTTACAAATATATAGAGAATGAACTCTAAACCCTAGATACTTAATAGGTCCGTGGATTCATATTAATTAACCCTAATCTAATAATAATCTAATGTCTAATACTCCCCTGCAGTCATAGCGGAAGAAAATTAGACGCTAAAGACTGGAAAACAATAAAACATAAAGATAATGATAACAACTAAAAAAACTAGCTTCAACTTCAGTTCTCGACTCAAAATCCCAGTCTTCTATCAACCAATTTATCTTGTGTTTGAATGTGCCAAATTATATTTTCCAACTAGCCACTTACCCGGGTCTAAAACGTAAAAAAAAAATAGATATATATATACTATCCATAGAATGCTTATCGGTAAAACAATATTCAATAATAATAAAAAAAATTCAATAACAATTACAAATTTGAGAAGATAAATTTATAAACTATATTTCTTGTTACATTTGTTGAACGACCGTTTTCATCCAAAATCAAGATCTTCAGACCCTTTTTGCTCTTCACCCTTGATAACGCAACAAGACGATGATTTGGAATGCCAGATATATGTAAACAATTCAGGACGTCTGGTGAGTATAAGTTATGATCAACGCCATCACCTACAATCTCATCTTGACATACAGAATCTGAGCTTAAATACTCTTGTTCTTAACCGGGAACCAAAGAAAGCACCGGAGATTAGAGTGAAATAAAACATACATATTGCAGCAAAAAGAACATCCATATTTCAGATATAGTGAAATGATTTTATGGTCTACATGTTATTTTTATGATGTATAAATAGCTTTTTAGTTTTTTGAAAGGCAAATTACACTACTACTAAAATACCCTAAATATGTTACGATTGAACTACCAATGCCAAGATTTGAACTCCAACTAAGAGACAATAACATCTATTAAGTGGTGGGCTACCCAAAGGCCTTGAACCCATGACTTGTGAATTCTAACAGCAACAACTAACCATTGGGTTAAAGGTACAAAAATTAAGAACTTTATGTCATTATTGGGCTCAATTAGAACAGGCTATAAATTAGGAAAACAAAATAACATAGAGCTTTTACAATGCAAACACTTACAATCAAACCGATCAATTAATTACAGTAAAAGATTAGGTTAGATTGTTGACTGAATATAATTTCATAGCATCTCAAATAGTTATTCTGTAAATGGGTGTTGTCCATTTTCAATAAGCTTATGCCCATAGACTATAGATTATATATCATATGAATATGTAAGTAAAGAGCTTGTTCTTGACATTATATTTAGTCAATACAATGTAAATCGATAATAAGGAAAAAAGATATTATTACTATAATCAAAATAAGATCATAAACAAAAGATATGAGATTAGAATGTAGTAACTTACGTAGAACGCAACCCTATACGAAATTTTGAACACCTGCAAAACACATATCAAATACTATTTGATTGCTTCTTGTGATACATCAGCATAACAATCAAGGAGAACTCATAACAATATCACTACGGAAATGTCCAGAGATTATAATATTAGGGAAATCCAGAAAGTTTACAAATAATAAAAACCTGTTTGTTATTGTGTATAAGCTTACCACAAAACACAATTTAAGGCAAAAGTTGTAAAAAATTATAATGACTTCAAATTGCATACCAGATACAATTTATTTAAAATTGTGTAAACCATACTCACATACAACTTAATATTGAGCAAAACAGTTATCAATAAGCGGATAATTACTCAAACATCACAACCTAAGATAACCTAAAAAAATAAACAAAAGCAAAAAAAATCTTTAATAAAATTTGTCTGACCAAAAAAATTCTAAAATAACCTAACTCCTAACTTAACATACATTGTTATAATAGTGTTAGCAACTACATGAGGTCTACTCCAGGTACATTGTCATATTAACTTTTTCAAGTTAGTAGATATGTTGATATTGGAAAGGCAATACAAATCGATAACAGGAGGAAACATTATCATTAATAAAAGGCAAAGAAAACCTTACGGTTACTAATTCTACCTAAATGGTACACAAACAGTATCCCAGAGTCAAACTATGTAGGGAAATAAGATTACACAAACTAACAAACTCTTTATGAATTAAAAAAAAAACCCTTATAAGCAAAATACCCTATGTTCATTTCAGCATGTGATCATATTAGTTGTTACAAATACTAAGTCCAAAACAACTGATGGAAGTATAACTAACCAACCATGACGTCCAAAACAACTCATCCATAAAACCTAAGCATTATAATGATGCAAAATATATATCTATATTAGTCACAATAACATTATTTTGTGGTATTTTCCCACAAGATATTGACTAAGAAATCACCAAAATCTAACTCAATGTATCCTTATTGTTCATGTAGCTACAAATTAAGTAAAATTGATTAGATAATGATCATTTACAGAATTCAATTCACAACCTAAATTGAACAAATAATCAATAATTTTACCTAAAAGATCTTATTGCCATCATTGACTGATTTGAGGAGCTCCAAAGCCCAATTCAGAGCAATTTTCAAAGCCTGCAGCCCTCGAAGATCAGCATCGTCAAGTTGTAACCCGTGTAAATTCATATCAACTTCAAAGCGTGATGGCATATTTGCAATCAAATGAATGTTAGACAATGTTTGTGTCAAAGGTGAAAACTGTTAAATCGTAACGCTACCATTGCATCTTCGAAACCAAAATTAAAATAGAAATCAAGAAAGATTATTCCACCTATTTTCAGAAAATACCTCACGAATTATACTGTTGTCCAAATCAGAGGTTTCTTCAACATCAACAGCCTAGAAATAAAAATGCCAGCTTCAAATTAAAACCCAAATCCAAATCAAAGACAATAATAATCTTGCTATAAAACACCACGTTTATTACAGGGATGAATAAAAAAATACCTATTGACATGAGATCATCGGTTTAGGCTAAGATAGCGAGATTTGTTGTTGATTTGAAGCAGCCTTGAAGGGGAGAAAAACGGAACAACTTGAGAGTAGGGGTTCGTTTTCGAAAGCGGATTCTGAAATAGAAATATGATCGAGAAAGATGAACTAAAATCGTGATGAAGGATCGATCGGGAAACCCTAAAAAACAAAATAATGATGGAAATCAATAACATATGGAACCAGAAACGTAAATTTTAGTTTCGATTCTCGAAACCCGAAAAATCTCAATACCTCAAAAATCTAAATTCGTGATAAAAATAAACAAATTTTATGGTACCATTATCGATAAAACACTATCGCAACATCATTTGAAGTAAGAAACTTACGTTGTCGTCGATGCGATTAAAATCGGATGAGAAGGGGGTTGAGCGGCGATGTAACCTTTGTGCCAAAAACATGATCCGAGCTGGAAATTCTAAATGAAAACTACTCAAAAATGTTGAGACTACGATTTGAGGCGGTACGCCTAGGATAAGGAAATCCTAGGCGGTACGCTGCCCATTTGTTAAACGGGTCGGGTAGCGGCACCCATCAGATCCCCGCTTACCCGAACCCCAAAATTCGGGCGGTACGCCCCAAATGGGATATTTTGGGGCGGTACGCCTCGATTCCAGTTCGTTAAAAACTAGGAATTTGGCCTTTATAGCCATGTGCACTTGAGAGATCAACTCACTTCCGGCCAGAGTTTCTTCTTGGCTATCCCAGACCTCTGTCACATCCACATTCAAGCCTTAGGAGCTTTGAGAAAGGGTGGATCTTCATAGGTAAGTTTTCTAAATCATCATTTTTCATATCATGGTTATGTTAGTTTGATGTAACCCTCACCTATTGCTTGAATTCTCATCAACTCAGTAGTGTGGGCATTTTTGGGAGATGAATGAGGTGCGTGGAAACAAGATTCAAGGTTAATCAAGGCAAGGATTTCTTGATTTTGGTTTAAGAAAGTTATTTAGGGTTTTCTTTAAGATCATACACTCATAAAATGGTTATGGATCATGCATGCAATCAAATATTTGCTCCTGAAAGTTGGATTGAGGACTTGAGAGAACAAGGAAATCAGAAAAGCTCGGTTGTACAAGGATTCCTCCACAAGGTGCAACCCTTCTATGCATGCATGTTGATTTTTCCTTTCATTAGAAACATTCAATGAATGGATGAACAAACCCAGACTTGATCAGTGATTCTAATGTGGAAATAAGTCAATGAGTCACAAGAGTTCTGTCCCTAATAATACTTATGTGAATCGGGAGTTGAATTGATGAAATTTACCATTAATGGAAAGCTCGGGAACTAAAGTTATGACTTAAGTCAAGGATGTAAACTATAAGTAAATCACTGATCAAACCCCATTATGGTATACTACTGATCCCTCAAACAATTCTGGCCCAAAAACGACAAAATGTAAAAATGCACTAAAAGACAAAATAGTCGGGCCAGCTTGGGGCGTACCGCCCAAAATCTGTACATGCAGAGCGGTACGCCCACGAATGTAGAACAGTAGCCGGGACCAACAGATTACAGCGTACCGCCCAACTTCTGATTTTTCAGGGCGGTACGCCCGGATTTGAAATCAGGAAATCAGACTACCATTTGACACGAACCGTCCAGAATTCCTAAATTTTAGGCGGTACGCCTCTGAAGGAAAATGACAGAATATTTAGTCAATTTTTAGGTGAACCAAAAACTTAACCGGTTTATCTAGTGACTGTAATTAGTGATACTTTGAACCTGAAACTGTTATGGGACACAATAGCATTGTATATGACACGCATACACATGATAAATCTAATAGGTTGCTAGAAACCGAAGATAGGATATCCTAGTGAACCTGGGATTGCAGCCTTTATTGAGCTCTATTTCTGACTTCATTACTGTGAGTCATCTGACTTCCTTCATTAGTTAATTGTTTGAGATCACATTCCTGTTTGATGTATCTGTTATATCTGTTATTAATTATCTTGTCATACACTGTTAGTTGGAATGCCCTGTGTGGGTCATCATATACTTTCTGGTCATTAAGGTTGAGACCACTAGACATATAAAGGATTATAGTGGTCGTTATAGTTGAACGATCCATATTCACCCGGATCCTCTAGTATTAATTTACTAGGGGGAATATGTACTTATATGTTGAACCTAAAAACTACTCGTAGAGGGTGTACGGCTATGCGCAACGTGCCCGTAGAGTACCTGAGTGTTGACCTTGGGTGCGACATGGTAATTTCATAACTTGTATGTGTTTGAAAACCGTTAATGTGATGATTGTAGTTACGACTCACCAACAACGTATGTTGTTGACTCTATGATTGACTTATGTTCCAGGTAAGCAAGTGTTGGTGTGGACCTAATCTGATCTTGGAATTTCTAATCGTTGTTGTCACTATGATTATGGGCCTGTATAATAAACGAATGATGTCTGTAACTGAATACCTGTTATGACTATGTTTCCTTTGGTGTATTGTATCTCTTGCTTATTCAGTCCCAGGTCATATGCGGTGACTATCAATTCTATTAGATCGGCTAAGAGGTGCTTAGTGCATCCTCATTCAGAGCCGGCCTAGAGTTTCACTGTGTGGATTGGATGTCCGTTATGTATGTTTGTGTGTTTATATTTTAGTTGGTGCCTCGGGAACTGATACGGACAGCCGGTCCCACACCCTCCCCCGCACCTAGCAGGGGGCGGCGGAAAGGGGGGTGTGACAGGCGAGAGCGATGAAGAAGAAACCCTAATCGATCAGTAGCAAATAAAGACGGCGGATTAGGGACAGGAAACGAAATCTGTTACAAATCTGTAACAAATCGGAGAAGACTCGGTACCAAATCGTAGATTGAACTCACCGGAGATGACTGAAGAGAAGACGGCGGAGATCGAGATAACGGCGGAGATCGAGAGAACTTGATATAAAACCCTAAACTGTCTCGTGAAAAATGAGACTCCAGTTTCAAAAATAGCTTATATACTCGGGTCAAAACTGAGCTCCAGATCTAACCCGGATCCGCGAGATAAACCGGATGAAACGTGAATTTAAAAAAAAAACTTAAAAATTAAGAATTTCACACATAGGATTTGGTTAGTGTGAGATGATGTCACCTCATCACTTGTTGATGTGGACAATCTTATAAAGTGACAAATCAACTTGATATGTTTTGTTTAATAGATAGGTAGATGTTATAGATCTTGTAGCTTTAGAGATGCAATTCAATTCAATATTAACAATATGCAAAAAAAAATATGGGCAGGATTTCTTACCTCATTTTGTCTTTCATCTTTAAAACTAGTGTCCTCTGTCTCTTTATTTGCTTCATTTGGAAGATTCAAATTGGTATGGATCAAGTGGCATATCGGCCTAAAAAAACAAAGCAAATCGTTTAAATTCAAAGAGAAATTGCAAATCTTTAATATATTGAAACGAGTTGTTTTTTAGCCTCAGTCGCGAGTAGGGGTGTCGAAAATATCCGAGCCCGATTAACCCGACCTAACCCGAACCCGAATAAGATACTTAGGGTCGGGTCCAATAGGGTCCCAAAGGTTTTATTGGGTTAGTCGGGTTAACCTGAAAAACCCAACTTGTAGTTAGGGTCGGATTTCGGGTTGAATTTTTTAAAATATCGGGTTTCGGGTTAACCCGAATAGTAATAGTGTTTGACGCCACTTAGGTTGTAGCCTAATGGTAAAGGGCAAAGCCTCTTTAGGGTCAGACCAAGGTTCAAACCTTGGCATGGTGAAAATTGGTGTAAATAAAAAAATTTAGCCGTTCAAAAAAAAAAGTTTGTGTTTGATTAAATTATATTCAAATAATTCATTATAAAACTATAGATAAATAATTCCTATAGCACGAAGTATATGGTAGTCCGTAATTGTATAGTTGGTCAATTGCGTATCAGTAGCATCGTGCAAGTTATATTGATTTTGTCCTTTTAGAGTTATAGCTCAAAAAAATAATCCCTGAAGATATCATATGAATAACTTTAGTTTTAGAGATAGTTACCGTAGAATGTCGTTAAAAAAAAATTACTGTAGAATATGATTCCTAGTGATGAAATTGTAGTTTTGA
>JBCNJP010000017.1:11503796-11534053 GCA_039602395.1 Deinandra increscens subsp. villosa
CAGAGAGAGAGCCGAGAGAGATGAGAGAGAGGTTGAAAGTTTTGTGGTGGTGATTAACCTTTTAATCTCTCCCAAAGGGCTCTATTTATACACCCAAGGGGAAACCCTAGTCTATCTAGAAAGGGTAATTACGTCCATCAAGTAATACCAGATAGGGTCAAATAAGTAATTGATTATTTAAGATAAATGATAAAAGACATAAATAAGATTTATATATACATATATATATACGTAATATATATATATATTTAGATATATATAAATTATGTCTAACAGTTGCGTGATACGAATCGATAGATCAGCTCGCGATCGGAGATGGACGAGCTGTTGCCGGTGATTGGAAATTGAACGGAATAAGAATCAATCTCGGAATTGAACCAACGATGGGAGAAATTTGAGAGGGAAGTAACGAATTCTAATTATCAGAATCAATGACCGTTTAGGTCGTTACAATTCGTTCATATACATAAACGTAAAGTCCCTCAACTATCTCATATTGACAATCTCACCCTCACAACTTTTAACAACCAATTAACAAACTAAAACAATTACAAAAAATGGCAGAAACAGTCCCTGTAGTTTTCAGCAACCTTTATTCCGTATCAATACCCCCTCCATAAGAAGAGCCTTGACCCCAAGGCACAAATGTAGGAAACCAAGACATGATTAACTCAGCCTCCTCCACGTGGCCTCCTCTGGAGCCGTGTTTTTCCATTTGATGAGCCAATGAACTACCAACTGGTTGTGACGTTTAGTTACATTCTTATCAATTACACTCTCCGGTTCTCTAGCAGCAGGGGCAACTGTATCAGCAGCAGTAGTAACACTAGATGGAGGAATGGGCCATAATACTTTTTAAGCATAGACACATGAACAGTAGGGTGGATAGAGGCAGAAGCAGGTAACAGTGTAAGCGACATGTCCCACCTTAGCTACAATTGGATAAGGGCCATAGTATTTGGCAGCTAGTTTTTTATTCAACCGTAAGGCCACATATTGATGTCTATAAGGGACAATTTTAAGATACACCCAATCGTCAATCACAAACTCTCTCTCTAATCGATGCTTAGCAACCTGCTGTTTCATCCAATGCTGGGCATTTCTCAAATTAGCCTGCAAAAATCTTGATTACCTCTTCTCGAGCTGTTAGGCTCCTGTCTACTGAATCATTAGCACTATCTCCTGGCAAATAAGGAACATGTAAGCGCGGCGGTTGACCATATACTATCTCATAAGGACTGCACTTAATTGCTGAATGGTATCAGGTATTATACCAATATTCAGCCAAGGGTAACCACTTAGCCCAATCAGTGGCTTTATCAAAGCACATGCACCTCAATTAGCCTTCCAAACACATGTTTAAGACTTCTGTTTGGCCATCAGTTTGTGGGTGAAAAGAGCTAGACATCTTATGCTCCACACCTTGTAAAATCATAAGTTGTTGCCAGAAGTTGCTGATAAAGATCTTATCTCTATCAGAAATGATGGACTTAGGAGAGCCGTGGAGTTTAAAGACATTATCTAAGTAGCATTGAGCCACTTCAATTGCAGTAAAAGGGTGTTTAAGGGCAATGAAGTGTCCACTTTTACTCAAGCGATCCACAACCACAAGGATCACATTCTTGTTCATAGAAAGGGGCAAGCCTTCCACAAAATCCATGGAGATGTCCTCCCAAACACCTGTAGGAATGGGTAGGGGCTGTAATAAACCAGGGTAAGCAGCAGTCTCATTCTTACACTGCTGACAAACAGGACAATGTTTAACAAACACTGCAACTTCCTTTCTCAGTTTAGGCCAACAAAACAGGGTTGCTACTCTATTAGCAGTCACTAGAGAGCCTGAATGACCTCCACTAGCAGAGTCATGCAACCACTTCAAGATGTGATTTTTAAGAACCGCATCATTTCCAATCACCAGTTTACCTCTTCTTCTCAACTCACCATTTAACCATTCAAACTGGGGGTGTGAACCAGGATCTTGTTGTAAGTCCTCGATAATATTAACCAGTCCTGCATCATCTTGCCAAGATTGCTTAATAGCACCCCAACAAATCTGTGTGGATAGTAGATGTCAAAGTTTATAAAAGCTCCCCATGACTGACTCTAGAAAGAGGATCATCAACTTTGTTTGTAGCCCCCTGTTTGTAAACAATGTCAAACTGAAAGCCCATCAACTTAGCTATCCATTTTTTATGGAAAGGAGTAGAAATCCTACTATCCATCATGTATTTTAAACTTTGCTGATCAGTCTTTATAATAAAATGTTGATTAACCAAATAATGTTGCCACTTCTGTGCTGCATGTATTATAGCAAGCATTTCTCTTTCATAAGTACTAAGCTGTAAGTTCTTTGGGGATAAAGCCTTGCTCAGAAATGCTATAGGATGGCCTTGTTGCATCATAAACAGCCCCTATGCCAACCCCTGATGCATCTGTTTCAATTTCAAAAGGGACTTGGAAATTTGGCAATTCCAACACTAGTGGACTGATCATAGCAGCTTTAAGGCTAACAAAAGCTGATTGTGCTTTATTATCCCAGGCAAAAGAATCTTTCTTTGTTAACTCAGTCAAGGGTCTAGCAATTTTGCCATAATCTTTCACAAGTCTTCTATAATACCCTGTAAGGCCTAGAAATCCTCTTAAAGCTTTAACATTTGTGGGAATTGGCCAGTCTTGAATAGCATGTACCTTCTTAGGATCAGTAGAAACACCCTTAACACTTATCAAATGCCCCAAATATTCCAATTCCTGAGCAATAAAGTCACATTTACTTTGTTTAACCACCAGCTTATTATGCCTTAACAACTGAAAAACCACCTTTAAGTGAGTCAAATGATCTGACCATGTAGGGCTGTATATCAAAATATCATCAAAGAAAACTAGAACAAATTTCCTCAACTATTCTTTAAAAGTATGATTCATTAAGCCTTGAAATGTAGAAGGGGCATTAGTTAAACCAAATGGCATAACTAAAAATTCATAATGGCCATAGTGAGTCTTGAAAGCAGTTTTGTGAACATCTTTGGGATCCATCCTAATTTGATGATCCTAATTTGATGATCCTAATTTGATGATATCCTGACTTGAGGTCCAATTTTGTAAAATAGAGAGTGCCACACAGCTCATCAAGTAGCTCTTCCACTAAAGGTATAGGAAACTTGTCAGGGATGGTGTCTTGATTTAATTTCCTGTAATCAATGCACATTCTCTAACTCCCATTTTTTTTCTTGACTAGGACCACACGAGATGCAAAAGCACTGTTGTTGTACCTAATCACTCCCTGGTCCAACAGTTCTTGAGTCATTTTCTCTATCACATCCTTCTGCAACCCAGGATACCTATAAGGCCTGAGGTTAGTACCTTCAGTCCCTTGTTTCAGGGGTATCCTGTGATCAAAATAGCTTCTGCTAGGAGGTAAGGAAGTCAGATCAGTAAACACATCCTTAAACTCATCTAAAACTTTCTGCAACTCTATGCTTTGCACCTTAGTACAATTAGGTTTCTGTAACAGTATTGAAGTAGCAGTAGGTATTCCCTCAATGGCTAACACTTGTATTAATGCCATTTCACCTCCCTGCTGTTGCACCTTTTTCAAACCATTTTTCCCCATTACATTGAACTGCTTGTTCTGCTGACCCCTTAAAATCACCTTTTGGCCTCTGAGTTTAAACTCTATAGTTCTATCATTGTAGTTTAACTTGATAGAACCTAAAGTTGTAAACCATTGAACCCCTAAAACCATATCACAACCCCCCAAAGGCATGACATACACATCAGCCTTAAATGTATAAGCCTGCATTTTCCATGAAAAACCCTCTACCACCTTATCACATAAAACTGTATTTCCATTACATACTCTTACTAAAATAGCAGCTTTTGTCACCATTCTACATCCCAATTGTTTAGCCACCTTCACATCAAGAAAATTATGAGAACTTCCAGTATCCATAAGAATCTGTATCTCTTTTTTCCCACAGTGACCCGTTACTCTCATTGACTGGTATACATCATTACCTTCCATGGCATTAACTGATATCTGTGCACATTCTACATTTTCTGTTTCAAGATCCTTTACATTTTCTACCTTTTCATCTAAGTACTCAACCTCAATATGATATAACTGTGGTCTCTTTCCCTTGCATATATGATCTCTACTATACTTTTCATCACACACATAGCATAACCCCTTAGATCTCTTATCATCTAACTCTTCTTGTGTCAAAGTCTTTCTCACATTATTAAACTTTTTAGTTTCTTTAGCCACAGGTTTATCATAAGACACCACTGTTTTGCTACTAACAGGTATGGGATTAGCCAAGATTGAGGACTTATACCTGTTCTTAGACATCTGAATTGCTACTTCTTGTAGCTTAGCCAAAGAACATGCTTCTTGGATTGTTTTGGGGTGGAACATCCTCACTTGTAGTTGTATACTTTCTTCTAACCCTGCCATAAAACAACTGAGAGCATATTCTACTGGAAGGTTTAAATTTACTCAAAATTGCATCAAAAGAATCATGATATTCTTGAAATGATCCCATCTGCATGAGGTTCTTCAAATCAGTCATCGGATCCTCATAAATCTTTCCAAACCTCAATTTTAACGCCTCTACTAATTCAGCCCAAGTAACCGGTTGCTCACCTTTCTGTTTGATGAATGACTGGAACCACTGTAATGCTTTCTTCTCAAAATGGATGGATGCCAAACGTACCTTTGTTTCATCGATCACCTTATTAAGCATAAAGAACTGCTCAACTTTGAATAACCACTCCTCCAGTTCCTCTCCTATGAATTTGGGGAAATCGATCTTCGTCAATCTGGTTGCAACATTGTAGCATGTGTCACCTTCATTGTGGTGATTTATGTTACCTCGATTACCTGTAGACACCACTACTTGATTCATCTGTAGTGTCATAGTTGCCATTAATTGTTGGATCGTCTCTAACGCTTTCTCATTTGCAGTAACACGATCTCCGAGTCCTGAATCATCAGGTTCATTCCTCGATGTGTCGCCTACGTCAGAAGTCGTTGCTCTTCTTGTCATCTTCAATGTTTGAACGCCTAATTGAAATCGAGAGCCGAGGATCGTCGAGCTCTGATACGAATCGATAGATCAGCTCGCGATCGGAGATGGACGAGCTGCCGCCGGTGATCAGACTTTGAACGGAATAAGAATCAATCTCGGAATTGAACCAACGATGGGAGAAATTTGAGAGGGAAGTAACGAATTCTCATTATCAGAATCAATGACCGTTTAGGACGTTGTAATTCATTCATATACAGAAACATAAAGTCCCTCAACTATCTAATATTGACAATCTCACCCTCACAACTTTTGACAACCAATTAACAAACTAAAACATTTACAAAAAATGGCAGAAACAGTCCCTGTAGTTTTCAGCAATCTTTATTCCGTATCATTGCGTTGCATCCATTTAAACAGTTGATGAGCGAGATGGTTTGTACACCGATTCTAATATCTATAACGAAGGAGGTACACAGATTTAGTGTATGGAGTTTCTTTTTTTATTCTTGATTGTTCTTGGGCAATCATGTTATGTGGTTTATTGTTGCAGATATGAAGTGTTTACGACCTTTGGTTCTTCCCATGGAAAATCGTAAGCTACAGTCTCTCAATTCCGTCAATTTTGTGGTTCTATTTGTTAATTTTGGATTATATGTCTTTTAATTCTCTGTTTTGTTATGTAAAGCATGGCGCACGAACAATTTGTTAAAATGCTTTTTATTTTTTTTGCCATCGTTTCCATTTGTGTTTGTTATTTCAGTTATTTATTTGGTTATTCTTAATTGTTTTAACTTGGTATTTTATTTTTTCTCTAGAATTTGATGTGGCTGCATGTTGCTTCAGGTTTCAGTTTTCTTGATTGTCATTGCTTTATCATTGTTATTAAATTTCTATGTGCTACGTGTTTGGCATTATCTTACTTATTTGTTCGAATGTGTGTATATTATAGGATTTTAATAATAATTCATATATTTTGACATGTTTCAGTTTTGAAAGTTTTAGGAATGATTGATTTTCTCATTCAACATAGAATAATATATATACATGGATTGTCTAGGAAATCTCTAATATTTACAAGAGATCCTAATTGATTCTACATTGATTACAAAAAACATACTAAATATACATAAACTATTACACCCCTGCAGTCAAAACTGGAGGTTCCCGAATGTTGAGACTGGATCTGAAATCATCGAATAGAACCCGCGGTAACCCTTTAGTAAATATATCAGCCACTTGATGTCGTGAAGAAACATGAAGTACTCGAATCTGGCCACGTGCGACTTTTTCTCTGACAAAGTGAATGTCCATTTCGATGTGCTTCGTACGTTGATGCTGAACGGGATTACCTGTTAGATAAATAGCACTTACATTGTAGCAATAGACAATGGAAGCTCGCGAAGGTGGGTAATGAAGCTCAAGGAGGAGATTACGAAGCCAACACACCTCTGAAACGACGTTCACAACCCCCCGGTACTCGGCCTCGGCACTTGATCGTGAAAGTGTAGGCTGCCGTTTTGACGACCAAGACAAGAGATTCTCACCCATGTATACACAGTACCCCGGAGGTGGAACGCCTGGTGTCCGGGCACCCACCCCAATCTGCGTCGGTGTAAGCGACGAGAGACTGAGATGGGGACGCGGTAATGGAGAGGCCGAGAGACATTGTGCCACGGATATAGCGGAGAACTCGCTTCAAGGCGTGCATGTGAGAATCCGTTGGAGAATGCATATGAACGCATACCTGTTGCACCGCGTAGGAAATGTCGGGGCGCGTAAATGTGAGATACTGGAGAGCCCCTGCAAGTTGACGATATTTTGTCCCGTCCGGTAATGGTGAACCAGACTTAGAACTGAGCTTTTGTTGAGTGTCAACTGGAGTGGCTGAGGCATTACAGTTGGCCATGCCTGCCTTTTCCAGAATTTCCGATGCATATTTTTCCTGAGAAAGAAAAAGACCGTTACCCGTGCGTTGGACGGCGACTCCCAAGAAATAGCTGAGAGGCCCTAAATCCTTCATTGAGAATTCTCGTGATAATGAATGCATGAAATGTTCCTGAAGCGCATTTGATGACGTAACCAGAATGATGTCGTCAACGTATAATAATAAGTACGCACACTCGTTGCCATTTTTGTAAATAAACAAGGAGTGATCACTAGTGCTATGACCGGAACCCAATAGTGTTTATATAATCCCCAAATCTTTGGTACCATGCTCGAGGCGCCTGTTTTAATCCGTACAAAGACCTGCGCAAAAGATAAACATGGTCCGGATAACATGAGTCCCGAAACCCCATGGGTTGGTGCATATAAACTGTTTCCTGAAGGTGGCCATGAAGGAAAGCATTCTTGACGTCAAGTTGGTGTATTGGCCAACCTTTGGAAACTGCAAGACTGAGAACCGTCCGGATGGTGGCGGGTTTGACCACCGGACTAAATGTTTCTCCGCAATCGACTCCAATCTGTTGTGATCGGCCGTCACAAACAAGGTGAGCTTTGTAGCGCTCCAACGATCCGTTGGATTTCTTTTTATGCCGAAATATCCACATACCTCTCACTATGTTCATATTTTGACATTTAGGAACCAGATCCCAAGTTTTATTCGCAATCAGTGCCTGAAACTCGTCTTGCATGGCGCTACGCCAATGAGGGTCGGCTAAGACGTCTTTCGGTGATTTTGGTAAGGGTGAAATGGTAGGAGAAGCGAAAAGATTTAGTGGATGTTTTGGCTTGAAGATACCGCTCATTGCTCGGGTAGTCATGGAGCGAGTGGGAGGAGGAGGAGGTGGCGGGGTTTGGGGTGAGGACTGAGCCGACGGGGTCGAACTCGGTGAGGGTGTGGGGGTGGATGTGCCACTGGACAAGGGATGGGGAGATGTGGGTGGTGAGTGATGGGCCGTAGATGGGGTGGGGGGAGAGTGAGGTTGGGCCGTAGGTTGGGAATAGGGTTGTTGGGCCGTGGAGTGGGCTGTGGAGGAAGAGAGTGGAGAGGGTTGTGGACTCGGTTGAGGAGAGGGTGCTGAGCTGTAACCTTTGGGTATAAAACGATTATCCGAGTTGGAATTCCCCTATGAGAAATGAATAAAAGTTTCTGAATTACAAATTGGGGCGGTACGCCTAGGATAGGGAAATCCTAGGCGGTACGCGACCCATTTGGTAAACGGGTCGGGTTGCGGCACCCGTCGGATTCTGGTATGTACGAACCTCAAAATCCGGGCGGTACGCCCCAGAACAGTTACTTTGGGGCGGTACGCCTCAAATCGTCAGATCGATAAGAACAAGGTTTTTGGCCTTTATAGCCATTATACACTTGTGAGATTCTCACACTCCGGCCAGAGTCCTCTCCCCACTGTTTCAGACTCCTGCCACCACCATTTTCAAGCCATTGGAGTCTTGTGGAAGATTGGAGCTTCATAGGTAAGCTTCCTAATCATCATTTCATACCAAAGTTGTGTTAAGTTGATGTAACCCTCACACCCTACTTGTGTTCTCATCAAATCAGTGATATTGGATCACTTGGGGAAGGCTAAGGAGTGTGGGAAACCAGATTCAAGGCTATACAAGGTAAGGATATCTTGATTTTGATGTAAGAATGTTGTTTTGAGTTCTTTATGATCATCCACACTCATAAAATGATCATGGATCATACATGCAGCCATGAATCTGCTTTGGAGAGCTTGATTGGGTGCCTAAGGAAGCAAAGAAATCAGAAGGTTCAATTGTACAAGAATTCCTTCACAAGGTACAACCATTCTATGCATGCATGTTGATTTCTTTCCATAAATGGAAACTTTACAAGTTAAGACCACTTAAATCCAGAGTTGATCAGTGTATCTAAATGAGAAATGAGTCATTGGGTCATAGGGATTCTGTCCCTAATGAAATATGTACGAATCAGGGGTCGAAACAATGAAATTTACCAAAAATGGAAAGCTCGGGAATTGGGGTTATGCTTTGGTTAAGGTATTAGACCACAAATGAACCTTAAATTGACCCCTCGGAATAATATGAAACTGATCTAGTATGAATTCTGGACTCAAAACGCCAAAATATGAAAATGGCACTAAAAGACAAAATAGTCGGGCCTCTGTTCACAGATGGGGGCGTACCGCCCATAATCTCTGCATGCAGAGCGGTACGCCCAGGAAAGTGAAACAGAAACCGGAATCTCAGATTCCAGCGTATCGCCCAGAAACTTATGAATCGGCGCGGTACGCCCGGATTTGAAATCTGGAAATCAGTCGACCATATGAAGCGTACCGCCCAGAAATGTAAACTTCCAGGCGGTACGCCTATGAAGAAAAATGACAGAATGTTTAGCCAATTTTGGATGAACCAAAAATTATCGAGACTGATCCAGTAACTGTATTTTATGCTAAATTCAACCTGAGAATGATATGAGACATGTTAGCCTCGTATATGACGAATATGAACATGATAACGATGATAGGTTGCTAGAAATCAAAGAGAAGATATTTTCTCGGATATTCTGTCTAGCCACCGTTTCTGACTTCTTTGTGTGAGTCCTCTGACTTCTCTCATAGAATTAACTTTTTAAGATCACGATTCTGTTTGATGTATTTGTTATATCTGTTATGAACTTATCCTGTCAAGCACTGTTAGTTTGGAATGCCCTGTGTGGGTTATTATATACTTTCTGGTCATTATGATTGAACCAATAGGCATATAAGGGATTATAACGGCCATTATAGTATTTATCCATGTTCATCCGGATCCTCTAGTATTAGGTAACTAGGGGGAATATGTCCTTATGTGTTGAAATGATTTTACTACTCGTAGAGGGATTACGGCTGATTGCGACGTGCCCGTAGAGTACATGAAGTTTGACCTTGGGTGTGACTTGATAATTTCATAACCAGCATGCGTTTGAAAACTGTTAACATTATGATAGTAGTTAAGACTCACCAACAACATTGTTGTTGACTATGTTATGAATGACTTATGTTGCAGGTAAGCAAGTGTAGGAATGAACCTATTATGAACTTGGAATGCTACTTGGTTGTTGTTACTATGAACTTGGACTTTGTATGAACTATGAATTATGATGTATGAAACTATGAATGTAAATGAAGACATGACAATGACTATGTTTCCTTTGGTATCCTGTTCCTTTGTTATTCAGTTCCAGGCCATGTCCGGTGGCTATCGATTCTGTTAGATCGAATAAGAGGTGCAATGCATCCTCGCTCATGAGTCGGTCTAAGAGTTTCATATGTGTGGACTGGATGTCCGTTGTATGTGTATGTGTGTGATGCTAGAAACGTTGGTAATGTCGGGTAATGATACGGATAGCCGGTCTAACGCCCTCCCCCACACCTGGCAGGGTGCGGAGGAGGGGGGTGTGACATGAGCCCACTGGTGGCGTGGGTGTGGACGACCACCAAAGTGACCCGGTGTCACTTGGTGCACTAGATGTGGGGGTACGGGTCGGAGACGGATGCTTGAAAGGGAAAACTGTCTCGTCAAAAAGGACATGGCGAGAGAGAATAATGCGACTCGAGTTTAGATCAAAAAATTTGTACCCACGATGTGAAGATGGGTAGCCGAGAAACACGCATGGTGTGGAACGGTGAGCAAGTTTATTAATGGTGTGATTAGGTATAAGCGGGTAACATAAACACCCAAAAATGCGTAAATGGTCGTAGGATGGAATACGACCATAAAGAAGGGAGGTGGGGGAAGAATTATTTAAGAGCTTAGAGGGGAGAATGTTTTGAAGGTATGTGATGTGCTCAAGAGCGTGAGGCCAAAAGTTTTGAGGAACGGAGGATTCGGCTAAAAGAGTGCGTATGATATTATTGGTGGAGCGTATTTGTCGTTCCGCCTTCCCGTTTTGAGATGATATGTAAGGACAAGAGAAACGGAATAACATGCCATTGTCAAAGCAGAATTTATGAAAATTTGAATTATTATACTCCGTTCCATTATCACATTGAAAACTTTTTATGGACTTTTGGAATTGGTTCTTTATTAGAGTCACAAATTTTAAGAAAGTAGGGAAGACTTGGGACTTTTGGGTAAGGGGATAAGTCCATAAAAAATTTGTGTTATCATCTAAAAATAAAATATAATATCGTGATCCGTTAGACGATAAGACAGGTGATGTCCATAAATCACTATGGATAATGTCAAATGGTGAAAAGGTATGTGATGTAGAAGCAGAAAATGGCATCTTAATATGCTTACCAAACACACACGATTGACAAAGTTTAGAATTATTAGAAACATCCGAATCAAAAGACAAACAAGGTTTTAAATTTTTCAAAATATTGTTGCCAGGATGGCCGAGACGTCGATGCCAAGTGTCTCGTGAAACAGCAAGAAGAGCGGTAGGTCCAGATGGTGCCAACTTCGAAGAGAAAGTAAATGGGTAGAGTTCACCGGTGCTATCACATCTGAGAATAGGCGTCCGGGTAGCCAAATCCTTCACAGTAAAACCAGAGGGGTCAAATTCAATAGAAATACGGTTGTCGGTTGTTAACCGACGAACGGAAATTAAATTTTTGACAAGGTGTGGTGCATAAAGGATATTATTTAGGTTGAATGGTGGTAGGGGTGGATTTAAGGTGGAGTGTCCAGTGGCAATTATTGGGATCATAGCACCATTACCAATAACGATATTTCGAGAAAAAACTGAATTGAAATAATTCTTGAGATTACCTGGATTGTGTGTCATATGTGATGTAGCACCAGTGTCTAAATACCATTGCTGATCTGGTTGGTTGAGTGTCATCATGTTGAATGATTGATCCAGCTTCGTCGGTGTGTAACTGATCTCCGAGGCTGCGTAGGACTGTGGAGTTTGTGGTGGACGCGGGCCTAAAATACCCGGTGCATTAGAAGGAACCGGGCAGAATGAGGGAGCTGGGCCTGCACTCGGGTAGGGGAAAGGGGGTGCGGCCCACTGAGAAGGACCGGTCCAAGGCTGCTGGGCCAACCTTACTTGGTTGGCAGAAACAACTGGGGCCCAAGGGTAAAAATTAGCCGATGGGAATGCTCTTGCTGCTGCTGGAAATTGACGGCCATAATTGGACCGAGGACAGCCTCGGTTGCGGTTCCGATTGTTGTTCCTGGAGGAGCGCTGATCGGCCTGCGATGGAGACGGGTTCGAGGACTGGGGCTGCGGGGAAGCAGCATGGAGAGCGGTCGCCACGGCGGCTGCGGAATTGGCCGCCTGACCCGCTTTATGCGTTTCTTCCAAAATAACCTTAGATCGCGCTACATAGAAGTCGGGCAGATGGGACATCTGCTGAAGGTGGGAAGCAACACCGTCGTAGGCCTCCGACAGACCGAAGATTAATTGAAGAACCAGTCGGTCATTCGAGACCGGAGCCTCGACGTCTCGGAGTTGATCAGAAAGTGTCTTGAGTTCCTGACAGTACTCCGAGACGTTCTGAAAGTCATCAAGCTTGGTGTTTGTGAACTTCTTTTCAAGATGGAGTGCACGGGTATGTTTGTTGTCGTTGCAAAGGCCTTCCAAGGTCTTCCAAGTGTCCGCAGCAGTAGTATCTCTGTGGAGAATATTGCGTACCAAGTCGGTAAAGATGGTGCCATAGATCCATTGGAGGACTATGGCATCAAGACGGGACCAAATTTGGTCCTCGTCGGAGATGTCTTTATCGCCTTCAGTGGCTTTACCGGCATTACTAGAAGAAGCTTTGGGTTTGGGGACTCTAGGGGAGAGGTGGTCGATCACACCATAAGCGTGACAATGAATACGGAATAATTCCGACCAAGACCCGTAATGTTGCGAGGACATCTCCAAGGGAATGGTTATGTAGGTGCGGATATTAGAAACAGTGATTGCTGGGTATTCTTTGGGATCCATGGGAACCATGTTGGCAGAAGAAGAAGAAGAAGACAGGGAGGGAGAATGGTGAACGACGATATTAGGGTTAGAGGAGGGAGGATCGTACCCTCAATGATACCATGAAAGTTTTAGGAAATTGATTTTCTCATTCAACATAGAATAATATATATACATGGATTGTCTAGGAAATCTCTAATATTTACAAGAGATCCTAATTGATTCTACATTGATTACAAAATACATACTAAATATACATAAATTATTAAGTTTAAGTTTTACGTGTGCTTACCCATTAACAGTTAGAAAAAAATTAATTTGGATCAACTGAATTTTTTGGTAAGTTCAAGTCCATTGTTTAAATTTTAAATCTTTGTTCAATAACAATTTGTGGGGAATTACATATTACTATTGCAGATTGGATTTCATGTTTGATAAATTGTGATGTTATTGAAGTTCTTTCGTCTAGATTGTATATCTAGTATTTTCTATTTAAATTCCAATACGTTTAAAATTTATACTTGGTCTGAGTTTGATAGTGGTGTAAAAAGGTTTTGTTGTCTCACTTAAAGCATATATAGTTTGGGCTACTTTGTGAGCAAGATGAACACACCATATATATGTTGTTTGTTTTAAGTTTTTTATGCCATATGTTTATGTATGTTTTTAATTCCAATGTGCGCTGGATTAAGTCTTTCTTTTGTTGAAGCGTGTAGTCGCCAATGATTCTCTTCGATTGATGTCGCAGTATAGAAGGTTTAATGTATTAAAATTACACATTAAATATTCGGGTGTGGACGTGCAGCCGCAAACTCTCTGTACAGTCATGAGATATATTGTCTCGGCTCTTGTAATTCGTTAGAAGAATACCACAATCAGTTGAAGAAACCAAGTTTCTATTAAAGAAGGTTATTTTGTATGCATACTCACTCAGGATAGAATCCCAGTTGTCGTAAATCTTCAAGTTTTGTTACAAGCAGGTATATGCAATTTTTTGCCAATTTTGTTGCGAGAAAGATGAATCTGCTCCTCATGTTTTCATTGCCTTCTCAGGTTGAGGTAATATACATATATTGATATCTGCGAATGTTGAATGTTTTTTTCTACAAGCGAAGAGCAGCAGTACTTTAATGCCTGTGGCCAGGGGCGGAACTGGAATATATTTTAAGGAGTAGCACAATTTTTTTTGTAAGAGTTCATGGTCAGCGCTCCCGCGAGAGCGGGGTCAAAGGGGCACAGAGACAAAGTCTCTGACTAGGGTCGAGCTCATATTTTTTTATTCAAATTGCTTAAAGAAAAACACATCAGACATTAATTTGACCGAAAGTTAACCTATGATGCTCTTCAAACTTTTTATTGTTTCATAACTAGTTGCTACGCATTCGCGTGTTGTTGCGGCAACACTAACAGTATATAAGTTAAGTAAACTTGTACCGATACAGCTAAATTGTAACCTTACACTCTAAAACTTTAACTGTATATAATTAATACTTAACACCTAATCTTAAACCCTAAAGTCTATTATGCTTACGGCTTAATCTATTAACGATAGTAAATAGTAGTTTTAAAAATAAATAAAAACCTGACAATAATTGAAGGTTTATAACAGACGGAATGTATCTGATTTTAATTATGGTTAAATTTAAAAATTTTATTTACAATGCACAAGGGAAGTCATTTGGTTATTTAAATTCATTATCCATAATGTTCACATGCTTTCAAAAGTATATGTATATAGCTCGCTATAATCTCTGGTAAGGAACTAAGGAAATGATATAGAAAAAAATAAAATGACTTGAAGTGAAAAGGAATAGAGTCGAACCGGTGACCTTTTAAAAATAAGTACACGACATTAACCACTGGGCTGGATCGCAATTTATGTAACAATCTTGTGCACAACTTATTTATCAACTTCTAAGTGGTAGCACATGTAAATAAAAAACTGAAAAATCCAAAAATTTTCCACTTCGCGTACAGGTTTAAGGGGTGGCACGTGCCACCCCTGGACCTTAACTAGGTCCGCCCCTGCCTGTGGCCCAAACCCATCTTCTCGATCAGACATAAATATCATGAATCAAACTTCAAGCTGCTCTGCAAGTGTTAGTTATCGATGAGCGTTCACCAAAGCACGAAGTCATGTCTTAACTGTGAAGTGGTAATCACTTAACAGACAAGTTTGTTTATTCTCTTTTATGTGTTGTTTAGTACTATTAGTCTCGAAAAAGAAAATAAATTCATAATATGCAGTCTCTAAGTCATACATAATACATGTGATTTCTATTATCAAGAAGATGGTATGTTTTCACCCTTACAAGAATACACATTTATTAAGTGTAGTAAAAGATATATGGTAACATTTGTATTTGTTTAATTGTATATGGCTCCTACATGAATTAGTTGTTTGGTTTACATGAATTAGTTGTTTGGTTTATATGTAATATTTGTGTTTGATTTTTGCAGGAATATAACCTGCAGGGTGATTAACAAGCATGACATTATTTCATTCAATGATTTATTGGCAGGTGATGAAATTAGAAACGAGAACAGGTTCTCGGACATAACAAACTAGTAGCCGAGAACCAACCTTAAGATCAAACTGACGTGAGGTACAATTTCTGATTATAAAGTAAAATCTTCAACAAAACAGACCCAGAAGCCATGTTTTTATTTGCATTATACATTCATACGTGTGTACCTATCGTCTAGTAACCCTTTGATACATTAACTTATTTTTTATATTTTTCATCAATTATGTCAATGTTTATTATTTTTTCTAAAGATAGGTGTTGTAGTTGCCTTTGTCCCGCACTTGCCAGTTGCACCATCATCTAATATTGCTTTTCTCTGGGTTGCGACCTCTGTTGTAGACATCCTCGGTTCAAACATTTCATTTATATGTATTATATTCAATTTAGTTTTTATTTTCAATTTAGTCTCATGTTAAAGAGATCATTCTAGCATCGGGTAATTACCCCGGTCATTGGCTTTATTTAATATTTATCACCTCTTTAGCTTTTTGTATTATGTCCTTTGATTTTTCTTTTTTACTTTTGGTTCATATTTTAATTCATATATTTCTTTATATATCATAGCCTCGGGTATTTACCCGGGTCACTAACTAGTTTTGTAATATACATCATTTTTCCTCAACAATTTTTTTTTTGCAAGATAAAATTGAATTTAAATGAAGCAATAATGCCTACAAACACAACGTGCAGGACTCAAGTCACCACAGAGGGAAGACGGGCAACAAGCTGCGCCGCCAACCCCTTTTGAATAGCAAACCCTAGACGTATGAAAACAACATTCTTCAATCTAGAGGCCACGACATTCCCGTACATGACTTTCTGAATCCAGCGCAACATGGCAGCCGCCTCCGACTCAAGATGCCCAAATGTATCAAAGACGAAGGGAACAAACACATGTTGGTTTTCGATGCACACTTTCTCGTGTTTGTTCACCTTCCCTGCAGCCGCTCTAGACGTCGTCTGCCCCGCCACGAAGGTACTGGCCCGTAGCCCCAGAAGGGGAGAAACCCCCGTTAAGTCGACACAGGCATGCTTCCCATTCTGCCATCCAAAAACCAGTACGTCAGCAGGCCTGAGGGAAGAACGCCCATCCGAGGGGTCAGACAGAAAGTTAACAGGAGCTTCCTTCCTGGCCGAGATCCCAACCCGTCAAAAAATGTCAAACAAAACGTCCCAAACCACATCATGTCGATACTTAAACCCCGGGAGCTCAATAATTATGTTTTATAATTTATTGTAAACGCAAATATATATGAGATTGTCCCTAAAAATATTATATAGAAGACCTATTTTTAAGTGGATAAAGTTCATATACCTTTTTAATGTACAAACTTAAAAAATAAAGAAAAAATATATTAAATGAATTTATGTAAACGCAAGTATATATGAAATTGTCCCTAAAAATATTATATATAAGACCTATTTTTAAGTGGGTAAAGTTCATATACCTTTTTAATGTACAAGCTTAAAAATAAAGAGAAAATATATTAAATGAAGCCTATTTGAGTAATTAAATATTTCTTTATATTTAATTTCATGTATATCCATCTGTATCTATCCGATGAGTTAAAATAAAAAGTTTTTTGTTCATCTTATCCGTCCGACTATGTTGCATATACATAACATGGTATGTTGCAGTATATTGCATATATGCAACATGGTATGTTTCATATGTTGCATATAATGTTTCATAAGTTTTTTTAGGTTGTTAGGTGACCATCAGGTGGATAAACACGAAATTAAAAAAAAATACCAAAATTACCTAAATAGCTTTTATATAATGGTATTTAAATTAGTTTTTAAGTTTATACACTAAAAAAAGTTTTTATTTGAACCTAACCCAATTTTAAGTGTTATGGTATTTCAAACGCCATTACAAAGATATGAATAATATTTTGATAGCTTTTGGTTTATATATATTCTTAGTAGATCGAATTCTTCTTTGACCTTCCAATGTTAAACATATTTTAGCCTTTACATAATAATATACTTCTATGAGATTAAAATGGGTGTTTTTTGGAAGGGGCTTGGTAATGACACCTCTTTCAAAGGGCTCGGCTGCTTTCGCTTGCCATTGTATGTTCTGACTAGACCTGCGCTTCGTAGCGGAGTCAGACCGTTTTTAAGAGTCTGTTAGCCAAACCATGAGAGATATGTGCGATGCGAAAGCGTTGACAATTTTAGTTGTCGGCTAATTGTGTTGGCCGACCCGCGCTTCCAGCGGAGTCAGATCGTTTTTAAACCAAGTTCAATTAATAGTTGTATTGTTTTGTGCAATTCCAGAATCCAATTAGGCCAATTAGGGGGGAATATTTTATCAAAAGTACTGCATTATTGCAAAAATAAAGAAAAGATACATCATCTTGCGAAGAACACCAGACATCTCCTCTCTGTTCTTCTTTGCCCTCTTGTGTGTACCCAATTTTCTCTTGGCCACCTTCTGCACTCGCTTGTCCTTTCCAACCCTCAACAACTCGATAATTCTCCTCTCATATGATGCAAATCCAGTTACCTTCCGGATCAAATTTCTAAGAAAATAGACCTTTTTGCTTATTTTCTATAAAGAAACATGTAACAACGCAAATTATTTTTACTATTTCGTTAACAATATTTAACTTGAAAAGTGGTCCCAGAAAATTTCGTTCAAATTTAACAGTTTGTGGCATCAACACTTGCATAGGAAACCATATACAAAACCAAGTGAGTGGTAAATGCAAGTTAATACTAGTTCAATATTTTCAAAAGATGGTTATGACAAGTCATGAACATCAAAAGAGTCGGCAATTCGAGTGTTCGGTTCGTCTTGCGCTCGAGAAGATCCGCGTCTACATGGTAGTTTTACCTGCGTGCAATTACACCCCATTAGTATGTAACATTAATGCAAGTTGGGACATTGTTTAGGCATTAAAAAGGAGGCAAAATTTCAGAAATTAGGCAGCTCCACCGTAAGCTACGCTGGCCACCGTAGCTTACGGTGGCATCAGCTAGCCTACGGTGGCTTGATGCTGGCCTACGGTGGGTGCCCAGTGCTGCAGGCCACCGTAGCTTACGGTGGCCACCGTAAGCTACGGTGGTACCTGTGGTTTCGGTACCCCGTCTTGGTTCTTTTTCCACTTAATTGCCCGGATTCGATTTCCACCGATTCATAAGTTACCAACACATGGTTTAAGCTCCAAAAACTTACTAGACTCTAAAATTTAAACATGGACCAATTACCCATCGTTACCTTGCCTTTACCTTACCCGGTTGACCCGTTAAGGGCCAACCCATGCTACAACTCGTCCGGGATTACAAATGAACCAAACCTTGCACATTCACTAGTGGCATGTTCACAATATATCAGATTACTTCATGACTCCTACCTTTTATATCATATGAATTTCAATGATCCTTAAGGAGCATTCCAATTACAACGTATCCATGTCACCTATGTAGGAATCCTAGAATACTAATTAGAATTGGACATTTTACATATGTGTATAACCACCCTTGCCATACACCAAGAACCCAATTAGCCCTTGAGGTATCTTCGGGTCAATTATCCGAAGGCAAAAGCATGAGGAGTGTAGGCAAATCAACCCAATTTGGTTGACTAAGCCACTTCCTCTTTTCCCCTATGAGAGAATCCATTTATTCCCTCATGAGGTGAAGACTTATTCTTTTCTACCCACTATGGTCCATAACCAAATGTAAGATGTTTATAATTATTACTTACTAGTGTAACGAACAAGATGTACGTTACCTCGATTGCTTGACGATCCACTTCCACCGGCGTGAGCTTGATTGCTTCCTTCAAAACCTTGATTGCCTAATGGGTCACTATCAATGTTAGGACCTTAATCATAGTAGCACTTTTACCATGTTTCCATAACATGGCTTCTAAGCTACTCAAACACATTACTAATTCACAAGGATGGCAATCAAGCAATGTTCATCACGTTTGCATCCAGATATATATGCATCATCAACATTAACATGACAACTAAGGCATACATCAACCATTTTAGCTAATGCACATGATTTCACCTAATTGGTTCAATTTTTGTGAACTTGTAGCTTCCCATGGTCATCCAACATCAATACAAGCAAATTTGTTGTATTTAATCACATTTTGACTCTTTGAGGCATTTTGTCAAACACCTTGTGTGCATACTTTGATGCATCCATAATTACCCAACCCTTGAACCTCCAACTTGGCCCTTTAGCATAGTGTCGGTGAATTCCATCAGCGATCCATCATAAATTTATCATCTAACACTAATCTCATACACAATTCAAGCAATGGACACAATTTCTCAAACATCCTATGAGGTCATGCAACATGGAAGTTCAAGCATAGGATTTTTGGTGACTACTTCACCAATTCCACAATCAAAATGGGGATTTAAGTAACATATGAAGTTCCTAACATCATAAGATTCATATTACATCCCAAATTTGCAGATTTGAGGCCCTAATTTTCGTGACCTACACATGCAAATACTTGGGGTTTCACTTACTTGTTACAAGGACGAATTTAGGGCTTGAGAGCACTTCAAATTTTCAATTATAATGCACCAAAATCACAGCCATAGCCTCATCATGCAGAATTTGGGAAGAAGGAGGAAGGAGAGGGCTGGGGTCGAGACAGAGATCGCAATCTGCGATCTCCTCCTCCTCCTCCCCTATTTTGTTTAGTTTTTGATCCTTATTTACATCCCTGGCCCCTCTAGTTTAGGTTTTGGTCAAATCCAATTAAACCTTAACATTTAACATTTAACCCCCCCCAAGTTTCTATAGTATGGCAAGTACTATAACATATAAGGAACAATTTGGTCACATAACAAGGCAATGTCAATTGTTAACGGAATTTTCATATATTAAAACTCGGGATGTTACAACTCCACCCCCCTTAAGGGAGTTTCGTCCCCGAAACCGTTACATACCAAATAAGTGGGGATAGTAGCGTTGCATCTCTTCCTCGGACTCCCAAGTTAGATCCGATCCTTTCCTATGCTCCCATTGAACCTTCACTTGGTTCACTTCTCTGTTTCTTAGCCGCTTAACCTTACGGTCGAGAATCGCAATAGGCCTCTCGACATAGTTAAGCTTATCATCAATGACTAAATCATCGAGTGGCACATAGGCACTCTCGTCGGCAAGACACTTCCTCAAATAGGACACGTGGAACGTATTGTGAATGCCGCTTAGCTCCTCCGGCAATTCCAGTTGATAAGCCACCTTGCCCACACGCGCAAGGATTTTGAAAGGTCCAATGAATCGAGGACTTAGCTTGCCTCGTTTCCTAAACCGAATCACACCTTTCCACGGAGAGACCTTTAACATGACATAGTCTCCCTCTTGGAACTCTATTGGTCTCCTTCTCTTATCCGCATAAGATTTTTGTCTATCTTGAGCGGCTTTTAATCGTGCCCTCACGATGTCGATCTTGGCCGACGTTTCCCGAACCACCTCGCGGCTACTTAGCTCGCGTTGGCCCACTTCACCCCAACATACGGGTGTTCGGCACCTTCTACCATACAACATCTCGAACGGAGGCATCCCAATACTCGAGTGATAGCTATTATTGTAGGCAAATTCTACGAGTGGCAAGTGTCGGTCCCAATTTCCCCCGAAATCCATAACACATGCCCGAAGCATGTCTTCCAACGTTTGGATGGTCCTCTCGCTTTGGCCGTCGGTTTGGGGGTGATACGCTGTACTGATGTGTAATCTAGACCCCATTTCCTCTTGGAACCCTTGCCAAAATTCCGATGTGAACCGGGTGTCCCGGTCCGATACTATGGAAACCGGTACCCCGTGGCGAGACACAATTTCGTCAATATAAATATCGGCCAGTTTCTCCGATGAAGTCTTCTCTCGAATAGGGAGAAAGTGTGCACTTTTGGTCAGCCGGTCCACAATCACCCAAATAGCGTCGTGGTTTCTAGCCGTTCTTGGCAGCTTGGTTACCAAGTCCATAGTCACATGTTCCCATTTCCACACGGGAATTTCCAAGGGTTGCAACTTCCCGTATGGTCTTTGGTGCTCAGCCTTGACTTGTAGACAAGTCAAGCATCTCTCGACGTACTTGACTATGTCACGTTTCATCCCGGGCCACCAATAATTGGCCTTTAAATCGTTATACATCTTTGTTGCCCCCGGGTGTACCGTGTACCGCGACTTATGGGCTTCGTCTAATAACATATTCCTCACGTCACATGAGTTGGGAACCCAAATTCGCCCGAAGCGGGTCTTTATTCCACTTTCTTCATCCACTAGATCTTTTACTTGGCCCACAATCCGCTCTTTCTTCCAGTTTTCTTCTTTGACTGCTTCAATTTGGGCCTCCTTGATCCGTAATATCAAGTTAGAGGTCACCACAAGTTGCATAGATCTCACTTTAATGGGCGCATAGTCCCCCTTTCGGCTTAGGGCATCGGCTACCACATTAGCCTTGCCCGGGTGATAGTGAATCTCGCAGTCATAGTCCTTGATCGTCTCAAGCCATCTTCGTTGCCTCATGTTCAAGTCCTTTTGGTCGAAGAAGTACTTGAGGCTTTTGTGATCAGTGAAGATAGTGCATTTGGCCCCATACAAATAATGTCGCCAAATCTTCAAGGCAAACACTACCGCCGCCAACTCTAGGTCATGCGTAGGGTAGTTTCGCTCGTGCACCTTTAGTTGCCGAGATGCATACGCGATCACCTTGCCTCGTTGCATCAACACACAACCGAGGCCAACTTGCGACGCGTCTGAATAAACCACTAGGTCTTCGTTTCCCTCGGGCAAGGTTAAAACCGGGGCTTGGGTTAGCTTCTGTTTGAGGCTTCGAAATGCCTCCTCTTGCTCGGTACCCCATACAAACTTGGTTTCTTTCTTAGTCAGCTTCGTTAGGGGTAAGGCTATTTTCGAGAAATCTTGGATAAATCTCCGGTAGTAGCCTGCTAGCCCGAGGAAACTCCTAACCTCGGTGGGAGTCTTAGGAGCTTCCCATAAGGTTACCGCTTCAACTTTAGCCGGATCCACCTTAATCCCCTCGGAACCAATTACATGGCCCAAAAACTGCACTTCTCTTAGCCAAAATGCACATTTAGAGAACTTGGCATACAACTTTTCCACTCTTAGTCTCTCCAGTATCTCCCGTAAATGCTTGGCATGCTCGGCCTCGCTTCGAGAGTAGATCAAAATGTCGTCAATGAAGACTATCACCGATTTATCTAACATGGGTTTGCACACACGGTTCATTAAATCCATGAAAGCCGCCGGTGCATTTGTCAACCCAAAGGACATCACACAGAATTCGTAGTGCCCATAGCGAGTTCTAAAGGCCGTCTTGGGGATGTCCTCTTCTTTCACTTTAAGCTGATGGTACCCCGACCGCAAGTCGATCTTGGAGAACCACTTAGCCCCTTGTAGCTGATCGAATAGGTCGTCAATTCGGGGCAATGGATATCGATTTTTCACCGTGAGTTTGTTTAACTCCCGGTAATCGATGCACATCCGCATACTTCCATCTTTCTTCTTTACAAATAGAACCGGGGCTCCCCATGGTGAGATACTCGGCCTAATAAACCCCTTATCCAGCAACTCTTGGATTTGGGTATTAAGTTCTTGCAACTCTGGGGGCGCTAACCGATATGGTGCCCGTGCTACCGGCTTGGCATTCGGAACTAGGTCAATTCTGAATTCCACATCTCTATCCGGAGGCATACCCGGCAATTCTTCCGGGAACACATCTTTGAATTCTTGGACTACCGGTAACTCATCTATTACCGGTCCTTGTACTCTTGTGTCGGTCACCATAGCTAAAAAGGCTCGGCATCCCTTTTTTATGTACTTTCTCGCTTTGTGCATGGAGCATATTATGGGAGTTCCGCTTTTGTCTCCCAGTATGGTGACTTTGTCTCCCGTAGGTGACGTGAGTTCAATTGTCTTGTGATCACATATCACTCTCGCGTGGTGGCGGGATAGCCAATCCATACCTACCACCACCTTGAACTCTCTCATAGCCATGGGGATGAGGTCAATGGAGAATTCCTCCCCGTTGATGGTGATCGTGCATCCCCGACATACATCATAAACAAGTACAGATTTATCGTTAGCAACTTCTACTTCTAAAGGTACATGCAGTTTTTCAATCACAAATGAAGGGTGCTTAACAAAATCAATTGAGACAAATGACCTATTAGCACCCGTATCAAATAATACACGTGCAGGCAACGAATTAATCGGAAAAGTACCTGACACGACGTTGGGGTCAATCTTGGCCTCATCGGCCGTTAGCTGGAATGCCCTTCCGGTGGCCCGCGGAATTTCAGTTTTTCCTCCAGTCCTTGACCCTTCACCCATCAATTTTGGGCAGTTCGGCTTCTTATGACCCGTCTGATAGCAGTTGAAGCATCTAACTACTTCAGAGGGGCAATTGGAGACAAGGTGGCCCTTTTTGCCACAATTTAAACATGGTCGATCCTTGAAGAGGCACTCGCCCGGATGCCCTCTCCCACAAATCTTACATTTGGAGTTTCCCCCCTTGAACTCTTTCTTCTTGGGAGATTCCCCCGTTTTCTGCTTCTTTGGGGGGTTTAATTGTGCCTCATTAGGCCCTCTCCTTTCACGGGCTTCTTCCCTTCGGGTGATATCAAGTTCCCGAGCCCTCGCTGCGTTAATCATTTCTTCCACTGTGGTGAAACTCGACAGTGGTACAAAGTCCTTAATCGTGGACTTGAGCATGTTCCTATAGAAGAACATTCTAGCCCCTTCGGTAGGTAACACATCCGTACAAAACCTGACCCGATCAAGGTAGATCCCAGTGATTTGATCTACCGTTTGGTCATCACTTTGCTCCAATTTGAGAAACTCCTGCTTGAGTTTGTTCACCATTGCCTTCGGGCAATGATGTTCAGTAAAGATTTCTTTGAATTCGGGCCACGTTAGTGCATTAATTGCAACATCCCCTTTTTCTTGGGCCTTTGCATCCCACCAATCTTTCGCCCGGTCCCGAAGTAAACCCGTGGCATAACTCACTTGATCATCTTCTTCACAATGGGTCCGGCGGAATACACCCTCCACGTTGGTGATCCACCGATGGCAAGCAATAGGATCCACCTCACCCGAATAGTGAGGGGGTTTGCAAGCCATGAACTTGTTAAAAGAACAACGTTTCTTTGTCTTTTCGGGCTCCCCTCGATTTAGAAGAACCCCCTTTAGCTCATCAAATTTTTCATTCATGGTCTTAAGAAGATCCTCTTGGATCTTGTGCACGTATTCCGGGAGGGCGGCATCAATAGCCCTCCCGACTTCTTCAGCAATTCGGGCGTTAAGGGCCTCGTTTCTCTGCTCCTCAGTCAAGCCGTCCCCAACTTGGTTCGTCATGACACTACAGAGTTTAATTCAACCAGTTAGTTCATATATCAATTCCCCTTGCCTAGAGCAGGGTTGTTATGGACTCCCCTCGGCAAGTTCCAAGGGTGTCACACATAAGGTCATGGGTTTATAACAATTTATATAACCCATCTTAAACTATTCATGCGTCTCCCGCATCTTTGGTTCCGGTGCAATTCACCATCCCTTACACGGTCTGAAATTACCAAGTTGTGCATCAACTATGCACCCTTAGTTACCATCCGTATCACACACACTAGAACTATAATCATTCATCTATTTAAAGATTTAACACGTACCCGGATCTCCGCGGAAGCTCGAACCGAACACTTAGCCATTATCTCGAGCACGGGTTTGAGTTCAAGAGTCGAATTACACTCGAATCCCTCAAACCTCGGCTCTGATACCAACTTGTAACAACGCAAATTATTTTTACTATTTCGTTAACAATATTTAACTTGAAAAGTGGTCCCAGAAAATTTCGTTCAAATTTAACAGTTTGTGGCATCAACACTTGCATAGGAAACCATATACAAAACCAAGTGAGTGGTAAATGCAAGTTAATACTAGTTCAATATTTTCAAAAGATGGTTATGACAAGTCATGAACATCAAAAGAGTCGGCAATTCGAGTGTTCGGTTCGTCTTGCGCTCGAGAAGATCCGCGTCTACATGGTAGTTTTACCTGCGTGCAATTACACCCCATTAGTATGTAACATTAATGCAAGTTGGGACATTGTTTAGGCATTAAAAAGGAGGCAAAATTTCAGAAATTAGGCAGCTCCACCGTAAGCTACGCTGGCCACCGTAGCTTACGGTGGCATCAGCTAGCCTACGGTGGCTTGATGCTGGCCTACGGTGGGTGCCCAGTGCTGCAGGCCACCGTAGCTTACGGTGGCCACCGTAAGCTACGGTGGTACCTGTGGTTTCGGTACCCCGTCTTGGTTCTTTTTCCACTTAATTGCCCGGATTCGATTTCCACCGATTCATAAGTTACCAACACATGGTTTAAGCTCCAAAAACTTACTAGACTCTAAAATTTAAACATGGACCAATTACCCATCGTTACCTTGCCTTTACCTTACCCGGTTGACCCGTTAAGGGCCAACCCATGCTACAACTCGTCCGGGATTACAAATGAACCAAACCTTGCACATTCACTAGTGGCATGTTCACAATATATCAGATTACTTCATGACTCCTACCTTTTATATCATATGAATTTCAATGATCCTTAAGGAGCATTCCAATTACAACGTATCCATGTCACCTATGTAGGAATCCTAGAATACTAATTAGAATTGGACATTTTACATATGTGTATAACCACCCTTGCCATACACCAAGAACCCAATTAGCCCTTGAGGTATCTTCGGGTCAATTATCCGAAGGCAAAAGTATGAGGAGTGTAGGCAAATCAACCCAATTTGGTTGACTAAGCCACTTCCTCTTTTCCCCTATGAGAGAATCCATTTATTCCCTCATGAGGTGAAGACTTATTCTTTTCTACCCACTATGGTCCATAACCAAATGTAAGATGTTTATAATTATTACTTACTAGTGTAACGAACAAGATGTACGTTACCTCGATTGCTTGACGATCCACTTCCACCGGCGTGAGCTTGATTGCTTCCTTCAAAACCTTGATTGCCTAATGGGTCACTATCAATGTTAGGACCTTAATCATAGTAGCACTTTTACCATGTTTCCATAACATGGCTTCTAAGCTACTCAAACACATTACTAATTCACAAGGATGGCAATCAAGCAATGTTCATCACGTTTGCATCCAGATATATATGCATCATCAACATTAACATGACAACTAAGGCATACATCAACCATTTTAGCTAATGCACATGATTTCACCTAATTGGTTCAATTTTTGTGAACTTGTAGCTTCCCATGGTCATCCAACATCAATACAAGCAAATTTGTTGTATTTAATCACATTTTGACTCTTTGAGGCATTTTGTCAAACACCTTGTGTGCATACTTTGATGCATCCATAATTACCCAACCCTTGAACCTCCAACTTGGCCCTTTAGCATAGTGTCGGTGAATTCCATCAGCGATCCATCATAAATTTATCATCTAACACTAATCTCATACACAATTCAAGCAATGGACACAATTTCTCAAACATCCTATGAGGTCATGCAACATGGAAGTTCAAGCATAGGATTTTTGGTGACTACTTCACCAATTCCACAATCAAAATGGGGATTTAAGTAACATATGAAGTTCCTAACATCATAAGATTCATATTACATCCCAAATTTGCAGATTTGAGGCCCTAATTTTCGTGACCTACACATGCAAATACTTGGGGTTTCACTTACTTGTTACAAGGACGAATTTAGGGCTTGAGAGCACTTCAAATTTTCAATTATAATGCACCAAAATCACAGCCATAGCCTCATCATGCAGAATTTGGGAAGAAGGAGGAAGGAGAGGGCTGGGGTCGAGACAGAGATCGCAATCTGCGATCTCCTCCTCCTCCTCCCCTATTTTGTTTAGTTTTTGATCCTTATTTACATCCCTGGCCCCTCTAGTTTAGGTTTTGGTCAAATCCAATTAAACCTTAACATTTAACATTTAACCCCCCCCAAGTTTCTATAGTATGGCAAGTACTATAACATATAAGGAACAATTTGGTCACATAACAAGGCAATGTCAATTGTTAACGGAATTTTCATATATTAAAACTCGGGATGTTACAAAACACATACATTGTGTCAAACTTAGAAATCAATCAATTATTGTTGATAAAACATTTGACTACATAAAGACACCACAAATAAAAAATCATCACCAAAAAAGACCCTTTGGCTTTTTTCTACGAAAAGAAAAATTAACAATCTTGAATGTTGCAATGTTGCATACACGGTACTTACACTAAAGTATAACCATAATGAAATCAATAGAACTTAGAAAGCGATTACAGTTAATCAATCACTACATCTGCATAAAGACAGTACAAAATCCTCAAACAGTTAGAAGCAAATCACATTTCTTAAATCGAGAACTAAAAAGAAACCACTGTAAAACTAACTAAAAAATTGGAAAAAAAATAAAGAACAAAAATATGAATTTGATAACTTACCCCTTTCTTATCAGATGGGCAAGGAGCCAACTCCTTCTTAGCAAACTCAACCATAACATCAATAGCCATATTTCAGATAAACAATCAGATTTCTTAATTGAAAAAAAAATTACATGTTAATTGAAAACGTAGGCAAATCAAGCATGTTGCATACGGGCATTAAAGTTGAAGTTTAAACCTTTTTGGCAATAGCCCATGTTGCACAGAAACACTTGTTCATCATATACATTCTTTAGCATGGAACCGGTCAACAATGTATGACCAATATGGGAAATGGCTCAATGATTTTGATGGTAATCCAAACAATATCTTAGTATCTTACAAACAAAAACTGTGATAAAAAAGAACATATATACCAACTCTCCCATCTGCAACAACGAAAAGATGACCATTGGCAAAAGAAATTTTCATTCAAAGAACATGAAGATGCCTGAGAATAACAAAATCATCACAATAACATATGCATAAGACTAATAAAATTTACAGAAAAGATAAAAAAAAAAGGAACAGTAATACTAAGATAGTGATAAAAGGAGAGGAAATTACCTTAATGAAATTCTTCTTCTTCATCCTCTCCCTTCCTTGGTTCTTGATCAATACACACACATCAATTTCTCCTAAAATAATTGATTTTTACCTAACACATCACATTGATAGAGAGCTGACGATCACCGCATCCGTCCTGAATCACTGATTCTTACCTAATACATCACATTTAATTCAAAATCCAGTAAACATGGCAAAATTTGGGCATTCTAACTCACCTGATAATTAGGATTTAGAAATTTTAACTCCCATAAGCTGCAGCCTCTTCGACGTCACCTACTCCAGAAAAATGAAGAGATTTAGAGATAACATTGTCGTTTGTTTTTTTTTTCAGCGATTAGGGTCCCAAATGTCAAAATGAACACAAAATTAACTAATTATAGATGATAAAATTAACTAATTATAGACGACAAAATTAACGAAAACTGATTTCGAATCAGTGGAGATATCCACCCAACCTGGTAAAAACGTACCTTCTAATCTTTATTCGTATCGATAGAGAGCTAACTATCACCACGAAAACCCTAGAGCGGCAAAACCCACGTCTGCCACTGGTTGAGATTGGGAGCAGAGAATGTGCCTTCTGAGTGAGATCGTAAAAGCTCGCAGTCCGCAATCGGTCACATCAGTGATGGTAGGCCGCGATAGCGACGACGGTGGTTCCGCTGTCGGTACCCAAAACGATGAAAGAGATTAGAGAATGGGAAGGCGACGGGCAACGGCGTGATTCTGAAGCCAAGATGAACGGGAACATGGAGATGCACTTTAATGGCGGTGTGGCGTCGATGCAACCTTCAGAGATGAAGTGGTGTGCCGGCGATCAAAGCAAAAGGAAGGAAAAACCATGGCTCAAAACTTGACCTCCGTTGAATCAGAGAAAAAGAAAATGCGTGATTTTGTGGAGAGAGAGAGACATGTGATAAACGAAAAAAAGATATGACTTGTACCCATGGCTTAAAAACTTGAACCTTTAGAGGCTTAGTGGACTTGTACAATAGGTTAAAGAGATTGTACAATAGGTTGCATTTTGTATATAGGTATAATTATTTTCCTTCAATAATTATGTTTTGTTTATTGTTATCAAAAGTAAAAAAAAAATTACATATAGGGGCCTATTTTGAATACTCGTATAGTGTATTCGAAATCTTAACGACCGTAGTTGCGACCAAGTGGTGGTTTTCTTGCGGAGCTAGGGTTAGCGATGACTGCTCTTGCAAAACCCTAATTGGCAGTGCAAAACTGTGAGGAGATCACGAACTAAGGGCATGTGGTATACTTGGTGTGATAACTTAGTGTTATCATGCCACGTAGGCGATGACTGGATAACACCATTTTATCACACCAAGTGTGGTATACATGGTGTGATGGTGTGGTGTTGAAAGATTATTTTATTATTTGTTTTTTTTTTAAATTTAATAATACTTAAACATTTTAATTAAAAATAAAACATTACAAATACTTGAAATTAGAAGACGTTTAAAAAAATAAACTAGCCCGAAGATAATTTTTTTCTAATCTTCTCCTTCTCCGCCTTGAAAAATTGTCGATCCACCTCGTTCATGTTCGACGTGTCCATGCTCAACATACGCATTTGCTCCATGCGTATTTTTTCCTTCTTCAAATCCGTTTTTTCCTTTTGAATTCGTATCTTATCATCTCTCAACTTTGTACGTTTCATTTGCTCTTGGTTGAACAAATGAAGTTGCTCTATGAAAGCGTCGTCTTCCTTTTTTTCTTTTTCTTGCCGTATTGTTTTTTTCTTCCCCACCGTCCTTTCCAAAACCTCGGTTTCCTCCTCCTCCAAGTTGACCGTGTCGTTAAGGTCAACATTACACTGTCCCGTTGAAGCCGATCCCATAG
>JBCNJP010000017.1:11534553-11604803 GCA_039602395.1 Deinandra increscens subsp. villosa
ATATCATAAAATCGAAGTATATAAAAAATACTAGTAATTTATCCTCAATTAACATCAAAACATAACCATATTTATGAACAATATGATGAGAAAATGTAGATCAAACCGCCAGAGATCCAGTACCATAGAGCAGAAACGATTAGCATTTTCATTTCGTAATCAACACATAATCCGTAAAAATAACTCAATTAGATTGCATAAATTTATCCGAACTTTATCATACAGTCAAATCAGAACAAACGAATCGTTATGATTAAGAACAAATCAAATCAAATCAGAAAACCGAATCGTTATGAACTTACAGAGATTAGGAACAACAAATCAAAAACCGGAAAACTCACCAGATCCCTAAATCTGTGGCGCAATCACACAATGCGGATCAGAGAAACAACTCCGGATTCAACACAAGGAAGAACAAACAAACAGATTGATTTCTTCTCGTTCAAATTCGAAATGATAATCGTAAAAACAACAATCACGAGCACAGTTTTCTGCTCTTCTTCGTCTTCCTCGTATCGTGTTTTGCACTTTTTAGGGGCACTCTGTTTCTCTCTCTAAAAGCTCACTTTCTTTCTGTTTCTCTCTCTAGCTCTGATTCTTGTCTCTGCTGAGGGTGTATGTAAATATAACCAATTTTAACTGCGGTTAATCAGCAGTAAAGAGCGCGTTTTATGCATGGTTAGATGACTAACCCTGGTTAAATTGAGGACTTATGGCTTTCGAAGGGTCTGGAAGAAGGGGGATCAGCCGTTGATTTGAGTGAAGTGATGTGATCTGGGCCGTTGGAGGAGGGTGGGGTACGTGGAGGCGTGAGATTGACCAATGACGTGGCGAATAGGGTTCAGTCGTCACATTGTTTCTGTGCATCTCTATAAATTACATTAAAACGGCATAAATTTTAGAATTGAATAGCAGAGACTTGTTAGAAAAGTAATAACTAAAAAGATGTTTAAAAGAATAATAACTAAATAAATGAGATAGATTAACGTGAAACTAAATTCCATTATATTTTTAAGAGTTAACTTCGCTTTTTGTCCCCAAAGTTTGCACATTTTAACACTTTTAGTCCAATTTCAAAAATTATAATATTTTAGGGCCTATGCTTTTAATTTCTTAACAATTTTAGTCACTTTTTAAAATCCCATCCAAATTAACAGCTAAAATCCGTCAAATGAGAGCTATATTTTAATTGAATCATTTTCCCTTTTATTTATGTGATAAAAGGGAAAAGGGTTCATTAAAAAAATAACTTCATTTGACGGATTTCAATCGTTAATTTGGATGAAATTTCAAAAAGTGACTAAAATTGTTAAGAAATTAAAAGTACAGGCCCTGAAATGTTATAATTTTTGAAATTGGATTAGAAGTGTTAAAATGTACAAACCTTGGGGACCAAAAGCGAAGTTAACTCTATTTTTAAAAGGATTGGACTACGTTATACTTTACATGATTTAAATTTGTAATTTTTTTTTATTACTATTAGTCTATTATTGAAGTATTAGACTATTATTGAAGGACGAAAATAGAGAGAGAAACCCGGGTAACTTAACTGGATTGTCATTAGCTTTAAGGGTGGGGGAGTGAAGAAATTGTAAGTTTTGAAAGTTTTAAGTTTAACCATATAAATGCGAAGAGCTATGATGGAGTGACAATTAAACGCGTAAAATTTAAAAGTGAAATATAACGATCTGACATTAAGATGTCATGAAAAAAATACATATTAAAAAATGTAATGGATCGTCATGATGACCTAACATCTAACCATCTGAAAAGGATATGTTTTTTGCATATCGATACAATACATGACATATAAATGTAAGACCATCCGCAACGATGAGGTTGTCCTTCCAACAAACAAACCTAGCTATTATGTCACATCAATTTTTGGCCCGCCCTTCCCACAAACAGTTTTTTTATCCCAACACACTCATTCCCCAAACACCTACTTAATGACGGGATGAACGAAGGATTCCTCCGTTGAAAGTGGTCTAATTAACGAATCACTAAATAAATTTCATTCTCTCAACTACAATAATTAATTTAAGAATGTATTTCTTAGTGTAAACGGTTATTTTGAATTGTATATTTCACTAATCATACAATATAGTGTGTATATATTAATTTGTATCTTAAGAATAAAATAGAATGTAAATCAACTTAATGAAAACTAGGGATGAAAACGAGAAAATCAGTTATATTAATAACATCTAGAATTTGTTTAGAAAAAATAATCAAAATTTGTTATTTTAAAGAAATCCATAACATTTTGTGTTTGTATACATACCACTTTATTATCATCATCAGAATGTCGTTTTAAAAACATGAGAAGATCATTTAGAGTAGAACGATTCTTGATGAACTAAACATGATGACTCATGAAATGTTCAACCCCCAAAAAGAGTTTGAACTTTACTATAAAACACGAGGTCCTATTTTGATTTTGGTTCTATTTTCAAGATGATTTCCTAATCATAACATGTATCATGTGTATCATGTCGATGGATTTTATGAGATACATGTGACCATTTACATGGCAAGTTTTACAAATTAATCAATTTCAATTTCTAAAAGTAACATGCTTGATGTAGAAATGTTCATCACAATCTCTATGTCCATAAACATAACTTTATCTATATAACGATAAAAAAAACACCTCATTCAAAATTCAAAGGTGGTTGTTGAAGCCAAATCAATGAAAGTCACAAGTCTTTCCTACATATATAACAACCATTGTCACCATCTATAACATTGTATCATATAAATAACAAACAATCATGTTAGTGGTGATGGATCTATGAATTTCTTATTCCAATATCATAATCTTTTTATATTATAATATCAATTAACTTAACTAGTCGAAAACCAGTAAGATATTGTGGTAGTGACAATTTGTAAAACAGTATTTGTTTCTGTATATGAAGGACAATTTATCGTATTTGACTGATAAAACATCAGTCAAATACGATTAAACAAGACAATTTATCATACTTTACTTATAAATATTCATTAAATAGATTGTTTAATTTTCTAGTCTCCATTAAAAAAAATTGATTTCTTCTTTAAAAAACTATTTTACCTCTTAAACTCTTGATATTTTTTTTAGAACGACAGTAAAATTTATTAAAACAAGCTCAGACAAGAGCAAAATTACAAACAATTCAGAGGATTAATCATCCAATTGTTCCAACGAATAACCACCTTACTATCACTACGTCAAAATTCACCTTTGGCCACGGAAAAAACTGTGACCAAAGGTGTTTGGTTACGTTTTTTTTCCCATTCCAGTCGACACCAAAGGTCCCGTCACCTTATGTAACCTACGGCCACGTTACAATATCAGTGGCTGAAGCCACCTATAAGCGTGGCTAAAGGGTACCAATATTTATTGTTGTAATCAAACAATTCTTTTGGAAAGCGTGGCCAAAGGGTCCCAACGGCCACATGTGTTTGTTTAACGTGGCCTTTGGTATTATATGGTCACATATATTTGTGTTTTAGCCACATACATTATAAAAATACGTGGCCAAAGGGTTGCTGAAATCATACATTTTGTCACAATACACGTGACCAAAGGGTGGCAACGGCCACGTTAAAATATCAAAAGCGTGGCCTTTGGTATTATATGGTCACGTATATTTGTGTTTTAGCCACATATGTTATAAAAAAACGTGGTCAAATGGGTTGCTGAAATTATAATTTTTGTCCCAATACGCGTGGCCAAAGGATGGCAACCGCCACGTTAAAATATGAATAGCGTGGCATTTGGTATTATATGGTCACGTATATTTGTGTTTTAGCCACATATGATATGAAAAAACGTGGCCAAATGGGTTGCTGAAATCATACATTTTGTCCCAATACGCGTGGTCAAAGGGTGGCAACGGCCACACTAAAATATAAAAAGTGTGGCCTTTGGTATTATATGGTCACGTATATTTGTGTTTTAGCCACATATATTTGGAAAAAAAAGTGGCCAAAGGGTAGTTGAAATCATATATTTTGTCCCAATACGCATGGCAAAAGATGGCAATGGCCACGTTAAAATATCAAAAGTGTGGCCTTTGGTATTATATATTTTCTTAATTACAATTAATTAAACTGCATATTAATCAATATAGAGAACAGGGGCGGATCTAGAAGAAAAATTCAGGGGTAGCGTTAAAAAAATATATTTGTCGGGACTAACGGGGGTTCAGGGGCAGCGGCCCTGAAATTTTTTTTAGGTAATTACTGGGCTTTTAATCAGATTTTCAAGTCAAGATTTAAATAAAACCCATAAAATTTCTTCGAGGGGTAGCGTAAAATATTTTCATGGGTAGCGAAAAATTCGTTTGAGGGGTAGCGAAATACCGAAAACCAAAAAAATTGCACATCGCAGTAAAAGTTCAGGGGTAGCGGACGCTACCCCTGGGCTGTGGGTAGATCCGCCACTGATAGAGAAACCTTAAAATCATATTATAATTAAAAATTAATGTACATACACTAATCAAATGTTGTTCAAAAAATAACATACAATAATCAAAGTTTAATTTGTATAATAGTTAATTATAAATTCTTGTCCGTGCTCATCAGCCGCTTCTGCTGGTTCCTTGTAATAAGTTTTCTGTTTATCAGATCTTGAGTCAGCTTGTTTGGAGTTAAGTACACTTTCGGCTTCTTTTTCCGATCATTATTTACCTGGAAAATGACAAATAAAACCGATCAGATATATATATATATATATAGTTAATTAATTATTGCGTATACGATTAACTAATGTAGTAATTACCTGTGGTTGTTCCAGTACTTTTTGAACCGTAGAATGATCAACCGACTGTGATTTATCTGACTTGTTATAAGAATGAAGGATCATTCGTTTCATCGGCCATGCAATAATATATTTATTTTCAACCTCAGAAAGCGTTATTTTACCATCTACTGGGAATGGTAAAAATGTTGCACCTTTATTGACCTGATAAACTTTAATTTTACGGCAACCAGGAGGTAATGGACTTCCATGAATCTTCTCATCTTTTTGTTTTGGTAATAATTCAGCCATTCCCACGACATTCATTGGATCCCCCTCCATGTGCAACGTTGCAGTTTCGCACCGCTGATCAGAAGTGACATAATGATAATAATAATAATTATAATAATAATAATAATAATAATAATAATAATAATAATAATAATAGTATTAATTATAGCATATATATATTAACAACTAATTAATTAAAGTCAAAAATAGAATAAAATAATTGTGGTATATACTAATCTATATAGCTCTTGGATTACTGGCTGATCGATAGGAGCTGCAATGGCATCATAATTATTTAGTTTTTCCAACCGATCATTCTTCTTAGGAGGTACTTTACGAGCTGCAGGTTTTACTTGTTTTGCATGTCTCTTATTCTTTTTCTAAATTGACACCATGTAATTAACTGATTAGTAACATATATATTAATTAACAATAACGTCAAAGCAATTTGTCAAATCCTTAATTATATATATATACCACTTCCTGCTCTGATGCCCCAGCAGTAGCGGCTGCAACAGCTGCTGCTTCTGTTATTTTTCTCTTTGTCCCCCAATTAAGACAGCATCAGCATTTAATTAAATGATCATATAGCAATTAGTTATAAGGGAAGTACACAACTGTGTAAATTAAAATAGTTACCCTTTCCTTTTGCGATGCTGTTGTAGATGTAGGAGTGTGTTGTGATAGAGTCGCAGAACAGACCTACAATTCAATTAATTAATAAAATCATATCGATGCTGTTGTAGATGTAGGAGTGTGTTGTGATAGAGTCGCAGAACAGACCTACAATTCAATTAATTAATAAAATCATTCCTGAAATGAAATAAATAGAGAATGAAATAAATGCGATTGAATAATAATTAATTAGATGAAATAATTGATATGAAACAAATGATCTCCTGAAGATGACAGTGAAATTAATACTGACGGGAATTAGGTAGTGATCTCCTGAAGATGATAGTGTGATGAATCCTGTAGATGAATTTTTAGTGGTACAGAAGAAGAGAGTGATGAATCGTTTTGGTGATAAAATTTTGGTGAGAGGGAATAGGAACTGATCAATGAATATGGGTTAGTGAATTTTTTGTGGGAAACTTGAAAAAAATGGTGGGAAGTAATTTGGGGATTAATCCGGGTGAAAATATCTCAGCCAATAAGACGTTAGCATTTCTCGAATTTAAAAGCTCAATTAATTATGAACATAGATAATAGTATTTTAAACATACCTTTAAAATGATCTTTAAATGGAAAATGGAATGTTAAGCAATAAATTTAATGATAATTGTATCCTAATGAATTTGTATACCTAACGTGAAAATAAAAGATGTCAAGTACTAAAGACACACCATACAAACACACACACACACACACACACACACACACACACATATATATATATATATATATATATATCTTTCAATGTGTTGTAATATATACATTATCGGTTATATATATATATATGTATGTATATATAGGGTGAGATTCATTGTAGACACTTTCGCATGTGAAATAGCTATTTTTCATATGTGTTCACATGTGAAATTTTCTGAATAATGAGAAAAAAAGAAAATTAATCACACCTTACTGGGACTCATTGGTCCTAGACACAACGTATTGGTTACATACACACCTTATTGGGACTTATTGGTCCCAACTGACCCTCGTTTCCCCTAAACACACCTTATTAGGCCATCATTGGTCCTAAACACAACTTATTGGTTACATACACACCTTATTGGGCCATCATTGGTCCTAAACATGCTTACTAGTTACATACACACCTTATTGGGACTCATTGGTCCCAAATGACCCTCGTTTCCCCTAAACACACCTTATCGGGTCTCATTGGTCCTAAACACAACTTATTGGTTACATACACACCTTATTGGGCCATCATTGGTCCTAAACATGCTTATTGGTTACATACACACCTTATTGGGACTCATTGGTCCCAACTGACCCTCATTTCCCCAAACACACCTTATTGGGTCTCATTGGTCCTAAACACAACTTATTGGTTACATGCACACCTTATTCGGTCATCATTGGTCATAAACATGCTTATTGGTTACATACACACCTTATTGGGACTCATTGGTCCCAACTGACTCTCGTTTCCCCTAAACACACCTTAATGGGTCTCATTGGTCCTAAACACAACTTATTGGTTACATACACACCTTATTGGGCCATCATTACTCCTAAACATGCTTATTGGTTACATACACACCTTATTGGGACTCATTGGTCCCAACTGACCAGCCCTCGTTTCCCCTAAACACACCTTATTGGGACATCATTGGTCCTAAACATGCTTATTGGTTACAGACACGCCTTATTGGGACTCATTGGTCCCAACTGACCCTTGTTGCCCCTAAACACACCTTATTGGGACTCATTGGTCCCAACTGACCCTTGTTGCCCCTAAACACACCTTATTGGGACTCATTGGTCCCAACTGACCCTCGTTTCCCTTAAACACACCTTATTGGGACTCATTGGTCCTAACTGACCCTCGTTTCCCTTAAACACAGCTTATTGGGCCATCATTGGTCCTAAACACAACTTATTGGTTACATACACACCTTATTGGGCCATCATTGATTCTACACACAACTTATTGGTTACATACACACCAATTAGGCCATCATTGGTCCCAACTGACCCTCGTTTCCCCTAAACACACCGTATTGGGACTCATTGGTCCCAACTGACCCTCATTTCCCTTAAACACACCTTATTGGGCCATCATTGGTCCTAAACACAACTTATTGGTTACATATTGGGCCATCATTGGTCCTAAACATGCTTACTGGTTACATACACACCTTATTGGGACTCATTGGTCCCAACTGACCCTCGTTTCCCCTAAACACACCTTATTGGGTCTCATTGGTCCTAAACACAACTTATTGGTTACATACACACCTTATTGGGCCATCATTAGTCCTAAAATGCTTATTGGTTACATACACACTTTATTGGGACTCATTGGTCCCAACTGACCCTCGTTTCCCCTAAACACACCTTATTGGGAGTCATTGGTCCCAACTAACCTTCGTTTCCCCTAAACACACCTTATTGGGACTCATTTGTCCTAACTGACCCTCGTTTCCCATAAAGACACCTTATTGGGACATCATTGGTCCTAAACACAACTTATTGGTTACATACACACCTTATTGGGCCATCATTGGTTCTACACACAACTTATTGGTTATATACACACCAATTGGCCCATCATTGGTCCCAACTGACCTTCGTTTCCCCTAAACGCACCTTATTGGGACTCATTGGTCCCAACTGACCCTCGTTTCCCCTAAACACAGCTTATTGGGCCAACATTGGTCCTAAACACAACTTATTGGTTACATATTGGGCCATCATTGGTCCTAAACATGCTTACTTGTTACATACACACCTTATTGGGACTCATTGATCCCAACTGACCCTCGTTTCCCCTAAACACACCTTATTGGGTCTCATTGGTCCTAAACACAACTTATTGGTTACATACACACCTTATTGGGCCATCGTTGGTCCTAAACATGCTTATTGGTTACATACACACTTTATTGGGACTCATTGGTCCCAACTGACCCTCGTTTCCCCTAAACACACCTTATTGGGACTCATTGGTCCCAACTGACCCTCGTTTCCCCTAAACACACCTTATTGGGACATCACATGGTCCTAAACACAACTTATTGGTTACATACACACCTTATTGGGCCATCATTGGTTCTAAACACAACTTATTGGTTACATACACACCAATTGGGCCATCATTGGTTCTAAACACAACTTATTGTTTACTTACACACCTTATTGGGACTCATTGGTCCTAAACACATCAAATTGACCCATTTGACCCCAAATTGACCCATTATTTAATTTTTATCTTAATTCTTTTTATATAATTTATTTAGAATTATAATTCCCCAAAATTTAAGGTTTTTGTAGATCCGTTCTGTTTTTTGTGTTTAGGGTTTTTGATCGTCTCTGCATCAGTTGTTGATCGGATTGCAATTGTTGATCGTCTCTGTTTTCAAGGATTGGGGTTTTTGTTTAACGGAATGGAGATTGTGCGAACAGATTACCTTTTTTACCTAAAATTATGCATGCATCAGTTGTTGATCGGATTGCAATTGTTGATCGTCTCTATTTTCGAGGATTAGGGTTTTTGTTTAACAGATTGATTTAATAAACAAAAATAGACAAACAAGTATATAACAAAAAGTGGATTTCATACTACTGATTCCAATTCCATACACAAAATTGTTTCCTAATTTACATGTTCATTCCTAAAAAAAACAAAAGACAGAGCAGTTGCGGGTTGAGGTTCACGGGAACCTAGATTCCATCTCCTCCATCAACTCCAAATGCCTACTCATAGCTTCTTGCCTCTGTTGAACCAACATTTGAAGCCTGGCATTGGAGACGTGTATCTCTTCTACCAGAAAAGTTGCCATCTGGTATCTTGATGGACTTGGTGGCTCTGTAAGTACTTGGTTGAGCAGGGCCAACCCGTCTAAGATACTCTGTCTCTCTGCCCCGATAATCACCCCGTACCGGTCCAGGGTAGCAACAATCTTCGTGTGCAAATAATGATCAACTAATTCTTTCAAGTTTGCCATTTTGAGAAGGATTTGAGGGTTTTGAGAAAGGGTTTGATAAGGATTTTGAGAAAAGGTTTGATAAGGATTTTGAGAAGGGTTTGATAATGGAGGTGAGAAGTTTCTGATTACTGATCAGGTGGTATGGTTATATGTGCAAATCACTTGAGTATGCCTAAGCTCAGATGTCTAATCACTAAAGTATACAAAAGGTCTTATTTTATTGAACATTGCACATTATAATTGTTGGACTTTTGGTTTTCCTACAAATTAGTTTCACACGTTCTCCAAGTTAAACTGAAATTTCTACACGATATCAAAAAACCACTAAAATTTTAATCACACGATCTGAAATTATCCGAAATTACTTTCACACGATCTCAAAAATCAAATTAACAAGTCAAAATTAAACGAAGAAAGTCAAAATTACCCACTGAGTTCTCTTTGCATATCCTGTTGAATGTTTTGATTTTCTGGTAATCAAATTAACAAGTCAAAATTAAACGAAGAAAGTCAAAATTACCCACTGAGTTCATGAGGATTGAGAGAAGATGAACTAGAGTTATTCAGTAATAGAACCGGATGAACTAGAGTTCTTCAGGATCAAGAGTAATTATTCAGTAATAGAACAGGATGAACTAGAGTTCTTCAGGATGAACCGGATAAACTAGAGTTCTTCAGGATGAACTATATATACTATAAATAACCAAAGTTGTTAGTAATTAGGGAGAAATCAGAAACCCTAGGGAGAGAACTAGAATTCATTAGGGAGAAGATTTCATCCGGACTGAGAGAAGATGAACAGAAACGGATGAAAATACATTATATTAAATTAAAAATCAATTCATTACATATAATTAATTAGTAATTAATCCCAGAACAATTTTCAAACCAGAACAATTACTCTTAATTAATCCGGAACCCTAAAAAGGTTAATCATTTCCCACACCAGTAGAAGCTTGAAATCTTCTCCGGTTTCATGTAAGTAGTGTTCGAACGCAATGAACAACAGGTCTTCCTTGGTTTGGTTCTCCTCTTCATTCTCTTTGCATATCCTGTTGAATATTTTGATTTTCTGGTCCATGTCTAGCCATTTCGATCTTACGACGCTTGTGTCACGGTACTTGTCACGGTACCGCTCACGGTACTCCTCATAACGCTTCATAGCATTATGAAACTTTATGTTGACATCCAGCCAAAAGAGAATCGTGTCTTCGTCATTAGGATCACCTAATTGATCGGTAAACATCGACTTAATTAATTAATATATATAAAAATGTATAACTGATCAAATAATCAAATGATTGGTATAAAGAAAAATTAAGAAACGTACTAAGTAAGGGAGGGTTTGTAGGCAACACATAGTCCCTATACTTTACGTCCAACCAAGCTCGGTACAACCCCAGTTCTTCCTGCTGGGTCCATTCTTCTGCCATCTTGGAAGAGTATAAATTGGATGGGGAGAACGAAGAGTGTGTGAAAGTGGTGGTCTAATTTAATGGTTAATTGATTAACTTGTTTATATAGCGTGGTTGAGGGTTTTGAAATTTAAAAACAAACAACGAAAAAGTGAAATTAGCCGTTACTAGTTACATCACCTGTTTGGGTTTTTAAAATTTCAAAAATAAACGGTAAAAAAGTAACGCAAAAAGGATTCGAACACGGAACATGGTATGTTAATCTAAAGCGCTTCTACCACCTGAGCAGCACCCTGAGTTAGAAGCTGCTTTTCATTATAATTTATTTAAATATGATTCTAACTTGGCCCGCTAAATTCTAAAAGAGGCGGGATAAATTAATGAGGGAATTCAATTGAAAATTTCACATATCACTTTCGATTTCCCCAATTCCCCGCTCCCCATTTCTCCATTGCTCATTATTACTTCTCCAATAAACAGGTTCACAGTAAAGATTATTGAAAATTAGGGTTTTCAGTATTAGCAAAACAATCGTTTTTAATAATCTTTGCTGTTGTATCTGTTAGCAAAACAAACATGGATAAGTCTTGGATGCTAACCAGTAGAACCTCGAAATCATATGAGGATGGAGTTAAATCATTCTTAAAGTTTGCAGTTACAAGTTTGAAAAAGACGGAAATTCCATGTCCCTGTGTTAATTGTCTAAACCATTACTCTTATAATGTTGATGATGTAGATTATCATTTGTTTTCAAAGGGATTCGATCTGACTTATACAACGTGGACTAAACACGGAGAGGAAGACGAGCCCGCAGGAGATGAGCTTCACAAGGAATCATCTTTTGATTCCGGAATGCCATTCGATGCATATCAAACGATAGAAATGGTCAGAGCTACTGAAGACAATTTCACTGAGGACCATGAGAAGTTTCAAGAACGACTAATGGATGCTGAGAAGCCCCTATATGAAGGATGCCATACCTTCACAAAGTTATCTGCCTTGGTTCAACTACTGAACTTGAAGACTAAGCATGGAGGATCAGATAAGTTTTTTAATGAACTTTTAGTTTTGCTGAAACAGATGCTACCTGAAGGTAATGAAATTGTGAAAAATACATATGAGGCCAAGAAGATTTTGAAGTCAATGGGTGCAGGGTACACCAAGATACATGTGTGTATCAATGATTGTATTCTTTACAGGAAGGAGAACAAGGACCTAACTGTATGTCCAACTTGTGGTGAGTCCAGGTGGAAGGTGGATGAGAGGACTAAGAAACTATACAACAATACTCCTGCAAAGGTAATGTGGTATTTCCCCATCATTCCAAGATTGAAACGACTGTTTCAAGTGAAAACCACAGCGGAAGATCTGAGATGGCATGCCACCAGTTCCAAAATACCCGGTGTGTTACGACACCCATCCGATTCACCGGCATGGAAAGCCATAGATGACAGATATCCCGAAATCGCTGACGATCCCAGAAGTCTTCGTCTTGGCATTTCAACTGATGGGGTCGACGTGAATAGAGGCAACAGAAATCACAGTGTGTGGCCGGTTCTATCTGTCATTTACAACCTTCCACCATGGTTGTGTATGAAAAGAAAGTTCATCATGCTTTCGTTATTAATATCGGGAGCGCCTGGAAACGATATTGATGTGTTTTTGGAACCATTAATTGATGACTTAGAGCTGTTATTTGAGGCAGGTGTGGAAACATATGATGCGTATGTGCAAGAACAGTTTACTATGCGTGCAGTTGTTTTATGGACGATTAATGATTACCCTGCACTTGGTACACTTTGTGGTTGCCCGTACAGTGGATTCCATGGTTGTGTGGTATGTCGGGAAGAAACTAAATGCATTAGGCTTCCTTTCTCAGCCAAGCAGTGTTATGCTGGTCACAGAAGATATCTACCATATACGCATGCCTTCCGAAAGCAAACATAGGCCTTCGATGGTAAATAAGAGTTGAAAGGTGCTGCAGTTCCTATGACCGGGGAACATATATACAACGAAGTTCAACATATCAATAACAAATGGCGAAAGGGATTAAGGTGTACTGATTCGGAAATCCCAGGGACCTCAACCGGAAGAAGGGGGAAGATTGATAAGAGAAAAAGAAAGAACAAAGAGAAGCCGCCATATTGAAAGAAATTCAATATATGGTTTCGAAGACTTAGATATTGGAGGCATAATAGTGTCCAACATTGCATTGATTTCATGCATATTGAAAATAATGTGGCTGAGAGTCTTGTTGGAACTCTGCTCAACCTTCCAGGAAAGACAAAGGATGGACTGAATGCTAGAAAGGATCTGAACTTTTTGGGGTTAAGACCAGAGTTGCAGCCTAAACAGAACAAGAACAACATAGTACTTTGTTGATACCTGAGATGTGCGTCGTGTGAAGTATCAAGCAATGTATAAGATCAAGTCATTTTAGGTCTGGCCGATCTAGGTCCGAACCTGAAGTTCGGACTGGCCGAACCTGAGGTTCGGCCGAAGCTCGGCCAGCTGGGTATAAATATACGTTTGGTCTTTGTAACTGAGTAATTCTGAGCGTGCAAATTCTGTTAAGTGTGTGTTTCTGAGTGTGTATTCTCTGTGTCTATTTCTGAGTGTTTGCTGATTGTAATTGTTCTTCTTTGATCAATAAATCAATCGGTTAATTACGTTTCGATGTCCGATTAGCTAGATCGAGTAGACGATCCGATGCTCACGCATTTTCAAGTGGTATCAGAGCTTTCTGGTTCACTCTACTGATCTGTGGTTGCTATTTTGGATTTTTGAAGCGTTTTTGAAGTTTCTCGAGTTTGTTTTCGTGTTGTTCATCATTTCTATCGAGTGTTTGGTGTCAAAATTGTGCATAAGTCATATTCTATCAGTTTTTCTGAGTCACAGCATCGAGTTTCGTCAAAATCAGTCCATTTTCGCGCGTTTTCGGAAAATGTGTTCGAAGTTCGGAGTTCTCTATTCAGGCTCGGAGTAACTGCTCCGAACTTGGAGTTCGGTCAATTCGGAGTTCGGAGAGGGTTCGGAGCTAGATCGGAGTCTTTAGGAGTTCGGTCTGTTGATTTTGATTCGGAGCAAGTTCGGACAACGTTCGAAGTTTGGTTTTAGGTTCGGACAGAGTTCGGAGCTTAGTTACTAGTTCGGAGAGAGTTCGGACGACAGAATCTTACTTTTTCGAACGATGTCGGAATTTCACGCGTTTGCTGCAATGCAAAGTGCCATGCAAACCATGCTGAATTTTGATAATGAAATTGGAACAAGTCAGAAAGTTCCCAAATTGTTGAAGCTTGAAGATTATCAAAATTGGAAGAAACGATTTTCGGCTTACATAAGCACGAATGATATTGATTTATGGATTCCAATTCGAAAATTGTATGAAAGACCAATGGAAGATGGAGATCTTAAAGAGATTCAAGATTTCGATGGCGATGAAAGAAAAAGTTATGAGCTTGGTTGAAGATACAAAGTTGATAATATTGAAGAGATACTGCACACGACGAGGGGGAGTTTGTTGATACCTGAGATGTGCGTCGTGTGAAGTATCAAGCAATGTATAAGATCAAGTCATTTTAGGTCTGGCCGATCTAGGTCCGAACCTGAAGTTCGGACTGGCCGAACCTGAGGTTCGGCCGAAGCTCGGCCAGCTGGGTATAAATATACGTTTGGTCTTTGTAACTGAGTAATTCTGAGCGTGCAAATTCTATTAAGTGTGTGTTTCTGAGTGTGTATTCTCTGTGTCTATTTCTGAGTGTTTGCTGATTGTAATTGTTCTTCTTTGATCAATAAATTAATCGGTTAATTACGTTTCGATGTCCGATTAGCTAGATCGAGTAGACGATCCGATGCTCACGCATTTTCAACAAACTTATTTGCATGTGCCTGATGACAATCTTTAGCAAAATGTCCAAGTTGTGAACATTTATAACACTTTAATTTGGACTTGTCAAAACCTAACTGATCACCAGAAATATTCCTTCCATGCTTCTTAAAGAATCTTTTAGATCTTTGACACAACATAGCATATTGCCAAGATACATCCAATTCGGTTAGTTGATCATCATCAAGAGCATCAAGATCCTCACTGGTTAACTTTGCATCAGCAACATTTTTTAGAATCAATCCAAAGGATGATGAAATCAACGCAGAAATCATTTTGGCACAATCATCGGTTGATTCTGCTGAAAAAGCATTTTGATTTGAAAATTTTGGAATTGTAAAATTGCAACCTCTTGAAGAATTATTATCAGAATTTCCTGAAGCTCCAGCTATAAAAGCAACACTTGGTGCTGTATTCTGATTTGGCTTAGACTTTGCACTCATGCTTGCACTATTTTCACCATGATACAACTCAGGATGTTGCAAGGTAGCGGTTGACTTCTTTGAGTTTAACATTTCCATTTCTTGAGCATGAAGTTTTCCAGTAAGCTCGTGAAATGTCATTGCAGAATAATCCTTGTCATGAGTGAGTAACAAAACATAATTTTCCCACTTTTCAGGTAATGCTTCCATGATCTTTTCTTTTAAATCCGCATCAGATTTTTCAATTCCAACAACCTTCAATTCACTAATCAGATGTGAAAATCTTGAAACTAGAGCAGTTATGTTTTCATTGTCATAATTTTGAAAGTTATCAAATTCTTTGTTCAAGACTTTCTTTCGACTCTTCTTATAGTCAGCATTTCCTTCACATCTTGCGGATAAAGCATCCCACAATTGCTTAGATTTCTTGCAAGTACTAAATTGATGAAGCAATTCAGTAGGTAAAGTAAAGCCTGGTTTTACTCAACCATCTACTAGTAACACAAGTAAGACCACAGCTTTGATTGCTCAAAATGATGGTGTATATGATTGGGGTCAACAGTTTGGGTATGATTCATCTGCATTGATAGTTACGCATGATCAACAAGAAGATTTTTGTTCAGAAACTAGTTTCGATACTAGTTCAATTCCAAGTTCTTATGAATCTGCTGAAAATTTGGAGAGTTTGATGAAAGAAAATGCTTTATTGATGAATAAAGTTCAACAACTGTCTGAGGCGTTTGATGTGATTAATTCAGAGTTGGAGATTTCTAAAGATCATGGCAAGAAGTTGACTTTAAAGAATGAGTATTTGACCATGGAAATCCAAACATTGAATGAGGTTTTGGAAGTTTTGAAGCAAGATAAAAAGAATGTTGAAATTTCAAAGGCTAAGATTTGTGAAGAACGGGATGAGTTGGTAAAAGATGTAAAGAAATGGAAGGATGAAGCTGAAGATACAACTGCTGATTTTCAAAATTTGTTTGATAAATCAAAAGTCAAACTTGATCTGCTTACAAAGAATGTTGAAGAGTCCACTGCTAAGATTGAAGCATATCAAGTTGACATGGGAAAGTTATTGGAGGAGAAGCGGGAGTTAGTTCGTATCAATAAAGTTCAAGCCGCAAATTTGGAGATTCAAAAGAGAAACGAAAATAAATTGAAGAAGGAATTACATGAAGGACTTGATAATCTGCGTTTGCAAAAATTTGAAACTCACAAGGTTGCAAAGCGATTGATTGCTAAAGAAAAAGAATTTGCTGAGGCTCAACAGAAAATTTCTGATCTGAAGGTTCAAGTTCTTGATGCTAATCGATTGCTTAATAATGTTTCAAATTCTTAAGTTTTCACAAGTTTTTTAGCTAATGATGAAAATTTTGAGAAGATGTTTGATAAAACTGCTTCACCCCCTGCTCATATCAAAGAAGCTGTCAAAGAAGTGAAGGAACAAATTGAAGAATTTGATTATTCAAAGGTTTTGTCATCTACTGCTGAGGATGAGAAAGTTGTGCTTAAGAAGAAGAACAAGAAGAATAAGAAAAAGAAGGAAAAGAAATCTGAAGTTTCTCCTACACCAAAGTTTGTATCTGGATCATCGTCTGCTGATAATGAGAATTCAGCTACTTCTAGTGACAAGATTTTGTCTCAACCTGAGTTTGATGAAAATATTTTTTATGACCAAAAGAATGTCACTGAAGTAAAAGCTGAATTTTCTCGATTGGCTAAGAATGGTCATTCTTCACCTGAGGAGAAAATTTCTGGAAAGCATGAAGGATTGGGTTTTCACAGGATGAAAAACAACGCTGAAAAGGTTCAAGTATCTTTATCTCCAGATTTGAAGAAATTAAAATGAAACAAGTGAAGAAGGAAGTTTTTCAAGCTGATAAAATTCAACCCGAACGTTTTTACAAACTCAAGGGTTCGGATCAATTATTTTCAGACAAAGAATTTCCACTTTATTGTGTTGATGCTCAGAAGATTGCTGAGGTCTTTGTGAAAGCAACTATTTCTTCTGAAAGTACTCAATCTCTAAGCCCTACATCTAAATGGGTACATGATCACAGGTATCAGGTATATGATTCTCATTCTGATCATGTTAGAGATATTCATGTGTGTTCTTCGCAGGTACATCACCGATGGGATAAAACGACAAGAATTTGTTATATTTGTCGTCGTCCAGGACATATGGCAAAAGATTGTCCATCACCTGCTGCTTCACCCCATAGATTTCACATGAAATCAGTTTTTGGTAAATCTGCCACACCAAAGTTCTTTGATGAACAAGGCAGAGTTTTTGATGAAATTAAACCTACATTCTTTCATAAACAGAAACGTTTTGTTCCAATGTTTACAAAGGTTCAAAGTGTAGGTTCATCATCACAGTCACCTGTGATTGTTTCATCAAAATCTGAATTACCAAAACAACAACAATGGAAACCTAAGGTGGTTTCTAAACAAAACAAGGACACTGGTTGACCAGAAGCGATCCGCTTCGGGTCATTTTTGGACTAATTAGTTTGACCAGTGTGCAGGTACTTCTAGAAGACCTATCGACGATTGCAAAGTTGTTGATGGAGGAGTATTCTGCTTAATTTAAATTTCAGACTAAATCTTTCTAAATTTGCAAATTTCTGAAGTCTAAAACTGACAAATATCCGTATTGATTGATCAATTTTCTTTGCTTACTAATTTTTCTCAAAAACCCAAAAATAGAGTCTTGTTTTTGTGTAAAATGAAATCCAAAAAATAGAGTTTTCATTTTAAGGGGGAGAATTGTAAGTAAGGGGGAGTAATTGAAAAATGCATGTTATGGGGAGAAAGTGAATACATGCCAAATATATAATGAAGGGTGAATACATGCCAAATATATAAAATTGTGAGAAATTGATCATTGGGAAATGATGGTACATTGGCTTGCGTATCTGACTCATGGATAGAGTAGATGAAAGAGCCATAAGATCATTGTTTGATATGCTTGGTAGACTCGGTAAATCAGAAAGTATTCAGATGTGATATTCACTAAATACTAATGCTTGACCATGTGGATAACATCTTGATGCATATTTCATGACACAAAAAGAAAAATAAGTGTGAAAGTCAAAATGAGAAGTCACTGTGTATACATGTGTTCATTTTGCAAAGATTTAAACTTGTTTGATTTTCTTTATTTTGTCAAACGATCGGACTTTCTCTGTGTATCGAAAGATCGACCTGATTGTTGTTCGTTTGACGTTCTGCTTTATTTTCTATGGTGTTTCGTATAACTCATCGGACTTTCTCTGCGTGTATGGGAGTACCGACCTGATTGTTGTTGGGTTATACAATTTCAACTTGTTTTATTTTCTTTTTTTGTTAAATCCGAGGCCTTATCTGCGTATCGAAAGATCGACCTTAAGGTAGACGATTTAACGTTCTTATTTCTTTTTGCATGGAATACAGTTGACTATATTATGAAAATATTATGCATTGTGAAAAATCACAAGTGCTGTCACACAAAAGGAAAAGAAATGAAAAGCTGAAAATGTCTGATTATATCTTATAGTGTGGGATACACTGGTCAAAGCAAATCTAATCAATACCTTAACATATCCAAATGTTATGAGTATGATTCTGCCTGAGTTTAAGTTGGACAAATTATACCAGCAATCAACATGACTTATGTGCTTCGATTAATTGAAATTGAAGTGCAGTTCAGTGCGTTATGTTCAATATGATCCCATATAGTGATCTTTCTCATACCAAAAATAGTGTTTGATTCTGTGTTGCAATTTCATTTCGTTTCAGAAAAGAACAAAAAAAAAAATTCGGTGTGTTTTAGCATAAACTGTCTAAAAGTCAAAAAGATTTTGTTTCTGCTTTATTTTCGATCTGATCATCACGTGATACAAATCATTTTCAAAATCATATCTTGGAGTCTCGAAGAGACGTTTTGCGCCAAGATTATTTTAAATGTTTGAACAGGTTGCTATGTGCAAGATATCACTACTTCAAGTCTTCTGAAGCTGTTGATAATAGATCAGAGATACTCTACAATGTTATCAGATCAAGCTACGATCGAGTTGAGGAGGAGTTCGTTTGAAGATTCATTTCATTGAACGAACTGATTCTACACTTGAGGGGGAGCTTGGTTGAAGATACAAAGTTGATAATATTGAAGAGATACTGCACACGACGAGGGGGAGTTTGTTGATACCTGAGATGTGCGTCGTGTGAAGTATCAAGCAATGTATAAGATCAAGTCATTTTAGGTCTGGCCGATCTAGGTCCGAACCTGAAGTTCGGACTGGCCGAACCTGAGGTTCGGCCGAAGCTCGGCCAGCTGGGTATAAATATACGTTTGGTCTTTGTAACTGAGTAATTCTGAGCGTGCAAATTCTGTTAAGTGTGTGTTTCTGAGTGTGTATTCTCTGTGTCTATTTCTGAGTGTTTGCTGATTGTAATTGTTCTTCTTTGATCAATAAATCAATCGGTTAATTACGTTTCGATGTCCGATTAGCTAGATCGAGTAGACGATCCGATGCTCACGCATTTTCATACTTCCTGCAGCGTGTTACACGTTACAAAAAGATGAAAAGGAAAAGCTTTGTGACACGTTGTATAACTTGAAGGTTCCACAAGGCTATTGTTCTAACTTTTCTAGTTTGGTTAGTCTATAGTACAAGAAACTTGTGGTGCTCAAGTCACATGACTATCATATGCTGATGCAACAGTTTCTGCCAATTGCAATTCGGTTAGTCATGCCTCAACCGACAAGATATGTTATTATCAGGCTCTGTTTTTTTTTTCAAATCAATATGCAGCAAAGAGATCAAGGTCGAAGAACTAGATAAATTGCAAGCAGATCTTTGTGTCACACTATGCCTGCTTGAGAAATATTTTCCGCCATCATTTTTTTGATGTTATGCTTCATTTGACGGTGCACCTTACTAGGGAGGTAAAATTATGTGGCCCAATATGCTTTTGATGGATGTATCCATTTGAAAGGTGTATGAAGGTAATTAAGGGCCACGTGAGAAACAAAACTTATCCAGAAGGGTGCATTGCAGAGGAGAACATTGTAGAAGAAACGATTGAGTTTCTTAGCGAATACCAAAAAAAAACATCACAACTATTGGTGTTCCAACTAAAAAGCATAGCAGTGCTGATGGAAGTCCTGGGTCAGCTGGTAGATCAGTTGAAGTCTCTCCAGAGCTCCTATCGAAAGCGCATTTATATGTGTTGCTAAATACGCCTAAAATTGAGCATTATATCGAGTATGTAATTTAGATTATTAACCTTTTTTGATCTGTTTAATTATTTATAAACTTTTATAGATAACTTCAATTCATGTAATTGCAGAGAACACATGAAATTTTTGAAAAAGGAACATCCTGGTAGTAGACTAAATGAGCTGACTAAGAAGCAGAGCACAACATTTGGTAAATGGTTACGCAACAAGGTCAGCTAAATTTGCTTATTGTTTTAATTCCGGATGATCTGTAACTTTCCTGAATAACTGACCTGAGTTGTCCGGAAGAACTCTATTTTCTATCCGGATGAACTATAACCTTCCTGGTGAACTGAAACTATTTTCTTATAGTTTTAATTCCGGATGAACTATAACTTTCCGGAACAACTGACCTGAGTTGTCCGCAACAACTCTATTTTTTATCCGGATGAACTATAACCTTCCTGGTGAACTGAAACTATTTTCTTATAGTTTTAATTCAGGATGAACTGTAACTTTCCGGAACAACTGACATGAGTTGTCCGCAACAACTCTATTTTCTATCCGGGTGAACTATAACCTTCCTGGTGAACTGAAACTTTTTTCTTATAGTTTTAATTCTGGATGAACTGTAACTTTCCGGAATAACTGACCTGAGTTGTCCGCAACAACTCTATTTTCTATCCGGATGAACTATAACCTTCCTGGTGAACCGAAACTATTTTCTGATAGTTTTAATTCCGGATGAACTGTAACTTTCCGGAACAACTGACCTGAGTTGTCCGCAACAACTCTATTTTCTATCCGGATGAACTATAACCTTCCTGGTGAACCGAAACTATTTTCTTATAGTTTTAATTCCGGATGAACTGTAACTTTCCGGAACAACTGACCTGAGTTGTCCGGAACAACTTTATTCTATTTTTGGAAGAACTATAACCTTCCTATTCCTAATGAACTCTCCTGATGAACCTACTATGAATTTTAGGTTGAAAAAGAGATAGCGGAGTCTCCAGAAACTATATCAGAGACCGTTAGGTGGATTTCACATGGTCCGCACAGAAGCGTGATGAAATATGAAGTATATGCCATCAATGGCTATTCATTTCGTACAAAATCTCAAGGCGGTAGGGTTTACCAGAACAACGGGGTTGGTGTAGAGGTAAATGACATGCAGATCTCTAACGAGGTATTAACCTATGGACAAAAACCTTACTATGGGGTTTTAAAAGAGATATTGCTACTAGAATACCATATTAAAAGCATCCCTCCATTTATGTGCGACTGGGTTGAGAATACACAGGGGGTCAAAAAAGATAGTCTTGGTTACACTTTGGTCAACCTTAAAAGACTAGGTCACAAGGAGGACCCGTTCATTTTCGCGTCACAAGCACGGCAGTTGTTTTACGTCAAAGACCAGCTGGATAAAAAACTGCATATTGTCTTTTTGACACCTCCCAGAAATTACAGAGATTATTATGAAGACGATGCCAATGAAGAATTTAGTACGGTAGTTTTTCCTCACAACGATAATGTATTGCCACCCGTAGATACATGTGACAATGTTTACCATAGAGCTGACTGTACTGGAATGATATTACGTAAAAACGATTAATTGATCATTGTAATGTTTTTGAATCTTAGCAAATTACAGTATCAACAATATTTGGTTTTTTTTTCTTTATGTATTCTGGAATATTATGGATCTTAATTTTGAGTCAAGTGTTTCCTTTTTTTGATTTTGCCTGCAGGTCTCCTCTCTTTGACACAATTACATACATAATCCAAAGGGTATGATTCCATTAATACATTGATCTATAAAATTACAACTGAAAAACTACTAACTTAAAAGGGAGAAGAAGCAGCTGAAGAAAAATCCCTCTTTGCTTCTCACATGCACTTGCTTTTGATCAAGTGAAAAGAGAGAACAAGTCCCTCTTTGCTTTCTCACATGCACTTGCTTATGATCAACTGAAAATGGTGAAGAAGTGGCTGAAGATAAATCGGGTTCATGGTGCCAAAAGGGAGAAGAAGTGGCCGAAGAAAAATTAGGCTCGTGGGGCCAAAAGGGAGAGAAGCAACTGAAGAATACAAGTGCTGCAAACCTCAACATGTGCCCTTACTGCTGACTGTTATAAAATTACACAATAACTTAAAATCTGTTCACAGTAAAGCATTTGTATGAACCATTAGAGACTCCTCGTCTCCATGGTTTCGACAATAACTTAAAATATGCTCGCAGGAGATACAGAGTGCAATCTTTCCCTGCACAAGAAAAAATTACCAAATCTGAGAGGAAAATTTCAATCGAATTTCAGTGGTGAAGATGATAACTTACCGTTTTCCACATACGGATGACGCCAATCCATATTTTTTGTTGGCGATGATGGACGAACAACAAAGAAAGAAAGACTGGGAGAAAAGGGTCATGGTGGAGATGATGATGAAAACTGTTACAGAGATAATTAAGTATATATCGATACTCGAGGGGCATGGTAGATGGAGATTTGAAAGATAAAGTAAATGAAAAAGTAAATAAAATAGTAATGATTACAAGCGCCGTCCACTGTTGGTATTCTTTTAGCCACCTAAAATTAATATACCGTGACCATTTGTCATAATTTGTCACGCAAACCAATGTTTAATATGAGTGGCCATATCACAAGATAATCAAACATGATAAACATATATTATAACCATCATATATTCAATTATAACTACTAATATCATAACTAAATAAACATATAAAATATTGTTCTTAATTTGTTCATAATTAAACATAAACATACATTAATTAATAATCCGTATCACTGCAATCTTCGGATATGTATGATCCTGAACTTGCATCGTCATCATCATGATCATCATCATCATCTTCTTCATCTTCTTCATCATCTTCTTCATCGTCTTTGGATTCACATTCATTGAATTTTGTATCAAGGACACGGAATAATTTTGTTGCCTCAACAAAGTAGGCAAAACAATCAGGAATCTTCTGCGCATGGAGTTGCCTCAGGATGTTCTCATTGTTGTGTTTAATCACAGATTTGTGGGACTTGAAGGATCTTCTTCTCCTGTTACTGTAAACCAAAAAAATACGGTTATTCTTCACATACCAGTAATTAAGGGAGCATTGATTATCGGCCATTTGATACCAGAATTGGTGTAAACGAATTGGTGTAGAGAATTTGAGATCAAGAAAGGGATGGCGGTAAAGGAAAATAACAATGATGATGATATATAGGGTAGCAGATTTTTAACCCGCTCGAATTGGTAAAATTGAAAAAAAGCGCATTGTTTTAGAGGGAAACAAATCGTCTCTTTTTCGCCACGCGTCTAATATCTTACCGTGACCATAATATTGATTTTTGTCACTCACAACCTACCATTTAGTCACGGTTAATATATGTGGCCATAGGTAATAGATTTTTGTCACTCACAACCTACTATTTAGTCACAGAACCTAATTACAGTGGCCATATGTACTAGCTTTTAGCCACATAACTAAGTAAAAAGCGTGGCCATTGCTCACATTTAGCCACGCATAATATATACTTAATAGTCTTGTTTTCTTTTAATTTACTAAGTAATAAAATCTACTATTCCGTCACACAACATTATTTAAGCGTGACCATACATTCCTTTTTGGTCACACGAATTAATAATCATAAAAATTATGTGGCCGTTTGGTGCATTTCGCCACTCTTTTTTAAGCGTGACAAATAAGTGCCACATGTTTTTATAAAACAGTGGCTAAAGCCACTGCACCTGATTGTTGTTGTCACATAAACAAAAAGATACGTGGCTAAAAGGGTCCAAAGGCTATATATTTGGCCACGGGTACAAAATATGTGTGGCTAAAACTAGTATTTCTTACCTTTGGCCACGTTTTTTACAAAACAGTGGCTATGCGTTTAAAAAAAAACCGTGGCCAAAGCCACTTTTTGACGTAGTGTATTTATCGAAGAAAACCAAGAAAAAGAATACATTACGATAGAGTCGAAAATTCCGCCGTTCCGAAATTTACTTGGCTGGAAAATGAAGAGATTCTGGGTTTTCCACACGAGCCACCAAGTAGTATAAATGATAGTGCATAGAACGTCCTTCTTGATCCTTGTGCATTTGAGATCTTCAATATTCTTGTACAATATATGAGGAGTAGTCAGAACAAAAGAATCAATATCTAACCAAGCCTTAACCCAAGCCAATATCTTGGTGAAGAAATCGCATTCCCCAAACAAGTGATTAATAGATTCCACTCTAGAATTGCATATGGGACAAAGGATAGACTCAAATTCCATGTCGCGTTTAGAAAGATTTAGACGCGTACGTAAGCGATCTAAAAAATTCTCCACACGACTATATTTACTTTTTTCGGGACGTACCTTAGCCATTTAGTAGCAAACTCTCCCCTAGGAAGGTAGCGACAATCAATGAAATTACGGACCGATTTGACCGAGAAATCAGTGTCACCGTCTAAGAACCACAACCATTTATCAGCATCACTACTAAAAGAAAGTCTGGACAACCGCTCTATTAAGTTCGAATATTGTTCTGATTCCGCTCCACCTCTAATGCTTCTGCGCCAATACCAAAACCAGTTATCCCCATCACGGTAACTACTTATCAATCCATCCTTGTTGAGAGACAAAGCGAAAAGACGAGGATAACGAGAATTAAGAGGAACATCGTCAAGCCATACATCTTTCCAAAACCTTGTATCATTTCCAATACCAACCTGTTTTCGATTCAAGTTAGGGGGAAGAACATGCGAAAAATGACATGACTCACAAGCCTTGTTAATTCTCTGCCATGTACTAGAAAAATTACCACCATTAGATTCTCCGATATAAGCGCCATGAAACGCTTTAATAGTCTGAACCCAAAGAGCATCCCCATTGTTCGCGAACCTCCAATGCCATTTATAAAGGAGGGCTATATTCATGGCATAAAGGCTCCCAATACCAAGCCCTCCATGATCCGTTTTAGCGAGCACCAAATCCCATTTAACCCACAGAGATTTTCTTATGTTTTCATTAAAGCCCCAGAAAAACCTAGACCGAATTGATTCTATATTTTTAATCACTTTGCGAGGAATCGGGAACATCGAGAAATAATAAGATCCTAAAGCTCCCAACACAAAGGATACGAGAGTCGCTCTACCTCCAATGGACACGAGGTTTCGTTTCCATTTATTAAGACGCTTATTAAACTTTTCAAAAATTGGTTCCCAATTGGTAATGCGGGACATGTTTTTACCAACCGGGAGACCAAGATACGTGAATGATAACCAGTCTAATTTATAGCCCACAATCTTAGCAACTCGAGAAGATTCATCATCGTTAACTCCAATTCCGAATATGGAGGATTTTTGGAAGTTTATCGATAGCCCAGAAACCCAATGAAAAAGGTTAAGCATCTCCACGATGTTGGAAACATTCTCCATCGACCATTGCCAAACGAAAATCGCATCGTCAGCATAAAGAAGATGGGATAAATTCACATTTCTAATCTGAATACCCTTAAAAAATTCGGCTGCAACCGAGTCTTCAATGAACACCTGGAGCCCTTCCATAACAAGAATAAAGAGAAACGGGGCCATCGGGTCACCCTGACGAAGACCCCTGCCTATATTGAATTCAACAGAGGGACTACCGTTAATCAACACCGATGATCTAGTCGAAGAAAGACAAGATCGCACCCAAGATCTCCATTTGTTGCCAAAGCCCATGAAATTTAACATTGTATCAAGATAATTCCAAGAGACCGAGCCGTAGGCCTTAGCAAAATCAATTTTGAAAAGCATAAGACTTTTTTTCTTGTATCTGTACCAATCAATGATCTCATTTAACATTAAAGGGCCATCAAGAATTTGACGGCCTTTGATGAAAGCAAACTGCTCGGGGCTAATGACTTGATCGATCACTCCTGCCATACGGTTCGCCAAAATCGTGGATATTATGTTATATTGTAACCCCACCAAACTAATAGAACGGTAATCCGAAAAAGATCTTGGATATTATTTTGTTAAGTAATTTTTTATCCTTCTTATTTATTATTTATTATAATATAATATAGATATTCAAAATCATATCTTATCTAGTGTTCCATATAAAAATCCCCTTATAAAAATATTTCTAAAAAACGCTTTGGTGGCTCAAACCAATCAACGCTCCAAGTGGCACACACCAACAAAAGTTCGGCATAAGTTCACACCCGTCTGAGCTTACAAGACCGGTTCAATTAAAAAATGATAAGCTAAGTAAGTTGCACAAAAGTAATTCAATACTTAGTTTGAAAGTTACTTTATTTTTGTTTATACGTACAATATAGTATATTCTAAAGGAAAACTTTGCCTATGGTCATCATTTATGCCGGCCACAAAGGAACCAACATCACTTGCATGCTCAATAAAGGTATAGATTCTATGATACTTCTTTTTCGTACGTTTAAAGAATATAATGTTTTTACGTATTAGACATCTCTCAAAATTGAGTCTATTTTACTTTATGACCAACTGAAATCCTTGTGTTCGGGGGAGGGGAGGAGGAACACGCATGTGTGGATCTTCAGGAGTGTTCCATTTTGTTGGGCTTAAGGACAATGAGTTCGTTGTCGGCCAAGCTGTGTTGAAAACGAAATCAGGCAAAATCGCTAAACACGATAAAACTTGTTTAGAGAATTATAATGTGTTTATCACGTTTGCGGTTTGATACATTTGGGTCCCTCGGACCAGAGACAGTGTGTTTTCTTAATAGAGTTCATATAAATTATAACTTTGTTTTTGGTATGATCGATTTTGCTCTCTAAAAAAGGGGGTTGCAAACAACTTGTTGTCGTTTACCTACCACTTTATTGTATTTTGATCCTTCTATATTGTTGATTTAAAAAAAATATTAGAATTTACAAAAAAAAAAATTACCGATACTATAAAAACTAATATACACACACACACACACACACACAATATATATATATATATATATATATATATATATATATATATATATATATATATAGGGAAGGGTTCATTGTAGACCCCTGAAAAACCATAGACCCCATAGACCCTATTATCAACCGTTAGATCATTAATACTGAGATTTTTAGACGAGGGGTACGATCGTCCAAAAATTAAATGAAAAAACAGATTCATTTCAGAAAATTCTCTCAATCGATCCATGTAGAAACCTAACCCTTCGTCAGGCGCCATTGTTGTTGGAGGGTCAGGCTGCCAGAGCTATGCTGAAGATCTCCCCCAAGACTTTCTCCGACATCGAAATCGTCGTAGCTATCGGCATCACGGTTGTCACACCCCCAAATCAACCACTAACGGAGTTTATACCGTTAAGGGGTGTGAGCAAACCAGGACCACAACCATTAGTTACAAATACTAAACGAATCAGAGTAAAGTCCAAGTGTCCATAATCAAAATAGTTTTTAAAAGTACGCAGCGGAAAATAACATAAGTATCTTAGCACTAACCACGTGCTTAAATTACAAAACATGAATTGTTATTAAATTCCCAAGTTTGAGTTTTAAAATAAGAAATCTTCAAGTGCCATGCCAACCTCCAGCGGATACTCCTTAGCGATCTGCAAAAGTTTAAACCACGCAAGTGTCAACCTAACGGTTGGTGAGTTCACAGTGGGCTTGTCATGCAGTGGCCCGGTCTCATAAATCATGATCGTGTAAACGTATTCTTATGTACAATTTATTTGTGAAAAGCAATGCTTGTGATAACCAAAATCATAGTATGGTAGTTTAGTAAAAGTATTGTCCGTAACCTACGTTATCGGGTATGTACTAGTTTTGTATAGTTAAAGTGCTCAACCGATATCGCGGGTAGCTAATCCGTTGTTCCATGCACTAAGGAAGTTTGTACCAAAGCTGACTATTATTGTAGTGGCCGTGCCATCAGGTTCTGCGGACCTACGTCATCGCGGATTTGCCTCCCCCGTGTCCTCTCGGGATCACGGTCAGAATAGGCTGATATTGTACCTCCGTGCACTCCCCGTGCCACGGGGCGGAGTTTGTCAAACTCCAGTAGATCTACCCAACATCCCCTCGCTTTACAATTAATGGTACAATTTAGTTGAGGACTTTTAAGTTTCAAGGCATCCTTAGAAATCATGTGATATCATGTGGTTTAGACTTTAACCTACACTAGCCATATTAAAACGGTTTACCGGATTCTCATGAATCTCAAAAGTGTTTTCGTTTTAGAAATAGTTGTTTAAGTATTTCACAAGTGCTTCCCATAAAGCACTTCAAGTTCATCAAGTGGGTGCCGAGCACTCCAAGTTTTCACGTTCATCAGGGAGGTGCATAGCACTCTCGAGATTGTCAGCATCGTTTTACTTATAGTTATTCGGTGTGACCCAAACGGGTTCACGGTAATTGGGTTAGTGACACTCACCTTTGGTTGCACTGCTACACTTGCTAATAATCCAAGTATTGCTTATCGAAGACCTATGAACACGTTTAGGTCTTAAGTATTAGTTTTGTGTCTAATCTTTACTTAACGTCACTATGGCCCATAACATAGCACGTTGGAACTATGACTCGACATATCGACACACGACACCGATGGTTGATCATAAACAGGGGTTTACAAAATACAGAAAGCATAGCATGTTTCATCATAGCATAATCATGTAAGTCATGGCATAACATTCAAGCAAATTGCACAAGTTTGGATTCTGGTCTCAGTTTCGCTAGCAGTTTCGCTAGGCAGTTTCGCTGTGTGCACGGGCAGCACTTTCGCTAGGCAATACCCGATGACACAGTTTCGCTAGGCTAGTTTCGCTCGAAACTGTTGGCACAGTTTCGCTAGCCTAGTTTCGCCCGAAACTGGTTTGAACTTTCGTTCAGGGGATTTCGCTCGGTAGATTCGCTCGAGCTGGTCTGGTTGGTTTACCCGGCGACACTGCAGTTGAAGATTCACATAATTTCGCTGGACAATTTCGCCCAGAGAACACCGTAGTTTCGCTAGTCGCGAAAAACTTACGGATCAGCCTAAAAATCAATCTAACAGTCCCCATACTTCATGTAATTCAGTATATAGCATGCATAGTCAATTACCAACATCATAGAAGCAGTTTAGACACCTTATTCATGTATTTTCATCATCAAATCACCAAAATACATTTAAAACCCTAAAATGACTAAAATGGCATAAATCTTCATTATGGATGGATTTCACACGTAAAGTTACTGACTTTATTGTAGATCTATCATTCCTAAACGACATATCAGAAGATCAAGTGATTCTATGAAGATCTAAGCATGCTTTTTAAGAAAACACATAGAAAACATAAAAATGGTGGTTTTGGGACTCACGGTTCGATCTCCAAGCTTGTTGGATGATGGTTCGGAGCTGAGATCTCGATGGCTCGGTGTGAATCTCGACTGACCAGATTTCCAGGAGAAAGATGGAGTGTGTGTGTGTTTTTGTGTAAAAGAGGCAAATGGTGAAACTAGGGTTTTATTAAGATATTATATATCAGAGGCTAGTTTCGCTGGCAGTTTCGCTGGCCAGGCGAAACTGGCTCTGGTCTCATGTAATCCGAGTAGCTTGGCTAGCTACCGGGCGAATCTGTAGTTTCGCTTGGTAGTTTCGCTGGCTACCAAGTTAGGGCAATTTTCACATAATCAAGCAAGATAAACACGATTCATAAATTGTCATGCTATTCACAATACTAAATCATGTTATTTAAATCACATTGCACACAATGACAATAACTAGTTAAACACATAACACATATGGACGGGTTCGGTGATCAACCAAAGGACGTGGACGTATTCGGCCTAGTTAAGCATTAGTTACTAAGTTAACACTTATATCGTAACTAACGGAAATGTCTAACGGAAGTAAACCTTGAAATTCTCGGATGTCACAACGGTCTTAGGCGCCGCCTGGTATTCCCGTTTAACTCTTCTAATTCACTTCCGTTAAGTTTCTGGATCGAGAATCATATATCAATTTTCTGATTCTGTGGTTTTGGGGGTATGAGGGGGATTTATATCACAGGAAGTAGCTTGATCGGTGTGGCCATCAAAGCTCCGCGTATTACATCAAAAAATCTTATTATGTACGTGGTGAGTTAAAGCCCTAATTTTTCTTAATCGCGCCTGATTTGTGTTGTGGCGACTTGATCTTATGGCGGTTGTTGGATTTGTTTGGATATTTCATATTTTTAATGTTCTTGTTTCGGGAGATACAACATGATGAAGCAGCAAATTTTTTAATTAGTAGTTTTGCACTCTCTAATTGAACAACATGAATCTCATAGAATTGAACTTAATTAATGTAACATCATTAGAATAAGTTAGCTCTTTGGGTTTTTGTGTACTAGCAGGAACTAACCTAGAAATCAGTTGTTTGAACAATTTATAAAAACTCACTGCTAAATTGAACTTGATGTAAACTCATTGCAAAAGTTTTTGTTTTTAAAGCTTGTTTTTTATTTGTAGTTGTTCATAATCGATGAGTTTTAAAAATACTACTACTTGTTTGTAATAAAACTCACTGTAAAAACTCTGTTTTTTAAACTCTAACTCTCTGTTGTTTTTAACTCTCTTTTTATTTGAACTCTCTGTTTTTTAATCAATGAGTTTTAATCAAGTTACAAACTCTAGTTCGGTTCGAGTGGATGGTAATAATAAAACTCAGTGAGTTTTAACATAGCTTTAGAACATTGTGAGCTTAAAGAACAGTGAGTTTTAAAAAACAACAAGCTTTAAAAAAATGGTGAGTTTTAAAAAACAGGGAATTTTTAAAATATGGGCTGAAAGTTGTTGATGTTTCTTTGGAATAATTAGCAAATATGCTCAACTACATATCTTAATTAGAAACAATTATAAGACATAAGAACAGCTAACATATGATTGGAATTAAAATTTAAAACTACCACATTACAACTTATCTACTACTTTTAATGACTCCTATAACTTTAACAAATCAGATCATTCTGTTGCTTTCATTTCTTATTTATTCTGAAATACATCGTAAAATCCACGAGTGCTAATCAATTTAAAAATTAAATACACTGACTTCATAGAGGCCTTGTCATAGAGGCCTTATGTTCTCATTTTTGCAGCTACATTGTCAATGGGTTTTGTTAGATGGAACCTCAATCCTACCAATCATGTTATTGCAGTGAGTTTTAAAATTTTAGTGAGTTTTATAGCAGTGCGTTTTTTAATCAAATAGATGATTTAAACTCAGTGAGTCTTATACATAATTGAGTTTAGTTAAACACACTAAAATTAATAAACAATAAGTTATACATAATTGAGTTTAATTAAGCTCAATTATGTATAAAGACTTAGTGAGTTTTATTGCAGTGAGTTTTATTACAGTTGTGAGTTCCATTTTAGTGAGTTATATTATGTGAGTTTTAAATTAAATTTCAGGGAGTTATTTTAGTGAGTTTTAAATTAAAATTTCCATGAGTTATTTCAGTGAATTTTAATTTCAGTGAGTTTTAATCTCAGTGAGTTTTAATTTCAGTGAGTTATTTTAGTGAAGTTAATTGCAGTGAGTTTTATTGAGTTTTAACTAAAATGAGTTTTAAATTTCAACAGTGAGAATTAATATGAGTTTTAGTTCTCAAGTTGATCAAAATTCACCGAGTTTTAAAATTTTCAGTGAGTCTTATACTTCAGTTAAAACTCACTGCCGAGTTTTAAAGTTCAGTGAGTTTTATATAAAATTTAGTGAGTTTTATAATTTTATTGAATTTGTAGTGAGTTTTATAACTCACATAAGTTTTAATCAACTTGAGAATTATCATTTATGATATGGGCTTGAATCCGTTTTATGACATTTGTAGTGAGTTTTATAACATGACCGTTGTAGTGCTTGATAGCTCTTGGTGAATCTTTGGAACATGTACCTCGCCGATGCTAAAAGTTGCATTTATGCTATCTGATTCATATTGGTTCTCAATTAGGAACTTGTATTTTTAACCATTTATTACATGAAATGGGGCTGGGATGATGGTTTGATCTGTTCAACCTTCCTAAATTACCAGATAGGTACGGTGAACATGTGAATAGACCCAAGTTCAATTGTCACATCATATGCATCATCAAGGTGTTGATTGGATAGCAACCGATTGGATTGCAAGTTTACAAAAGGAGAAATTAAGGAGGCAGTATGGATTGTGATGGCGACAAAGTACCATGATCTTGAATTACTAAAGGAGAAATTAAGGAGGCAGTATCACCGAGTTATAAAACTCACTGACATATAATATGAGCTTGAATTTGTCCTACTATTAAAAAGGCGTTTATAATCTCTAGTGAGTTCTAATTTTATTATTCATATTAAAACTCAAATGAGTTATAACCCATGTGACGTTGCATTGACTTTTTTGGAGCCCTAATTGATTGATTAATGTTTTGGTGGCGGTGCAGGGTAAAAAAGCGAACGGACTATGGTGGTGATGGATTGGAGTGAGATTCCGGTGGAGCTTTTGGTGCGAATTGTCTGTTTGTTGGATGATCGGACGATTATAGTTGCTGCTGGTGTTTGTGGTGGATGGAGAGATGCTATTCGCTGGGGAGTTACTCGTATCCCATTTTCTTGGTATATATATATATATGATTATTTCAGTTCCTGTAGTATATTTTGTTTTCATCTGTTAATTCTCCATTTCGTCTGATTCTAGGGCTTTGTTTGTGTATAAGCTTCAATTCACCAACAGTTATTGTAAGATTCGTTGTTTTGGAACTCAATAGCAGAATTTGAACATTCATTATCAGTTAATTTTATATGGATTTGATTGATTTTTATTAGATTTGTTGTTTTGGAACTCAATAGTAGAATTTAGATAAAACTCACTGAGTTTTTTAAACTCACTGATTATCATTATCATTATCTCCCTTCAGTTAAAACTCAGTGATTTGTAAAACTCACTGAGTTTTATTAGTGAGTTTTATATAAGTCACCAAGTTATGTTGTGAGTTATAAAATTTAGTTAAAACTCACTGATTATCATTATCATTATCTCCCTTCAGTTAAAACTCAGTGATTTATAAAACTCACTGAGTTTTATTAGTGAGTTTTATATAAGTCACCAAGTTATAAAACTCAATGTTGAGTATAAAACTCAATGTTGAGTATAAACTCAATACAAAAAATAAAACTCAGTACAAAATATAAAACTCAGTACAGAATATAAAACTCAGTACAGAATATAAAACTCACTGCAACTTTTAAATGACGCTGAAAAATTACGAAAATACCCCTCCGCGTTTTTCAGCCAAAATCTCATTTAAATCCTCAAATCTAATCTTAGCCCTTGATCTAATCTAATCCAATGGTTATTTTTGGTGTCTACCGGGTCTACAAAAAACAAGGGGTCTACATTGATCTTTTACCTATATATATATATATATATATATATATATATATATATATATATTAAATCCAATTCTTGATTTGTCCATCCTAGGCTTTCCCGTTGTGAATAATATGGTATGAATTCAAAGTAGATATAGAGTGTGTGTGAATATAACCATTTACACCCGACTAACACTTAACCATCCTATGAGTTTTACTAACGACAAACACAGATAATGACTAATTCTACTCCTAAAATTATATTAGAATACCTTCGTCATCAATAGAACGCCTTCCTAAATATCATCTCGTTTTAAAGGACTTATATCTCTACCACCGAGCTAGTCCTATAGTGTCACCATCCTATAAACTCTATATGTTATTTTCATACATTGGAAATCTTTATTAATATATCGGGAATCTTTGTCTTTGCATCGAGAATCTTTAGTTGTGTCCTAAGAATCCTTGACCCCGATAAGTTTTAGGATTAAATATTTTTTAATAGCTATATCATCATATCTATTTTTATAAAATTTGAACTCATAACTTTTTGTTTGGTTCATCACATCTATCCTTTATGTTAAGTATCTCTTAGTTTTTGAAGATATCAATGAACTATTAGGTACTAGAAATCAAGACATACACCTTTCTATCTGCTAATCTTGAGTTTTGTAGTTAACTAATCACTTGCAAGTATAAGTAATTAACTTTATTATAGATTATTCTTATATATATTAGCTGAACGTATCAATATGATATACTATTATTATTATTTTAGTTTGACTTGGTTTTTTGTCATTTGTTTTCTTGTTTATGCTTCTTCGATTTTAATTTCTTATTAATTTAAATTACAGTATTACATATCACATAGATATGGTAAATTCTTTTTACAAGTAACTACAACTTTAAATTACCAAATTAATTTAAAAGCTTTATTCTCTAAACATTTTAAATCAAAATTTTAAGCCCTAAGCTCCTAAAATGAAAATAATGAATACCTATGTATTAACGTTTAGTGGTAAAACCAACAAATAAACAAACATACATAGTAAAATCCAACTTAAATCAATCACTTAGATCATGTGTCTCCTGAAAACTGGGGTCATATGCTTTTCGATGTAAAGCCGGTATTACGAAACATAAATGAAAAATATACCTAAATCTTGTCAACGTAAACAATATAAACAAGATACCCATAAACTTTTTACGAAACTATGATTATGTAAACATGACAATATGTTGGTGGTATTAACATTATAAACAAGATACCTTCTTAACTAACTTTTGGTGCCCCAATCTAAACCTAAAGATACCTTCTTAACTAACTTTTGGTGCCCCAATCTAAACCTACCCTCAAGAAACATGTAAATCTTGTCAATAGATACGCAATAACCTGTCGATAGCTACACGATAACCAAACGTGACAACACTTGTAAAAATAATTTGATTCGTCAATGGGACACGCATATCGACATTTACGACTTATATGTGATACAAACAATGTTAGGAATGCAAATTGTAACAAAAAACAAATTTAGAATTGACAAATGCCAACTTCTTTACTTGTTTCGTAAAATTTAGTATATCACAAGGACAAAACCAAATTGCAATTTACTCTTTTTTAAATATCTTTTTTGTTCTATTTTATGATTTGTTATTTTTACGTTATAAACACACCACATGACACCACGGAATGATGAGTCATGAAAGAAGCATAGGAAAGGAGACAAAACTTTATCCATAACCGGCCTTATTTGGCTATTTTGCACGTAACCAATGATTCTCTACACCTTAATTAACATGTTAATTAGTAACATGAAAAAAGTGGCTAATGACTTTTACTATTAAAAAGCATGAAGAGAATAGTTTCATAGATTTTAGTATCATTAATCTTATTCTTTTAGTTTACTTAGATTTGCTTAATATAGAATGTAAAGTTGGATTAAATCTTGATATATGAGTTATATAGATCTAAAGTGTAAATCATTCCAGATTGTTTTAACTTATGTAATAACGTGAGAATAAGTATAGGTTTGTTGGAAAAAGGTGAAAAAGAGGCGTTAAATGTGGTGCCTAATGTATTTATTTATATCTGCATGTTCCCGTCTCAGGGCGAAGGTAGGCTGGTTCTAGGGGGTGCATGTTCTCGTACGTGAAATAGGAAAATTTTAGAATTTGTTTATTATTTATGTAGGATTATTTAGTTTTTATAAACGTGTTTGTTAATAAATGATTCAATTCCAGGCGCGGCTCTTCGGGATTCCAGGCGCGGCTCTTCGGGCTTTGACAACCTCCTTCCATCTTTGACTTGATTAGAGATCATACTCACTATATCATCTATAAATTCAACACAACATAATATAAGCCACATAGGTATAATTGCTTCAAGTCACAACAAAAATTCCCAAAAACCCTATACATTCTATACGACTTGCAATAAAAAAAGGTAAAAGAAAAAAAAAACGTTACAACAACAATGATGTAAAACATTTGTGGTTTCATGTACATTCTATATCTAAAGTTTAAATATGTTAAAGTAGTAGATGAATGTATTCTCCCAAGATTGAGTAGTTATAAAAAAGATATATTTTTAAATAATAAAAAATTAAATACTAAACAAATATTTTAAAGGAGTACGTGTTGTATAAAGATGCTTATGGGGGAGATTCGAAATAACATGGCCGCACGTGATGAGGATTGCCCACCCCACGAGCTAGCTAGACTTCAAATTATTCTTTTCCGAATTCGCTTCACTTCGTTTAAATAATGCCACGTCTTTTAGAACGTGGGGCTCTACGAAGTTACTAGATTCGGTAAACCTAGTTTGTTAGGTTACTTGTAGTGGGCATCATGACCCATCGAAAACGTCATATAGCGTCGGGGAACAGTGTTTCCGAGACATTATAGACAGGGGTGAATTTAGATAGGAGACTATGGAGTCATATGAATACAGTCTTTTTTTTATTCATGTAGAATTATATGTAGGAATTTTTCGAGTGACTTTATTTTCTGGTGAATTCATATGTTTGGATAAAAATTATACAATAATAACATTTCACCCCAAGCTTAGGCCGTTAGGCGCGCTTGTTTTCAGAATTCTTAGACACGGGTTTGAGTGCTGCTTCTTGCATTTTTTTGTTTCATTTTTTTTTCTCTAGTTTATAAACATGGAGGAGACAGCCCAATTAAGGCCCAATCTAATGGCCCAAACCCCAAATCTTTAATTAAAAGTTAAACCACTTAAAGATTCCAATCGACGACACCTTTCTTCTGTGTGTTCCACTCCAATTCTAATCTTACAAGGCTATATAATCGTAATTCGAAATTCTAACCTTCAAAAATTCGTAGTTGGCATCTAGTCATCTTCACAAAATCATAAATTTTGATTGTTCGGTGGTGTTGTCTAGTCTTCACAAACCCAACAAGCTCCCACTTGGAGGCTTAATCATCATCAACTACCATTCGCTATGAACACTGTACGTCTAGTAATCCTCGTTAGTCCTCCTAGCTGCATCGGTCTTCTCATCAGTTAAGGTGAAGGCCCGTTGAAGCTCCCCCGAGCTCCAACATATCAGTCATGGCAAGAACTACCCCTAACTCGTCCTCGATCCCTACTGGCTACTACTAAAATGAACTACCAGATCCTGAGATACCCGGAGAACAAACAACACTCTCCATATTAAGAAGGTAATCAACTGGAGAGGCTTTAACCACTGGAACACTAAATCTCTTAACAAGCTGTCATCCGGTAACTTTGACTTAAGTACAATCCGTACTCCCACTGCTAGGAAAACACTTGACCTATTTTACTGAACCTTTCCTAGCACGTTCGACTCGAATCTGACATGTAGCTCCGGGTTTGACTCCTGCAGAACAAACCTTCTTCTGCCTATTAGACTTTGTGAACTTGATATTGGTCTTCTTCTGAACTGGGAAGGTCTCTCCCTCAAAGAGTAAACTAACTGTGACAATCCGACTTTTCAGGTCATTTTCCCGACATTAACTGAACGTGAAACGTATTAAATGTTGTGTGAACATTTATGTGCTTAACTGTGTTGACTATAGCATTAGGGTTTTGTGTGATCAATCACTACGAGCATGCACGATAGTTAGACGATTGAAATTCCATGTTAATTGTGGAATTAAAATATATAAATGAATATATATATATATATATATGATTCACGTTATTTATGATTTTGTGTGATTAAAAGGTTTTTTTTTAATCATTTGAATATATGTGAGTTATGATTTTAAAAGATTTTAATTACAATTCATTACTCATAAACTTGTGTACTTTAAATTTATGGAACTTATAAATTTAAAAACCTATGATTTTATGTGACTTTAAAATAGAGAATTTAGAATTATTATTTACGATTTTAGGTAGTCGTTTAAGTTTATATTTTCCTATTAAAGTTATAGGATCTATATATTTCAACGTCCTTCGTATATTCGTTGTTAAAAAAACATTTTCCGTTAGTTCCGTTAGAGCCGTTAGCTTTTATAAAACTTCGGGGGCTTATCTTGTCATTTATGAAACATGTTCTTATTTAATCTATAACCTGGAGGGGTTATTCTGTAATTGTCTCAAACCTCCTTTCTAAATTGTAATTCTTCGAGGGACTAAAGCTGTAATTAGCCAATTCTTGCTCTAAATACACAGTTAATACGGGATTTCAATGGGGGTTTCAATGCTTCGGTTTCGACCGATGCTTATCATCTCGTTTCAATGCTTCGGTTTCGACCGATGCATATCATCTCGACGGTTTCATAAATGATTTAGACTCATTCACACCTCAGTTCACCCTCACATCCTTTCCTCTCGTCCATCTCTTTTCTTCCCTGTTTTCTGTTTTCCTGCGACGCAAAAAAAAAACCACCGAGAACCACCACCGTCTCCGTCACTGCAACACCATCATAGGCCCTCACCTGTCCCCATCTGTGATTGTGATCGCAACAACATTCTCGGAGCATCACAGAAGCAGAGGAGTTCGAGTTCGGGAATTGTTCGGGTTCGTTCTTGGCATCTAAATCACGTCATCAATCATCACCGATTAAAGGTAACGATATCTTTATGTTAATCGCATATGTACCTTCCATTTGTTCTGTGATTTGCGATTTTCCGGTGACCGGAATGAAACTCCGGCCACCGGAGCTCTTGAGGAAGACGATGACGCGCGACCATAACATGTTAAATAAATTGAGAGTAGGCATTGTTAACAGACGCCAATCTGGCCTACCGGTTCCGTCGCGAGTTTTGTATGGGAGGGGCGCGGGTTCGAATCCGGCCCTCACCATTTTTGTTTCCTTATTTTCTGATTCGGTTTTCTTGGCGCTATATTGTATACAAATTCGTTTCTGACTAACAAGTTAACAGATCGGGCCTCCGGCCGAATGGTTAAAACCTTGCTGTTGCTCCGGGAGGTCACATGTTCGAACCTGGTGACCTCCATAGTTTTTATTTTTTTGTTGTTTTACATGGTTTTGAGCATTTGGTTACTAGCCTTGGTACCAAAATTGTTCCTTCTCATATCCTAACCCCGTAAAAACATATTTGGAACCATTAAAACCTCGTAAAACATATTCTAAGATGTAAAATGTGTTTTAAATTAAAATATATATATTTCCAACATCTAAATATATATATATAAATATTGATATGAAAATTCTAGCTTTACAAAAAGGTAAAAATGTATATCTTGAGAAATGTAATATATAAACTTATGCCATTAGAAGTTCCATTGAAATAACCGAATATTTTACGATAACCTTTAATATATATAAATATATATTGTTCTCGCAAATTCGTTATTAACACTCCTGGAACGTTTAATAAATATATATGTTATAAATTTTTATTTTAGAATGTTTAAACTTAGAAAATATATATTAAAGATATATATTGGATTTTCTCGCGTTATTTCGATAATCGCTCGGATTTGGCACAAGTGCCATCCTTGACTTATTCCGGACTTCACGATTCTTCATTTTTATCGTTTACATTAGATTTAATAGTTAGAACACACACTTATACTCGTATGCTCGTTAGGTGATTGATTGTTTGCACAAGAACTCGTTCTTGCTACCTGCTTAACTGTTTATTTGGAAACCTTGCCGAGCAACCTAAGGTGAGTTTCACGGCCCCATTTTACTGTTTTAATCCTTTTGGGGGAGATTAACATGCATGAACTAAAACAACTTAGAACACACACTTATACTCGTATGCTCGTTAGGTGATTGATTGTTTGCACAAGAACTCGTTCTTGCTACCTGCTTAACTGTTTATTTGGAAACCTTGCCGAGCAACCTAAGGTGAGTTTCACGGCCCCATTTTACTGTTTTAATCCTTTTGGGGGAGATTAACATGCATGAACTAAAACAACTGAGATAATTAGACTTTTATATATCGCTTGAAATACTTGTAGCACACTATACAACAAAGTCCTTCCTATGGTACCGTTAGTATTAATGACAATAGCGGGAAATATATTGTAGTACTACTGGGTCTGACAAACCCCACCCGGGTCAGTCGCTCTGACACGATTGGATATCGAACGGGTGTTATATTCGTCCTAAACACAACAAGGCAAACTATAAACAACTGTTAGCTTCGGTGACCATCAACGTGCGAAGTTTCATGTATATAGCCTAGCTAGCTATTTGATATATATTAGTGATTATGCTCTTACGACTTGACGTTATTGAACGGTCAATTTAAACTGAACTTGATATGTTACTGAACTGTTAAACCTGTGAACTCACCAACCTTTGTGTTGACACTTTTAGCATGTTATTTCTCAGGTCGCTAAACTGGATTGTCTGCCACGAGCTAGGACGCACTTCTTAAGGATTACTATTACTATGCATGCATATTAGACATTGATACTTTTCGAACTATTTAACTTTTGGTTTGCGCATGTTTTGGCGCTTGAACAACCTTTACAACTTTTGTCGTTTACGCTTCCGCATTTAAAAACGCATTTACTCTGGTTTTACTTTTACATTGCATATAGACTGTTCGTATGGCTAATGTGTTCGATCCTGGTTTGTCACGCTCCCTGCGGCGCGTTGTCGCGCGTGGGATTTTTGGGGGTGTGACAGATTGGTATCAGAGCCATTGGTTATAGTGAACTAGGTTTGCATTAGTAGACCCACTATAGCCTTAGACACACCTTAGTCATACACTCGAACACACACACTAGTATGTGACTATTTGACTACGTGTTACTTGTACTTATATATGTATATATATATGGTATATATGCAGACATGGCTGGATGGATATCCGCTTCCCAATCATCCTCATCATCATCATCCCCATCCGTCACCAGCAGGCGGGTTACTTCGGGTCCTACTACCCCGACTCATGGTGTTCGGAGGATAACTTCCGAAGGCCACGTATATGGAGAACCAAATGTCGTTCGTGGAAGGGACAACGGCAACTGGAACTGGTACGAGACACTTGTGGCAAGTTGGGTTCATCGAGAGCAAGTGCCACCTACTCCAACGGAGCCGTCGTCAACTCGTTTCTTCCTACCCGAACTGCCTTATGCCATTGAACGAGTTGTCGCGGCAATGGTTTCCATGTTTGATCACGCGCTCAGGGACATTAGGAGGCTGTTTGGTATGGTCACGGAGCTACAGGATAAGTGGGGCCCACACCAGTCTCAGAGTTGCTATCCTTAAGGAAGAGTTGGAAGGGACTAATGATGCGTCAGGCCGAGCATCAAGTGGGACTGAGTGACACATATTATCAGGTGAATCATCTCTCAGAACTGGTTGAGGCACTCACGGCTCGAGTTGCTGAGCTTGAGTTAGCCAGGGCGGCTGAGGCTGCGGCTGCGGCTCCGGCTCCGGCTGCACCTCCCGCTCCGGCAGAACCTGTTGCTGGACCCATTGTGGAGGATCCTGAAGAAGTAGAACCTGAGGAGGATTCCGAAGAAGAACCTGAAGAGGATCCCGAGGAGGAACCGGAGGAAGAGATGCCTGATGCATCCAGTGATCATGATAGCTCTTGAGTTATTTGTTTTCACTTTTGTTTTGTTTGGTTGTTTGTTTTATCGGGAGGATGTTCCCAAGACTATGCATTTTGAATTTTGAATTTCTGTTGGATAATTTGTGAACGAGTTGCATTTTATTTGAAATGGGATTTACTATTTAATATGTGATTGTCTCTTGTGAAGTAATTTATTACTTATGTGATGGTTGTTGTGATTCATGTTATATCTTATTCTCATTTTGGGTAATTGTGAATTGAAGATAATGGCAGACGGAAATGTACCAAACATGACACCGGCTCAATTGGCTGCACTAATCAACCAACATGTGGCTGATGCTTTAGCGGCACATGTCCAAGGTGCAGGCAATGCAGGGCCACCCCAAGGTAACACAAAATTCGTGTTTTGTTGTTTGATGTGATCACACATATTGGTAATCTGTGATTGAATGAGTTGTATAAATGTATGTACAGGTAATGCTACATTTAAAACTTTCATGGACTGTAAGCCCAATCAGTTCAAGGGAACTGAAGGAGCTGTTAGCCTACTCCACTGGATTGAAAAAGTGGAATCTGCTTTTGAGATGTGCAACTGTCCTGAGGCTAGCAAAGTGAAATTTGCCACGGGTACTTTGGAAGGACCGGCTCTCACCTGGTGGAAGACTGAGGTGCAGATGCTGGGGATTGAAGAAGCTTATGCCATGCCTTGGGCTGAATTCAAGGAACTTGTTACAAGAAGAGTATTGTCCACGGGACGAGATCCAGAAATTGGAAACTGAGTTGTATAATCTCAAGATGGAGGGGTCGGACATTGAGGCTTACACTACTCGCTCGAATTCTCTTGCGAATTTGTGCCCTAGAATCGCCACACCTGCTTACCGAAGAATCGAGCTGTATATCAAGGGTTTAGTGCCCCAAATCCAGGGAATGGTGACTGCTTCAAACCCTGTGACTATTCGTGATGCTGTAAGGATTGCTAATAGGCTCACCAATCAAGCTGTTGATCAAGGAGTCTTACCTCCTAAGAAAGGAACTTCTGGAACCTCTGACAACAAAAGAAAGTGGGATAATTCTGGGAATCAGTCTGGAAACAAGTCTTCCAATCAGCAGAACCACCAAAACCAGAATCGCAAGTTTGATAATTCCAGGAATTTCTCCTCGAACAACTCAGAAGCAGAACAATCAGGGCCGAGGCGGCCAAGGGGGATCATCATACATGGGCAAATTCCCCACAGTTGCAACAAGTGCAACTACCACCACTATGGTGCATGTGACTGGTATTTGTGTGCCAAATGTGGAAATAAGGGTCATCAATCCAAGGATCTGCCAGGGCTAAAAACAATGGGAAACAAGTTCAGAATGCTGAAGCCCCTAAAGGTTGTTTTAATTGTGGGAAAGAAGGCCACATAAAGAGGAATTGTCCTCAGCTGAACGGTGCAAACAACAACAACAACAACTACAACAACAACAACAATAACACCAACACTGGCAATCGTAATGGCAATAATAACAACAACAATGAGAACAACAGTGGGAATGGTGCCAGGGGTAGAGCTTTTGTCATAGGCTCGGGAGATGCCAGAGCAGATCCAAATGTCGTTACCGGTAAGTTTTCTCTTAACGGATATTATGCTCTAGTTTTGTTTGACACTGGTGCCGATAGAAGCTACATATCTACTAAATTTAGCAATATGATAAATGCCAACATGACTCCTTTAGATGCTAAATACGTAGTTGAACTTGCTAATGGTAAACTTGTTGAGTCTACCCATATAGTTAAAGACTGTAAGTTGGAATTGGCTGGCCATAAATTAGGAATAGATCTTATGCCCATCTCCTTGGGAAGTTTTGACGTTATTGTGGGAATGGATTGGCTATCCAAGAATCGTGCTGAAATCGTTTGTCATGAGAAAATCGTTCGAATACCGTTGCCTAGTGGAGAATTGCTCTCAGTTCAAGGAGAAAAGTGTGGTACTGTTATGGGTGTGATATCTTATCTCAAGGCGCAGAAGTGTTTGCGTAAAGGACATTTTGCTGTTCTCGCGAACATTTCAGAGAAAACAAATGAGGAGAAGAGAATTGAAGATATCCCGATCGTGAAGGACTTTCCTGAAGTCTTTCCGGAAGATCTACCAGGTCTACCGCCTCATCGAGAAGTCGAATTTCAGATTGATCTTGCTCCTGGAGCAGCGCCTATTGCTCGTGCACCTTATCGTTTAGCACCAAATGAGTTACAAGAGCTATATACTCAACTCCAGGAACTACTTGAAAAGGGATTTATTAGGCCTAGCTCATCGCCCTGGGGAGCTCCAGTGTTGTTTGTTAAGAAGAAAGATGGAACCTTTCGAATGTGCATTGATTACAGAGAGCTCAACAAGGTAACTGTCAAGAATCGTTATCCCTTGCCCCGAATCGATGATTTGTTTGATCAACTACAAGGATCTAGTTACTATTCCAAAATCGATTTGAGATCCGGTTATCATCAATTGAGAGTCCGCGAGGAGGATGTCTCGAAAACAGCGTTTAGAACTCGTTATGGTCATTATGAGTTCATGGTTATGCCATTTGGGTTAACCAACGCACCAGCGATTTTCATGGACTTGATGAATCGCGTTTGCAAGCCATACCTCGATAAATTCGTCATCGTCTTCATTGACGATATTCTGATTTATTCTAAATCTAAAGAGGAGCACGAACAACATCTTCGTTTGATCTTAGAGTTACTCAAGAAGGAGCAATTATATGCAAAGTTCTCTAAGTGTGATTTCTGGATGCGTGAGGTGCAATTTCTTGGTCATATCGTTAATGATCAGGGGATTCACGTTGATCCAATCAAAGATTGAGGCAATTAAGAATTGGCCTGCGCCTAAGACACCAACGGAAATTCGCCAATTTCTTGGTTTAGCAGGTTATTATAGACGATTTATTGAGGGATTCTCAAAGATAGCCCAACCTCTTACGGCGCTAACGCATAAAGGAACGGCGTATAACTGGAATGAAAAGCATGACGCCGCTTTTCAGCTACTAAAGCAGAAACTTTGTAGCGCGCCAATATTATCCTCTACCTGAGGGTAGTGATGATTTCGTGGTGTATTGTGATGCATCGAAGCAAGGATTAGGTTGCGTGCTGATGCAAAGAGAAAAAGTCATAGCTTATGCCTCTCGTCAGTTAAAGATTCACGAGCAGAATTATACAACTCATGATTTGGAGTTGGGAGCAGTCATTTTCGCGTTGAAAATTTGGAGACATTATCTATATGGTACAAAGTGTACTATCTACACGGATCACAAAAGTCTCGAGCATATCTTTGCTCAAAAGGAGTTGAACATGAGACAACGTCGTTGGGTGGAACTTCTTAATGACTACGATTGCGCAATTAGATACCATCCAGGCAAAGCTAATGTAGTAGCTGATGCCTTAAGTCGGAAGGATAACCCCAAGCCTAGAAGAGTTCGTGCGTTGCAACTCACTATTCATAGCGGTTTGCCTGATCAGATCCGGAATGCACAACTCGAAGCACTCAAGGCTGAGAACATGGAGTTAGAATCCTTGCGGGGTATGGATAAGTTATTGGAAGTTAGATCAGATGGTATCCGGTATTGTGCGAACCGAATATGGATTCCCGTGTATGGAAACTTGAGGGAATTGATTATGGATGAAGCCCATAAGTCTCGTTACTCTATTCATCCAGGCTCGGATAAGATGTACCAAGATTTGAAACTGATTTATTGGTGGCCTAAGATGAAAGCAGACATTGCCACTTACGTAAGCAAGTGCTTGACTTGTTCCAAGGTTAAGGCGGAATACCAAAAACCGGCAGGGTTACTTCAACAACCAAAAATTCCCGAGTGGAAATGGGAGGGTATCGCCATGGATTTTATTACAAAATTACCCCGTACAGCAAGCAAATGTGATACAATTTGGGTAGTCGTTGATCGCTTAACTAAGTCGGCACATTTTCTACCGATCAAGGAAACTGATACCTCCGAGACATTAGGCAAACTTTATCTTAAAGAGATCGTTGCACGACATGGAGTACCTGTTTCTATCATATCGGATCGAGATGCTCGATTTACATCCAAATGTTGGGAATCTCTACATGAAGCATTGGGATCGCGTCTGGATATGAGTACTGCATATCATCCTCAGACCGATGGCCAAAGTGAAAGGACCATACAAACTCTTGAGGACATGCTGCGTGCATGTGCTATTGATTTTGGTGAAAGTTGGGATAAACACTTACCCTTGGTGGAATTCTCGTATAACAACAGTTACCACACCAGTATCGGTGTAGCTCCGTTTGAAGCACTTTACGGGCGAAAGTGTAGATCACCTCTATGTTGGGCCGAGGTTGGTGACAGTCAACTCACAGGTCCTGAGTTGGTACTCGAGACAACAGAGAAAATCGTGCAAGTTCGTAATCGTATGGCAGCCGCACGGGATAGACAGAAAAGTTATGCGGATAAACGGCGAAGACCTCTGGAATTTAAGGAAGGAGACAAGGTCTTGTTAAAGGTCTCACCCTGGAAAGGTGTAGTGCGTTTTGGTAAACGTGGTAAGTTAAACCCAAGATACATTGGGCCATTTGAGATCGTTGAGAGAGTTGGTCTATCATCGTACGAACTAAACTTACCAGCAGAGCTAAGTGGGGTCCATAACGTCTTTCATGTGTCGAATTTACAGAAATGTTTAGCAGATGAGACATTAATCACTCCACTTGAGGAGTTACACGTGGATGAACAACTTCGATTTATCGAAGAACCGGTAGAAATTATGGACCGGGAGGTTAAACAGTTAAAGCGTAGCAAAATCCCAATCGTTAAAGTTCGTTGGAACTCGAGACATGGTCCTGAATTTACTTGGGAACGCGAAGATCAGATGATGAAGAAATACCCCAGACTATTCAAGGATCAGCCTTCGTCTAGTTCAGGTACTGGTTTAATTTTCGAGGACGAAAATTCTTCAACAAGGGGATGATGTGACGACTGAGAATTTTTCTTTTCTTTTCTTTGTGTCCAGCTCATTAACTTTTACCGCGTTACGCAATTTTCGAGGACGAAAATTCTTCAACAAGGGGATACTGTGACAATCCGACTCTTCAGGTCATTTTCCCGACATTAACTGAACGTGAAACGTATTAAATGTTGTGTGAACATTTATGTGCTTAACTGTGTTGACTATAGCATTAGGGTTTTGTGTGATCAATCACTACGAGCATGCACGATAGTTAGACGATTGAAATTCCATGTTAATTGTGGAATTAAAATATATAAATGAATATATATATATATATATATGATTCACGTTATTTATGATTTTGTGTGATTAAAAGGTTTTTTTTTAATCATTTGAATATATGTGAGTTATGATTTTAAAAGATTTTAATTACAATTCATTACTCATAAACTTGTGTACTTTAAATTTATGGAAGTTATAAATTTAAAAACCTATGATTTTATGTGACTTTAAAATAGAGAATTTAGAATTATTATTTACGATTTTAGGTAGTCGTTTAAGTTTATATTTTCCTATTAAAGTTATAGGATCTATATATTTCAACGTCCTTCGTATATTCGTTGTTAAAAAAAACATTTTCCGTTAGTTCCGTTAGAGCCGTTAGCTTTTATAAAACTTCGGGGGCTTATCTTGTCATTTATGAAACATGTTCTTATTTAATCTATAACCTGGAGGGGTTATTCTGTAATTGTCTCAAACCTCTTTTCTAAATTGTAATTCTTCGAGGGACTAAAGCTGCAATTAGCCAATTCTTGCTCTAAATACACAGTTAATACGGGATTTCAATGGGGGTTTCAATGCTTCGGTTTCGACCGATGCTTATCATCTCGTTTCAATGCTTCGGTTTCGACCGATGCATATCATCTCGACGGTTTCATAAATGATTTAGACTCATTCACACCTCAGTTCACCCTCACATCCTTTCCTCTCGTCCATCTCTTTTCTTCCCTGTTTTCTGTTTTCCTGCGACGCAAAAAAAAAAACCACCGAGAACCACCACCGTCTCCGTCACTGCAACACCATCATAGGCCCTCACCTGTCCCCATCTGTGATTGTGATCGCAACAACATTCTCGGAGCATCACAGAAGCAGAGGAGTTCGAGTTCGGGAATTGTTCGGGTTCGTTCTCGGCATCTAAATCACGTCATCAATCATCACCGATTAAAGGTAACGATATCTTTATGTTAATCGCATATGTACCTTCCATTTGTTCTGTGATTTGCGATTTTCCGGTGACCGGAATGAAACTCCGGCCACCGGAGCTCTTGAGGAAGACGATGACGCGCGACCATAACATGTTAAATAAATTGAGAGTAGGCATTGTTAACAGACGCCAATCTGGCCTACCGGTTCCGTCGCGAGTTTTGTATGGGAGGGGCGCGGGTTCGAATCCGGCCCTCACCATTTTTGTTTCCTTATTTTCTGATTCGGTTTTCTTGGCGCTATATTGTATACAAATTCGTTTCTGACTAACAAGTTAACAGATCGGGCCTCCGGCCGAATGGTTAAAACCTTGCTGTTGCTCCGGGAGGTCACAGGTTCGAACCTGGTGACCTCCATAGTTTTTATTTTTTTGTTGTTTTACATGGTTTTGAGCATTTGGTTACTAGCCTTGGTACCAAAATTGTTCCTTCTCATATCCTAACCCCGTAAAAACATATTTGGAACCATTAAAACCTCGTAAAACATATTCTAAGATGTAAAATGTGTTTTAAATTAAAATATATATATTTCCAACATCTAAATATATATATATATAAATATTGATATGAAAATTCTAGCTTTACAAAAAGGTAAAAATGTATATCTTGAGAAATGTAATATATAAACTTATGCCATTAGAAGTTCCATTGAAATAACCGAATATTTTACGATAACCTTTAATATATATAAATATATATTGTTCTCGCAAATTCGTTATTAACACTCCTGGAACGTTTAATAAATATATATGTTATAAATATTTATTTTAGAATGTTTAAACTTAGAAAATATATATTAAAGATATATATTGGATTTTCTCGCGTTATTTCGATAATCGCTCGGATTTGGCACAAGTGCCATCCTTGACTTATTCCGGACTTCACGATTCTTCGTTTTTATCGTTTACGTTAGATTTAATAGTTAGAACACACACTTATACTCGTATGCTCGTTAGGTGATTGATTGTTTGCACAAGAACTCGTTCTTGCTACCTGACTTAACTGTTTATTTGGAAACCTTGCCGAGCAACCTAAGGTGAGTTTCACGGCCCCATTTTACTGTTTTAAATCCTTTTGGGGGAGATTAACATGCATGAACTAAAACAACTGAGATAATTAGACTTTTATATATCGCTTGATAACTGACTACTGTAGGCACACTATACAACAAAGTCCTTCCTCATGGTACCGTTAGTATTTAATGACAATAGCGGGAAATATATTGTAGTACTACTGGGTCTGACAAACCCCACCCGGGTCAGTCGCTCTGACACGATTGGATATCGAACGGGTGTTATATTCGTCCTAAACGACAACAAGGCAAACTATAAACAACTGTTAGCTTCGGTGACCATCAACGTGCGAAGTTTCATGTATATAGCCTAGCTAGCTATTTGATATATATTAGTGATTATGCTCTTACGACTTGACGTTATTGAACGGTCAATTTAAACTGAACTTGATATGTTACTGAACTGTTAAACCTGTGAACTCACCAACCTTTGTGTTGACACTTTTTAGCATGTTATTTCTCAGGTCGCTAAACTGGATTGTCTGCCACGAGCTAGGACTGCACTTCTTAAGGATTACTATTACTATGCATGCATATTAGACATTGATACTTTTCGAACTATTTAACTTTTGGTTTGCGCATGTTTTGGCGCTTGAACAACCTTTACAACTTTTGTCGTTTACGCTTCCGCATTTAAAAACGCATTTACTCTGGTTTTACTTTTACATTGCATATAGACTGTTCGTATGGCTAATGTGTTCGATCCTGGTTTGTCACGCTCCCTGCGGCGCGTTGTCGCGCGTGGGATTTTTGGGGGTGTGACACTAACCATGTATAGAAAACCTCTCTTTCTTCCTCGAACACCCACTAGATTTCCCCTAACAACTTTTCACTGCCCGTTCTCGAATTTAACCTCATGTCCCGGTTCATCCAACTGCCCAAAATAATCAACTATTTCTTTAAGCTTGGTATCACCCGATATCTTTCAAACCCATGAACCGGCTAGAGTCTTCAAATCGAAATCACCCATGCTCGTAACATCTAGAATATCATTGTTCACCAAACTTACCTTGTCAAAATCACCTTCATTCAGATTCTGCAATGCATCACTACTATGGGTCGCGTGAAATGAAGCACCATAATCCATAATATAGGAATCAACACTGCTTTATACACTACATATTAACGTTTCATCTTCAACATAATCTACTGAAGGGTTAACTTTTTTCTTTTCATTTGGACACTGATTCCTTTAGTTCCCCCACCTATTACAGTTCTAACATGTCACATCACCCCGAGCCCTAGATTGACTCCTTCTTCTGTTCCCGCTCCTACTGCCTCTGTTATTCTTCCTACACCTGACAACATTCACCTGTTCACTCGATGATCAACTAGAACTTTTCTTCTGATGTCTTTGCCCATAATAAGATCACAAATCACGTTAAAAGTAAACCCTTCAGATCCTTCTGAACTAGTAACGGTTCTAATAGCTTAGGACCAACTGTAAGGGAATGACGACAACAGTAACAAAGCTTGAACTTCATCCTCTAATTTATGCCCACCGACACAAGTCTAGACAAAATAGAATTTATATTATTGACATGACTTGCAACTGAACCACCTGTTTGCATCCTCATATTATCCAGCTCTCGAATTTCGTACACTATGTTAGCTGCCAAAGACTTCTGATGTGTTGCAAACACATCTCATTTCCGGGCTCTTATATATATATATATATATATATATATATATATATATATATATATATATATAGGGAGAGGATCATTTGAGAACCAATTGGGTTTGAGAACTTTTGAGAACCATTCTGAGCCACAAGTTATATATAAGGAAATCCCCCTCATGAATTTGAATGCTTCCCCCTGAAAATTAGTGGCTCATAATGGTATTAAAAGTTCTCAAAGAAAAAAATTCTCATTTGAACCTAACCCTATATATATATATATATATATATATATATATATATATATATATATATATATATATATTTGAGTCAATTTGAGTCGGTTTCCATTAGTTTAAGTTGTTTTTAGTTAAGTTTGAGTCTTTGAGTCTTTGTTTATGTTTTTATATGTTTTTGTAGGTAATGGGTGAAATTCCGAGGCCACGAGAGAAGCGGGCAAGATTTATCAAGAAAATAAAGAAAAGTGCTGAAAAGGAAGTACTAGGCGTATCGCCTAGTACCTGGAGACTTACGCGCGATACGCGTGGAGCCATGGAAGTCAACGGAGGCCTTAAGTCGGTTTGACCGACTATTTTGTCGTACATAGGGCCTAGGCGTATCGCCTGCCACTTCTAGACCTCCAAGCGATATGCTTGAAGGGTGGTTTTCCGGAAACTTAGCCTGATTGATATAAAATCGAATTTAGGGTTTGTATTCGAGGGACTACGACTTCCAGACGATTCAAGGCGATTTTGGGACGAAGTTTGAAGGCAGAGAAGAGCTGGGATCTCAAGGAATCATCGGGGAATCACGTATTCATCATCAAGATCACTCCCGGTTCTTCCGATCTTCTTTGTTTTTCTTTAAAACCTTAGTTTTCATTATGGTTATTGTCAAAGACTTCATCTTTATTATACTTTTAGACTTGACCATGATTGTTGGCTAGATTTTAATACCGCCTAGACTCAATATGATGATTTTGATCTACTGTTACTTTTATTCGGTTCATGACTTATTGATTGATGTGCTTTCCTATTAAATTCCATAGATTGCCATGATTGATGCTTGTGTGTGTTGTGAGCAGATTGCTAATGATTGTTGATGCATGATTTACCCGCGAATGTCTTTCGGTTTAGGTAGATTATCTAAAGTAGTTAACTTTAGGGTTAATTGCTAAAGAGTAGTTTAGGGTTTTCTTGAACTATCGCATTGATTGGTGATTGGTGATTGGTTTGCAATGTGCTGCCTTTTCTGAGACTCAAAAGGTAAAGAATTGTCGGGTAATTGGGTTGGTTAAATAACTAGGGTTACATTGTCTCAGAAGGAAGTGTCCTAGGAAATTGGTCAACTTGTTATTCCGTGTCACTCATGGTAATTGTTGGTAGCTCCTGCTAGCCTAGGGTGACTTAGATTAGGTTCGAGGGTGGTTAGGGCTAGTTGAGGTTGGACGTACCCATAAGGTGAACTCCTGTTCGAGCGTTAGGATTGTCAACTAGGAAGGACTTAAAAGGTGAACTAGCCACCATCAGATTTGTCATGACCAATTGGAGTGGTTAGTAGTGATTAGGATTCCGAGTCTAGGTGGTATCTTTCTCTGTTCTAAAGGTTGTCCTTAGGTTTTCTTGCTTTCCGTTTGTCAGTTGCAGTTTTAGTTAAGTTATGTTAATTTAATTCCTGAAACCAAAAACCCCAAATTCAATTACTCAACATTTCCATTTCTTAGGTCTAAGTTAGTTTTGTCTATAGAGTGTCTCTAGGGTTCGATATTCCCGGTCTTGCCTTAGCTTAGATACAATCCGACAGGTACACTTGCCTTAGGGTTCGGTTTAGTTTAGGTAGTTTCGGTAAAATTAGGTGTGTCTAGGTCTAGTTTAGGTCTAGGTTTTTATAGCATTTTTAGGTACGTTTCGAACACATCAACTTCTCATACATATTAGGAAACACATCCATGATGTCCTTTGCCGTCGTTTCCTTTAGAGTGTTAAATGCAACATTCTTTGACAGCGACAACCTAATGATGGCCTTGGCATTTTTATCTAACTTCTCCCACTCGACTGGTGTAATTTTCTCTGGTCTTTCACCCAATACCATGTCCAAATCCTTGCGAACTAGCAAATCCTTAATTTGCATTTGTCCACCAACGATGTCCTTTCCATCAAACTCCTCAATCTGAAATTTCCCGTTCTTAGCCATTGCTCAAACTACGATATGTTCACTAATCGAGTCAAGACTGAAAGTAGTGCTAAGCACAACTGTGACTGACTGCCTGAACTTGAGTGTTGTTTTAATACATACTATCCTTTTTCCTCATTTTTAGAAAATAGTAAACAGACAAGTTTAACAACGCATCTAAGAAATACGACTTTAAATCTCGGTAACAATACTAAGGAATACTTGAAAAAAATATAACCGACCCCGCTTCTTGAATCTCGACCTAAATTAATATTCTGGGCTCAAACAATTTAATAGACAATTTGGACAATCTAGCCTGCTGCCCCAAATAAATAATTCTCAGCCCAAATAAGTAAAAAACTTATGACAAAAAAAAGTTGGTTGATTTGTCTAAATTATAAACACATGACGCAATTAAGTGATTTCCTCGGTCAAAATTGGCTCACTTGTTAGGTCAACCAAAGTAATTCAACCCACCAAAACAAATAGGTCAGAATCAAGTCTCGGTGTGTTCACGGTCAAAACAAACGATCTTGGTCAAAGTTGGCAATCTTCTTCGCACCTGATCAAATTTACTATGCCCCTTTTCTTTTACTTGCAAACTGACAGAACAACCGATGGCCAGAACTGAAAAGAACAAAACAAATACCAGTGATCGGGCCCTAGTCTCGGCAGATATTTCTCGCGGTCTGGCGACTTAAACCGAACTACGTTGTCCCTTTCTCGATCGACATGCTTCTCCCGAACCCAAATGTGAAGAAAACAAACGAACAACAACTAGTAACGAAAACTGACTTTTCTCTTTACGGACTGCGATCTTCGACGCTAAACTTCTGCCGGCAACGATCAGACTTCACGAAATAGGGTTGACGGCTTCTCTACCTCCAAAACCCTAAACGACTTGGTGTAAACGAACCTGCTAGATACCATTTGTTAGGATTCGTAACCACTCATACATAGGCTGTGTTTGGCGCGCCATAAGCTAGTTTATAAGCTAGCTTATAAGCTAAGCTTTTTTAAAAAGTCTCCGTTTGGTAATGTCAAAAAGCTAGCTTTTAAAAAACTAGTTGAAGTAGCTTTTCAACTAGCTTTTATAATAATTCCAGTTTTACCCTTTCCTAACTTATACATATTTCCACTTTTAAATTTTAATTTATTTATATACATGTACTTTAATGACATTTTACATTTTTCAGCTAGTTTATCAGCTAGTTTTAACCAAACGCTACTAGCTTATAAGCTAGCAGCTACCTTATTAGCTAGCAGTTAGCTTTTCAGCTAGTGCGCCAAACACAACCATAGTATAAAGTAACACTCGCTACAGTTAAAGAACACACGAGATTTACGTGGTTCCAGTGGCGGAACCGGAAATTTTCGATTTGAAGGGTCAATAAAAACCAACTTTATGCTTAATACAAACTTTCAGGTCCTCCATCAAGGTTCTACACTTCTAGTACACGGAGATTGCCTCTATTAAACGGGAACGAAACGTAAATTCTTTATTGTTAAATTCATTATGTGTAATAACTTTGTTTTATAAAATATAAATTGTTTATTATTAATTGTTAAATTCTTTGTTTATCTTATTTATGATAAAACAACACAAAGTAATAAACAAGTTAAAATGGAAATTTTAACTATCAAACTATTCCTAATATACTAACTATAAAATCATAAGTGGTTATCCTGGGAGAAAAAAAAAGAACAAATAAGAAAAACACACAGAAAAAATTGTTGGGCTTAAATAAAACCGGCCCATATGACCAACTAACCTACATATAAATACTAAAACAACCCCACTTTTCAGTTCATCTTCTTCAAGACATTTTATAGCAGCACCTATCTCCATTTCTCCGACGAAGCTCATTTGCTTAAATCAAGAGAAAAAAATAAATTTACACTCTGTATATATTTTTCTTCACACTTTATCTACTTTACTCATAATTTGAGGGGTCAAACCATAAGAAAAGCATCAAACTTCGGACTCCCCTGTTAAGAAGGGCTCACCGGCCGGAGGGTCAACGGACCCTCCTGACCCCCCTGTGGTTCCGCCCCTCCGTGGTTCGGTCAGTGCAACTTACATCCACATGCTACAACCAAAGTATTATTATTACTAAATGTTTCACTCGTGGTGAGAATTACAAGTACAAGAGAGAATATATATAGAGATGAGGTTAAGGTTATAGAAACTAAACAGGCCGAACACGGGCCCAAACCACCAAGCCCAATCAAGACTATACAAACCCAACAAACGATGCACCACAGGGTTGTTCAATCGGAATTTTTAAATGGTGTTAGATGAGAGGTCCACATAGAACAACAACATGACTACATAAAGAAAGGAGAAGAACTATGTCGATTAAGGAAAGCGGTATATAGGCTTAAACCAGTGCCACATGCTTGGTATAGACGAATACAGTGGCGTACTTACATGGTATCCATAGGATTAGTTGTGCCCTATCGAAAAGATCTCGTAGTATATATATGAATTAATCGTAACCGACGCCCATAAATTTTGACACCGACCCCATTAAGTTTTCTGATTAATCTTAACCGACACCCATAAATTTTGACACCGATCCCATTAAATTTTCTGATCGACTCTATGAAATTTTAAGACCGACTTAAAGAAAAATTAATTGAAGGTTTTAATACCTCATTAATTGAAGTGCATATAGACATAAGCTTACATGGAACAGCCTATTGTGATAATACCTCTATTTTGTCTATTACAGCCCACCCATTTTTCATTATGGAACCAAACACTTTGAAATTGATTTGTATTTTATAGGTGAAAAAAAATTCTTCTTGTATTTTTAAGAATAATAAGATTGATACACTCAACAAATAGCTAATATATTAAGAACATGGTTTTTTTTGACCCCAAGATTTTCCGACTTTGGTTTTGTCACCGAAAGTTGCTCGTTCAAGAAAAACGTGTATTGATAAAGAAGGTATCCACCTCCTTATAATGAAGGTTTTGTTCTCATCCTCAACTGATGTGGGACTTACATCTCCCACCCCCTTAGGAAGCCCAATGTATTCGCTGGCACATTAATCTGGCCCGTGGCTTTGATACCATTTCTAACAGCTAAAAAAAAACGATACCAAGGTATTGTCCGCTTTATCCCTGATGGATTTCCCATCTAGGAACTCACAGTTTTGTTTTTACCCGATAAGTTGTTAGCCTAGAAAAAAAGCGTCATGGTAAAGAAGGTATCCACCTCCTTATAATGAAGGTTTGTTCTCCTTCATAATCGATGTGGGATATACATCTTGTCTATGTATTCATTCATGCAAAGATTGATTATATCTCAGTCTTGTTAACAAGGTGATAAGTCCTTGTTCCAGTCTACAAGTTGCTTACAAAATGACCTGAATCAACAGCAAACCGGGCCAACTGAATCTTAATGTTCTTTTGTTGAACATCGTATTTGTGTACATATCTTTATATTGAGTCTGTTTTTGGATGATATTGGTTTGATTTCATGTATTTTTACACAAATGACTAAAGTTGTAAATTTCGGTTTCTGAGGTGGAACCGAAACCGATTTCAAACTGGAACCTGGGGTCCACTCAAACCAGATCCACTAAAGAACTGGAAGCGGATCCGAACTGGTTTGAGGATCAGGATGAAGAACCGTTAAGAACTAGTTAGTGTTGGATGGAACCAGTTCGGTTCCAAAACCGGTCCAAGTATTTTTTTTATAACCATTTTCATACATTTCTTAAAATTACAAATCACATGTCGTTGACATACGTCAAACTATTATTGAATTACAATCATCAAATTTTGTAATTAAAAACCTTCAAATTCCTAACTTTCTAAACGATCATTTATATAACCGTTCATACTCAATTAAAGATCATGCAACAACGTTTTCATTTACCCATCATTCATAGTTTGGACAACCCAACAACACCATCCGTCGCTAATATATTTTGAAACCGTGAAAGAACCAGTGTTAGTCTCACCCAGTTACCCTTTAGCTCATCCAATGTACGGGTTGTTGATCAATGGAGATCATCAAACCCCATCTCCTCGTCATATGTTATTTCATCTATTTTATTTAACCGATTCTCGTCTAATATTTCTTGTACTTGAATCCAATAAGCATCACATTCTGGTTCGTTGGGATCATGAATCCCCTTTCCTCCGTAATGGTGTGCAAAGTAAAGACAAACTCTTCCTCTCAATCTTAAATCCATTATGGTGAAATGACGGAACCCTAAAATTATTAAAAAACACTTATATTAATACGAAAACATCAACAACACTTTATTATTAATACGAAGAATAAAACATGAACAACACTTTATTATTAATACGAACAACACTTTAAACTTAAAGAACATTAAAAAAAATGCCTCATGCATGCATGATTTATCGCCGAACATGCGTGCGGGTATGTCGTAACATTATGCTTATGGAAACAACTTTAAATATAATACCACACTTTTTGCACCGTGGTTTCTAGTACCATCCGTCATCTCACACAAATCGTAATCATTTCAAACCTCATATACCCTTGGGGGAAGGACCCTTACTCCCTACAGTTGCTGTCGTTGTGGGTTAACCACAATGTTGTTATCGTTGTTGTTGATGTATTCGTTGTTGTCCACTAGCATGATTCATTTTAGCGTTTTAAAGTTTTTAGAGTGTTTAAATATGATAGAGAAGTAGTGTGATAAACATAACACCTCTACCCTCTTTTTTATATACTTGTATTTGGGTTAAAAAGGGGTGAAAACGATAACTATTTTTTAACATTAAAAAATTTTACAATGGTGGGAACCAGTTGTCGAGGGTTTGGGTAGGAATCGATTTTTAAAATATGGAACAGGTCTGGAACCGGTGTTTTGAGACGATTAGTGTTCAGTTTCACTGTAATACCGGGTAGGAACCGGTTCGGTTCCGATTCGGAGTTATAAATAGGAGAAGAAAATATATGTCGAGTAAGGAAAGCATTATATAAGCTAAAACAATTGCCACATGTTTGGTATAGTCGAATCTAGTGGTGTACTTACATGGCATTCATAGGGTCTCGAAGTATATATTCATCCTAAAGGTCATCTTTAAATTTTACTTTATAGTCTTATTATTTGATTTAAAGTTTGATTTTTTGCTTAAGTGTTATATTGTTTGTTGAATATTTTGTTAATGTTATATCAGCTTTTTAGTTATTAGCTTGATTTAATTTTGAATTTGTGACCCGACCAGAAAAAGTTTAATATTTAGCAATACACAATTAATCCTCTAAAACATCCAACTCATAAAAAATACCGAGTTGTCAAATCGATGGGTACTTTGTGGTACAAAACTTCAAGAAATGCCCCTATGAACGTGATGGCTAATTTGTCAAGACACACTAAAGATATCGGTTGGAAAATCCTACTTAACCGCCTCTTAACTAACATATTTTGTGACCCATTAAAATGTTAGTGTTTTGTTAAAACAGTTAACTATTTGTTAACTAGGCGTTAGTAAAGTTTGGGTACAGATTGTTAATTTCAGTATAGTTCAGGGTAGATTGTGAAACTTGTTTGTTAGTTTGTTAGTTGTCCGTTTAGCTATAAATAAGGTCGGCTGTTCGAACCCTAATGTAACTCATCTTTTCATTTTCAGTTTCTAATAAAATTTCCTCTTGATTTCATGTCAATCCCTCTATCTTGAATCTGTATTTCGTTTGTGTGTTGCCAATTACAACTTCAATTGGTATCAGAGCACCACGAGGTTGTGCGATTGTCTTCAATTCGAAGCTGAGCTATCCTATTTTCAGAAATTAGGCGGGGATCGGTGATCCTCCTGGTTTCTTATCAAGATTCATCGTCTCCTCAATTCACCCCGAAGGTCTCCTGTTCTTTCTCCTCGAAGAATATCAGTAGAAGTTCCAATGTCAGGCAGTGGAGGCAATGGTGACAATAATCGGCAGTCAAAGGATGTTCCCTCAATTCCATTACAGGTGCCAGTCCTAACTCAAACTAATTACACAATTTGGGCAGTAAAGATGAAGGCCATCTTCACTGTTCAAGAATTGTGGGATGTCATTGAACCTGCACAAGGGGCTGCTGTTAGTGCCAAGAAGAATGGAGCTGCGATAGCCTATCTATTTCAATCTTTGCCAGAGGATATGGTACTGCAGGTTGCAAACTTAGAAACAGCCAAGGCTATGTGGGACTCTATCAAAACCAGGCATGTAGGGGCTGATAGAGTTAAGAAGGCCAGGCTTCAAACCCTGAAAATTGAGTTCATAGTTTGAAAATGAAGGAATCTGAATGCATTGATGACTTTGTGGGAAGGATGACTGCAATTTCATCTAAGTCAACTCAGTTAGGGGAGAACTTCTCAGAGGCAGTAATGGTAAAGAAGCTTCTTGATTCAGTCCCTGAAAGGTTCATACAAATTGTTGCCTCTTTGGAGCAATTTGTGGATCTAGATACTGTGTTGTTTCAAGAAATCATTGGCAGGTTGAAAGCCTTTGAAGAAAGGATTGGTATGAAGAAGAAGCAGTCCACTTCAAATAAAGATGATCAAGTTCTCCTGTCATATACTGAGTGGCAGGCAAGACAAAAGGAGACCAAGGCAAAGGGAAAATGGGACAAGAGACAAAACTACAGAAACAGTGATGAAGGATTCAAGACTTTCTCTAAAGGGAAAGGAAGGGAGAATGGTGACAAAGGCAGCAAGAAAGGTGATAGGCCAAAAAAGGATAAGTCAAAAATCAGATGTTTTAAGTGTGATAAGTTTGGACATTATGCAAGTGAGTGCTCCAAACTGCAAGGGAATGCACAAGAATCACACCTAACTCAGGTAGAAGAGGATGAGGAACCGGTTCTTTTAATGATCTCACAGGATCAAACCAAGAAGGAGATGGTATTTCTGAATGAAGCTAAAGTGATTCCAGAAAAGTTCTTGTCAGAATCAAAAGAACACCAAGAGTGGTACTTGGACAATGGTGCCTCAAATCACATGACAGGTCAGTTATCACACTTTGCTACTTTAGATAGAAATGTGGGTGGAAATGTGAAATTTGGTGATGAATCAAGTGTGAAAATAGAGGGAAGAGGTTCTGTGATATTGGAAGGAAGTACACAAAAACAAAGAATTTTGACAAACGTGTATTACATACCACAATTGAAGAGTAACATCATAAGTCTTGGTCAACTTACAAAAGGAGGGTGTGAGATCAGGATGAAGGATGATTCGTTGTGGTTGTATGAAAGAGGTGGATCCCTGTTGATGAAAGTAAAGAGGTCTGCTAATAGGCTTTACAAAGTGAGGCTCTCCACTGGTTCACCTTTGTGTTTTCTTAATAATGTGGAAGACACTAATTGGAGATGGCATGGCAGGCTAGGACATTTGAATTTCAAAACTTTGGAATTAATGTCAAAAGGAGAAATGGTTGAAGGTTTACCTGTGTTGAATCATATCACACAGGTGTGTGAAGCCTGTCTTGCAGGAAAACAAACCAGGGAATCATTTCCTAAAAATTCTCATTATGAGTCTAAGAACCTGTTGGAACTTGTTTCAATGGATCTCTGTGGACCCATAACTCCTACCACAGATGGGGGCAATAGATACTTCATGTTGATCATGGATGATTATTCAAAGTATATGTGGGTATACTTCTTGAGCAGTAAGAGTCAAGCACTTGACATCTTCAAGAGGTTCAAGAGAGATGTAGAGCAGAAGTTGGGTCATAAGATAAAGGGGCTTAGATCAGATTGAATTCACTTCAGGAGAGTTCAATGATTTTTGTGACAGTAAAGGTATAGAAAGGCTGCTCACTGCACCTTATTCTCCTCAGCAAAATGGGGCCATAGAAAGAAGGAACAAGACCATTTTGAACATGACAAGGAGCATGTTGAAGGGGATGGAGGTACCAGATAGCTTTTGGGCTGAAGGAGTTAGGCATTCTGTCTATTTGCTCAATAGAATGCCTACAAAAGCACTGCAGGATAGTACTCCTTATGGTATGGTGAAGGGAAGAAAGCCAAAGTTAGGACACCTTAGAGTGTTTGGGTGTATTGGACATGTAAAGAATGTGCAGCCTGGTTTAAGAAAATTGGAAGACAGAAGCAGTCCCATGGTTTATTTGGGAACTCAAGAGGGGTCAAAAGCTTTCAGAATGTATGATGTGGTAAAGGGCAGAATAGTAGTGAGCAGAGATGTGAAGTTTGAAGAAGGCAGAAAATGGGATTGGTCAAACATCAATGCTAAAGGGAAGGAGGTTATCAATACTTGGGAGTTTGGGATCAATGATCAAGCAAATGGTGAAGTATCAAGTGATGACTCTGAGTCTGAAGATAATGTGGTTATTCAGAATAACCAAGAAATGCCAGAAATGCCATTGGATGGTACAAGTCAAAGTTCAAGCACTCTGCAGCCTAGTACAAGTCATGCAAGTCAAGGACAACCTAGTGTGAATCAACATGGCACCATTACAAGGTCAGGTAGAATTTCTACTATGCCTCATAAACTAAGTGATTATGTTGTTGATCCCAGGTTGAAGAAGAGGGCTCAAAACCAAGAGGAATTGGAATTGGTGGAGTTGCTGCTGGCACAAGAAGAGGAACCAGTCAAGTTTAAGGAGGCTATAAAGCATGAAGAATGGAGGCAGGCAATGAAGGATGAATTGCAGGCAATTGAAAAAAACAACACATGGGTTTTGGCTGATGCACCAGCAGGGTGTAAACCAATTGGTTTGAAATGGCTGTTTAAGGTAAAGAAGGATGCCTCAGGAAAGATCATCAAGCACAAAGCCAGGTTGGTGGCTAAAGGATATGTGCAGGAATTAGGAGTTGATTATGAGGAGGCATTTGCTCCTGTGGCCAGAATTGAGACCATCAGACTACTTTTAGCTTATGCAGCTCAAATGGGTTGGAAGGTATACCATTTGGATGTAAAAGCTGCTTTCCTGCATGGAGAACTGATGGAGACAGTTTATGTAGTTCAGCCAAAAGGGTATGTGAAAAAGGGAAGTGAGCATAAAGTCTACAGGCTTATAAAGGCCTTGTATGGCTTGAAGCAGGCCCCAAGGGCCTGGAACATAAAATTAGACCAGGTTCTCAGGGAATTGGGATTTACCAGAAGTAAACATGAGCATGCAGTTTATACTAGAGTTAAGAAGAATTCCAGGTTAATTGTAGGTGTCAATGTGGATGATTTGCTAGTCACTGGAAGTGATAAGGGAGATATAAATCAGATTAAGGAGCAAATGAGAAGCAAGTTTGAGATGACTGATTTGGGTTTACTTACTTACTATTTCGGAATAGAAGTTAAGCAAACAGATCAAGGTATATACTTGAAGCAGGCAGCTTTTGCAGAAAAGGTTGTAAAGTTAGCTGGTCTTGAAGGCTGCAATGAGACTAAAATACCTATTGAACCAGGAATAAGGTTGCATACTAAAGAGGGTGGAGAGGATGTGGATGCAACCCACTATAGAAAATTAGTGGGTTCACTTAGGTATCTAACACAAACAAGACCTGATGTGAGTTATAGTGTTGGAATTGTTTGCCGGTTCATGCAAGCTCCTAAAGAAATTCACTTGAAGGCTGTCAAGCACATAATAAGGTATGTGAAAGGAACACAAAATTATGGATTGTATTACAGGAAGAATAAAGTTGGGATCTTGATTGGTTTTAGTGATAGTAATCACTCAATGAGCAATGAAGATGGTAAGAGTACCTCTGGAAATGCATTTTTTATAATGAATGTATCATATCATGGATGTCACAGAAACAAAAATCAGTAGCTCTATCCAGCTGTGAAGCTGAGTTCATGGCAGCTACATTAGCAGCATGTCAGGCAGTTTGGCTTACAAGTTTGATAAAGGAGTTAACTGGAGCAGAGTTGGGAGCAGTGACATTGTTTGTTGACAATAAATCAGCCATTGCATTAATGAAGAACCCAGTTTTCCATGGTAAATCTAAGCACATTCACTTAAGGTTTCATTATATTAGAGAATGTGTGGAAAAGGGGTTGATCAAAGTGGAATTTATTGGAAGTAGTCAGCAAAGACCAGATATATTGAATAAAGGGTTAGCCAGAGTCAGATTTGCTGAGATGAGGCAGCCGTTAGGAGTTGCAGACTATGATTCATAAATGTGTTAGCATAGTTTGGTTCAAAATTGTGATGGGATAATCACATTAGTACATATAAACCTAAATGGGTCACTGATGTGCAATGATAATGATTACTCATTGTGATTTTGTTTCCTGAATTATGTTATAGAATACATGAAATTAGGGGGGAGAATGTTAGTGTTTTGTTAAAACAGTTAACTATTTGTTAACTAGGCGTTAGTAAAGTTTGGGTACAGATTGTTAATTTCAGTATAGTTCAGGGTAGATTGTGAAACTTGTTTGTTAGTTTGTTAGTTGTCCGTTTAGCTATAAATAAGGTCGGGTGTTCGAACCCTAATGTAACTCATCTTTTCATTTTCAGTTTCTAATAAAATTTCCTCCTGATTTCATGTCAATCTCTCTATCTTGAATCTGTATTTCATTTGTGTGTTGCCAATTACAACTTCATAAAATACTTGGAATAACAATAATAATGGTACTAATATAGTCTAGATTATAACCATAATTCAACAACTTATGGGCTATGGCATATAACCCAAATCACAAAGAAAATGTAAAAAATATGTCACAACCAGAAACACAACCATTGACACAAATCTAAACAAAAAGCATGCATTTGATTTCCAAGTGTAGATGAAGCTGAAAACAAAACAGGATAAAACAAACACATCATTTCCACTTTCCATTCTATCCCCAAATCAAACTCACAAGTAGGAATAGTAACCACCAAAAACATTGACATATGGGGTGTGAGTGTATCTTTAACTGCCATGACTAGAAAATCTCTCAAGTCTGTACAAGATGCCTTCAAAATTTACAGCAAAGAAGTCCCTTCCTCCATCCTGTATGCCTTTGTAATCTTTTCCTCTCGGATTTTCCCATTCTCGCAGGGCTGCTAGTATATTCGGTTTCAAGTCTGCAGGACAAAAAACATACTCTTGGTACACAGTTGTTTACTAGCTAGAATTATGCATGAAAATAGTTGGAGTGAGTGGTATGCATGTTACTAGAGGTACATTTTGAGTCAATTTAAGTTGCATTATGCCATTATGTGTCAAATGAGTATAAAGGTTATAAAGTGGTTGAAAGTTGTCCAAAATCTATTATTAATGCATACAACCTGCTATACATCATTTTTTTATAGATATAATCATAAATAAAACAATATACTGTTTTTAAAAATAAATATTTGGGCGAAAAAGTGTTAGTGGGTCAACTCAAACCGAGTCGACCCATTTTGGCATGCATGTACTAACAAATGACCGTTTCAACCCGAAGTAACCTTAGATATTATTATATGTAAGTGAAGTTATTACGTGGGAAAGGCGAAGGATCTGGCGCTAGCTGCACTGCTATCGGATCGAGTAGAGATGCCACCCGCAAATGGCATAGGCCTGGAGCAGGAGATAAGTTCTGAAATGACACCTGCCATGGAGAAACTTGCCTCTCCTTCAACATATCTTGTTTCATGATCTTTTACTGCCACTTTATAACCAGAAGCCAGTTCTTGTTGATCAACAACACTTTCCATCTTTCTTTCATTAGTTACATTCTTCAATTGGTAATCTTTTTCTAGTTCTTTTTCTGCTACAGATCCAACAATAGCCCTTTTGGCAACCTCTGCTTTAGAACCCTGCAATTCAAACTTTATTTTATAACTGTTTATCATAGATGATACTCATAGTAACCAAACTAAAGGTGGTGGTTGCAACTGATGTAGTTATGAATTTGTCAATTTGGGATATGTTTTTATTTCTAACGGGTCAAATGTGTTTAACTCGTCGAAAGTCACCCATATATAACTATAAGAGTAAACTTCATTTTTGGTCCTTGACGTTTGCTCCTTTTATCTTTTTTAGTCCAAAGTTTTCAAAAATCTGATTTTGGTGCCTCACATTTCATTTTTGTATCAATTTTGGTCCAAAATCTATAATCCGTTTTTAAAAACCGTAAGTTAACCCCACCTGTAGCAAATGTCAAGGACCAAAAACGAAGTTACTCTAAAAAGTATAGAACTGTAGACACTTTTCTGAATCCTTGGATATGTTCGCTGTGATTAAATTATTGTCTCCAATTTTTTTTACTTTCTCTCTTAAGCGAACTTTGCATGCGAAATTTCGCATGTGAAATAGAGTAATTTGCATGCGAAATAAGAGTTCTATGGTTCTACACTATTTAGAGTGTCTAAAATGAACCTCCCCCTCTATTCTAAATCATTTTAAACTGAAATATGCAACAATTAGGTAATACGCACCTGAACCGGATGTTGATTGATATCATCTTCATAAATGTTAGATGGTGTTAGTGACCAATTTGGTTGCAAGGATATCATGGAACTAGAAGTTAGTTGATCTGTGGAGATATCATCTTGTAAACTGGTACTTAGATTAAACTTTTCTTCACAACTGTTTGTTGGTTTATCTAGACCATAATGATGAGTTTCATTATGGACACATGAACCTAACTCAACATCCATATAACAGCAAGCCATGGTTGAACTTCTCAACCATTCATGCTTAAGAAACTCAGTGTCAAGATTTGCTTCAATCATATCATCATCTTCATCTCCATTCACATTAACAGAATTGTATAAAAACTCATGATCATTATCTTTATCTTCATTGATGCAAACATCCTTAACATGAAACTCACTATCTTTATCTTTATAACATACCATCAATTCGGGCAGTTCACATTCTACCGAATGCTTATCAATGCGAAATCCATCCGAGTGTGGATGCACATTACGGGCTGCTGGAGATTTTCTAAACATCTCTTGTTCATGATTATTCGTAAATTCGTTCCCAAAAGTTGAACTTTCGAGCTCTGGATTGTTCCAGTAGTTAACTTGGTTGTCATTATCATTAGATAAAAAGGGATTAGTACACCTAGAGGTCCTATTCATGCTTGCCTCTAGTTCTTCTGTGTTAAAAGAACTGCTAGAAAGGGATTTTTATCAGTGCAATATATACAAACTAGTCTAGATATATACCTAAACAATATCAAAAGATATTTCATAACACATTAAATGTAATAAGCAAGATAAATGTTAACATAATGGGAAGAAAATCAAAATAACATTACCTGATTTCATCATCAGCACCCGCGGGAAGCGTTTTGAGAATCCGCAACAGCTGAGAGGCGGACATGATTATCTATCTTGGATCGAATCGTAGATGGCACCTACACAGACTACGGAAATGTATAATAAGAAGATAAACCCGATGCACGAGACTCCCACATACACAGGGTCTCATAGTTGAAATAGAAGTCAGCTAGCAGGATATATGTTTATAGAATTATAATATAAGAAAGAGGCTGTAATGTATAACTCTACCAACTCATGAAAGGTCAACTCTCTATAAAACCTAATAACTATATATAATCATCACAATATATTATGTACATGTATTTAATATACAGATAGACAACATGGAATACATGAAGAGCTCCACCACTAAGTTACATTAATATTAATATTATTTATAAAAAGAGAAGTCACCAAAGTTCAAAATGTTAGGAATCAGGCCTAAATTTGCTCTCAAATATCAACCCTTTTTGTCTGTTAAAAATCTCAACTCTGTAAATTACAATGACCTTTAACTATATATATAGGAAATGATCAAATAAAACATTTATAAACACATTTATTTACTGAACAAAGTAAAAAAATCATAAAAACTGTAAAAAAAATCATAAAAAATCATAAAAACAATAAACACATTTTATAAAGCCTTTTTTATATTAAATTCGTATTTTCTGTATTAGATTTAAAATACGTACATTATAAAATAATATAAATACAAAAAAAAAATGAGCAAAGTAAAAAAATCAATAAAATATGTATATAAATATCCTAAAACAAACTTTACTAAACAAGTCTCCTAATCAAGCTACTAAACTAAACAATAGATAAACATAAACAAACTTTACCCTTTTAACTTGATTTTTTGTATTCAAACTAATTAAGATTAACTTAATTTCAACTTAAAAAAAAAGTAAACCAACAATGAATCGTGTCCTCAAATAAACAACGATTTACCTGAATAATACTGGAGACTGTTTAATCCCGCTCGTCGATTGTCATGTTTAAATTATTCAATCATGATCATCATCACGGCGAAACGTATAACTAACGTATAGATACTTCGGTTTCTCGTTTTGATATGGAGTGGAGACACGAAGATAGCAAATCAGGCAATAATTCTGCCGGAGAGGATAGAGAAAAACTGCTGGAAACCGAGAGAGACAGAAGGAGATGAAGCAACTGAAGGAGAAAATAAATGGGAACAAATAACTCTTCATGCAGCATTATATTTAGCTGTCTCTTAGTTAGCTTTGGCGACATAGGGACCTATTTTATATTATCTGAGAATTTAGAAATAAAATTTTAATTCGATTTTGCAATCTAATAAAGACTTTCTATTTTTTTTAACAAAGTTTCAAAAATAGTAGTTTAATAAGCATAACATTCCTTTTTCTTATATGAAAAGTATTAATATAAGTTACATTACATTATTCTAATTCTAATGTTGTTTAAGGATCAAAGGAGTGGTGATCAATACACATATATATGTTGAATATAAAAAAAAAATTGACTTCTAGTTCCTAATGCTAATGGGAGTGTATGATGAGGAAGAGATGTAGGGAATTTCATGACGAAGGGTCCCTGCCTAAGGAGCACCTTTCCACACGGCTCGAGAGGAGGAATGATCAATCAAATTTCATTCAATCGCATAGCTTTCTGAATCATGTTTTCCGGTATCAAATCAAAGTATTTTGAGTGTGTTGGGTTTGATGGTGACTTGAATGAGCCAAAGGAAGTGGAATATAATGTGGCAAGGTAGTAAGTTGTACCAGGCCTATTTTAGTCCGTTTCACGTTTTCTTTTTTCCTAAGTTGTAAACTCCAGTTCTATCTCTATATATAGATCTGGTTGTACTTGCAATTTCACACGAGGCATATACGAATAAAGAATTCCTAGTTGGAGCCTATAAATTTCGGTCAGTTTAAACCGAACCACGTAAAATTTTCGTATTCTTCATCTTTTACTTTTATTAAAATTTGACTGAATGTGGGTTTGCGTGAATACTCAAATCTCTAACAAGGAGTATCAAAGCTTAGCCCAGTTACACGGCAGTTCACAATCGTAGAAGCGAAGTTGTGATCTAGGTTTTAAGATCGACAATCTAGCAGTCGTCCCTCAACGATCATCCAGGTTAGAGAATACGGTATACTGGCGTTATAGGCCGCGTTTTGGAGAGCACAACGTGGAACACCGCCCCTAGCGCGTTATCGGTTGGCGTTGTGGCCTCCAGTGAAGAAAGCCACGCCGTTGTGGGGGATGCGTGATGGGTGGTGACCGTTGGTAACGGTAAAAAATCCGACCGTTTGGACCTTTTAGAAAAAAATAAAAAAATTCAACCTTTTTTACCTTTGAATACCCAATTTCATCCCATTTTTACCTTTAAATACCCAATTTCATCCCATTTTTTACACCTCTCTTCTACTTTCTACTCTTCTTCCTCTATATTCTTTTTATATTTTTTAAACACCACCACAATGAATCCAAACCAAGATCCAAACAACCAAAACCCGTGGCATATGCCAATTTTCGCGGGACAACCTAACCCGTTGTTCGTCGGTACCGGTCAAGTTCCACCACAAGTCTACAACCCGAACCCCTCATACCAAAACTACGATCAATGAGGTCAAATTCCAACAACTCAATTCCCACCATCCCAACATCTATCACAAATGTTTTCACAATCACAACCACAAACACCCGTTGAAGAAGATGACGACTTGGAAATCATCCTGGAGACACAAGCCCCCGAATCGTCTAAAAAAACTCGACGTAGGGGCAAAGAGAAAGTTGTTGGAACGCTTGAACCGCAATGGAAGAAGAAATGGGACACGGAGGAAGAGTTGGATTTAATTCGTGCGTATGTTGATACGTCTGAAGATCCAAAATATGGTATAAATTCTAACTTGTTTTTTTAAAAAAATTTAAAGGTTTTTTAACTTATATTTTATCCATCTAATTACTTTTTTTTGTAGGGAACGCTCAAATGAAAGGATCGTTTTGGTCTCATGTTAGTGAAAAATTCCATGAGATCAAGAAATCAAAAGCAAATCCCGGGCATGATGTATTCTTTCGAAACAACGATTAGCTTAGTAGCAAATAGTTCGACATGAAAAAGAAAGTTGGAAAGTTTCATGACATTGTTTGTGGGCTCAAAAGAAATCGTCCAAGTGGGTCAAGCGATATCGACGGTTTAAACTTAGCCATCAACCGTTATCATGACGATCATAACACGGCACATCTCATCAAGCATTATGACATTTTGAGAAAATCTTCAAAATTTAATGAGATTATGGATCTTACGACTACGAGCGGCAACAAACGGTCATCCACCGATATGGATAGACCGATGGGATCGGCTTCAACGGGACGGTGTAATGTTGACCTTAACGACACGGTCAACCTGGAGGAGGAGGAGGAAACCGAGGTGTTGGCAAGGCCGGTGGGGAAGAAAAAAGCAATACGCCAAGAAAAAGAAAAAAAAAAGACGACGCTTTCATGGAGCAATTTCATTTGTTCAACAAAGAGCAAATGAAACGTACAAAGTTGAGAGATGATAAGATTCGAATTCAAAAGGAAAAAACGGATTTGAAGAAGGAAAAAATACGTATGGAACAAATGCGTATGTTGAACGTGGACACGTCGAACATGAACGAGGCGGATCGATAATTTTTCGAGGCGGAGAAGATACCATGTTGCATATATGCAACATATGAAACATACCATGTTGCATATATGCAATATACTGCATCATACCATGTTGCGTATATGCAACATAGTCGGAAGGATAAGATGAACAAAAAAAAACTTTTTATTTTAAGTTATCGGGTAGATATAGATGAATATACATGAAATTAAATATAAAGAAATGTCAAATTACTCAAATAGACTTTATTTAATATAATTTTATTATTATTTTTTAAGTTTGTACATTAAAAAGGTATATGAACTTTTCCCACTTAAGAATAGACCTTATATATAATATTTTTAGGGACAATTTCATATATACTTGCGTTTACGATTAATTATAAAACATAATTATTGAGGAAAAATGATGTATATTACAAAATTAAACGAATAAA
>JBCNJP010000017.1:11605303-11628775 GCA_039602395.1 Deinandra increscens subsp. villosa
CCTGACCAATATTCATTTTGTAAGAACTCAAAGTAAATTTGATTATTTTTGTGATTTTCATATATATTTAAAAAGAAAATCATTTCAAATCTTTTGAGTTATATATTCAAACTAGATTTTACTATCAGTACATATGTTATTGCGATGATAACACAGATACATAAAACAATTGTATTGTCGTAATGTTATGTAAATAAAACATAAATACAAACGATAATAAAAGTAAAAGACAAACCTTTAAGTAATAAGCATGCGACCTAAAACTACATAAATTCTTTTATTTATAATAACTTATAAACAAAATATAATTACTAGAGTGATCTTCGAGAACCCAACATCTTTGTTTTCTCACTTTTATACGTGAAAAACGGTAACATGCCATTCAAGAATGGCATCACCATTTGTAGTATTAAAGTAAACCGCATTATTCAAAACAAACCCTTTTGCCAACTTGAACTTCCCTCTGCCACCAACAACCGCCATCTCCTTCACCAACACCAACGGATCCCTACAAACCACAACTATAGAACTCCCATTAAACTCCCCACTCGTAAACTCTAAATCCCCATTAAACAGCAACGTCAAGTCCGGCCCGCGGCTGATCGAAGCGTACAATCCCCGTGCGTTGCCAATAACCTTCGAATTCGGGTCAGGCCCCTCTGTGAGCGGGTCATCAAACGCGAAAACTGCCCCGAATGGGACAATGTTGTTGTTTTCTTGAGCCGTCGTGCGGTTTGGTTTTGTTACGAGGACGGAGGAAGGGTTGTCACCGGAAAGGGTGTCGTGTAAGAAGAAATGGAGATGGGTTTCTGTTATGGTGGTTGGAACATCGATTTTGTGGCTGCCGGAGTAATATTTACCTTTCACTGGTGAGGTGGTGGTTAAGATCACAAGCAGCCATGCAAAGATCATTGTTTCCATTGTTGATTTGTTGGACATTTATGATTAGTTTGTGTCTCTTATTTATGTATACATATACATATATACACACATACAATATAGTTACATACAAAGGTGATTGACACTAAAATAGTGACACTTTAACTTCCAATGTTGTAAAGTCTACTATGGGGTATAAATCATGAAATCGATATTTTAATTGTCTGAATCTCAACTTGCAACGTGTAACTTTTCCACTTAATTATAATACTTTTTAATCGTAACTTGAATTAAATAATTTTAGTGTCAGACCTAGCACATAAGTTGACTTTTGAAAGGACATTTTTAAGAGTTGACCTTTGAAATAAACATTTGTAATTGGCTTATTATTAGATATATTTTTTTTCTTTGGAATGGCGATGCAAAACACAGGCAAAACCACTAGCAAGGAGCTAGAGGTGGCCAAAACGACATTACAAAGAAAAGGAAAACCAGTCGTTCCATGAAACGGACTAGGACTTACATCGATTACAAAACCAAAGAAAACTCAAATTCTTAATATCAACCAACACCCGTTGTAACGATGGAGAACGACTTTCAAAAATTGTCATGTTCCTTTCAACCCATATGCACCAACACGCCGTGAGAAAAATGATGTTTATCGCCTTTGCATTGACCGGATGGAAGTAATCCAACCTGTAAGCATTAACCACGCCTTTAAACGGAAAAAAATAAGACCAAAGGTATACGACACCATTGCTCCAACGATTTCCAAATCAAAGCGGAGAAACGGCAGCCCGTGAATAAGTGTTCAGCAGACTCCAGTCCCTCGTTACATAAGACGCAGATCGGGTTCAATGAAGATCACTTACGGTCATTACGACCAATTAGGCTCATTTAGGACCAATTATAATCAATTGGGGTCAGTTAGGCCTAATTGACTCGAATTTGTTGTACTTCAAAGTAAATGGTCATCGATGAGTCTAGTTGGTCCTTGTTGAGGCTAACTGACACTAATTGGTCCTTATTGGTCCAAATTGTGCAAATTGCTCCTCATTAACCCGAATGAGCCATATTGGTACTTATTCTGTCTAATTGGCCCTCATCGGTCCTAACTGGCCCTAATAAGTCTTAATTCATCCTTATTGGTCCTAATCGAGCATATTCGACAATCATTGGTCCTAATGGGTCCTCATTGACCCTAATTGAACCTAATTGGTCTTAATCGACCATCACTAACCCTAATTTACCCTTATTGGTATCATTGGTCCTCATTCAAACTAATTGGCCCCAGTTAGTCCTAATTGGTCATACTTAATCATCGATCCTCATTAGTCACTTCCGTCATGCTCCGTCCTTATCGGTCCTATGAGCATAATCGACCTTCTCGTTGAATTGGTCCTAATTCGTATTCATTGACCATATTAATTGACCATAACTAGTCTTCACTAAAGTATCCTAAATGACGCTAATTGTCAGTATTTAGTCCTCATTGAGTCTGGTTGGTCCTAATTGCTCCTCACCATCCTAATTGGACGCTGTTTAATATTTTTGGAAACAAAATTAGTATACATGAGAAATTCGCAACATGGTGGTCTTTTCGTATTTTTGTTCTGAATTGCATAGTAATTTATCATTTTCATTTTTTAGTTGTGTTTTAGTAATGTCACCGTTTTTTGTAGTTGCGTTATTGACTCGAATTTGTTGTACTTCAAAGTAAATGGTCATCGATGAGTCTAGTTGGTCCTTATTGAGGCTAACTGGCACTAATTGGTCCTTATTGGTCCAAATTGTGCAAATTGCTCCTCATTAACCCGAATTGAGCCATATTGGTACTTATTCTGTCTAATTGGCCCTCATCGGTCCTAACTGGCCCTAATAAGTCACAATTCATCCTTATTGGTCCTAATCGAGCATATTCGATAATCATTGGTCCCAATGGGTCCTCATTAACCCTAATTGAACCTGATTGGTCTTAATCGACCATCACTAACCCTAATTTACCCTTATTGGTATCATTGGTCCTTATTCAAACTAATTGGCCCCAATTAGTCCTAATTGGTCATACTTGATCAACGATCCTCATTAGCCACATTCAAAACACTTTCGAACTTCCTTACAATCCCTGGTTGTATGACCTGGCTTTTTACAATTCATACATTTAGCAAAACGACATTCTCCCAGATGCATCTTGTGACAAGTTTTGCACCTGGATCTATTATCATGAAACTTTTTGTTCTTGCTTCCAGAGTCGTACTTCTTTCCTTCCTTCACATCATCCCATTTTCTTTTTGACGCTCCAGTTTCGACACCTTGTCGAAATAATTCAGCTGCCATAACCGCACCAGCTTCTACGGCTTCGTCAAATGTTTTGGGATCTCTAGATCTTATGAATGTGCGATACCCTGGCGTTAGTCCCCAAATGAAGCGACTTATCCTCTTTTCTTCAAGAGTTATATGAATCAATATTGCCATTGCATTGAACTTTGTCACATATTCGTGGTAAGTCAAATTTCCCAATTCTAACTTCAAGAATTCTCCTTCGATCTTCTCTAACTCACTTGCAGGACAAAATTGTTTCATTACTAATTGCTTAAGTTCTTCCCAAGTTAACTTACTTACTGCCTCCTCTCCCTTAGACTACAGGATAATATCCCACCAGTATAGCGCTTTTGATTTGAAGGAGTGGACTGCAAATCTACCTTTGTCTTTTTCAGCGCAGTCACTAATACTAATCAAGAAACATAACTGTTGATACGGGAACGTGTAGATGAAAGGAAGATCCTAGGCTAAACCTAGCGGCGGAGATGCTTGGCCAACCAAGTCACCAACGACGGTCGATATCCGGCCAACCGGATATCTATTTGACAAGAGCTTTCAAAGAAAACACTCAAATTTGCATAAAACTTAACAATCCAAAATAAGAGTTTACAAAGGTTTAAATAGACAAATTAAAAGAGATAACCATGAGAGAAATTCTCTCTTATTCTAATAAAAAGATAATTGAAAGGAATTAAAATAAAACACTCTTGAATTATCTTGGGTTGGATCTTTATCTTCACAAAAATCATCTCTTAGCCACTTTTGAAATTCGATTCCTCCTGCTTGTTCTCCACGAATTCTTTCTGCTTGTTCTCCAAGACATGGGCTAAGCCAGCCAAGCCCAACCTCCCTTGATCCATTAGCTGGTTTTCGCTATGGGCCAAGCCCACTGGATCTTGACCCATTTCCTCCTCTTGACCCGTATCATACTCCCCCTCTAAAAAATGACTCGTCCCCGAGTCTTTATAAAAATCAGTCTCCGGAGAGTATGGGGACAAATACGCGACATTAAAGGTTGCGGAAACGCCATAATGGCCCGGAAGATCAATACGATAGGCATTATCATTTATACGCTTCAAAACCCGGAAAGGACCATCCGCACGTGGTTGCAACTTACCAAAACGCCCGGGAGGAAATCGTTCCTTACGTAGATGGATCCACACGAGGTCGCCTTCATTGAACACTACGCGACGTCGATGTTTATTGGCACGAGATTGGTATTTCAGATTATGTTTAGCAATTTGCGCCTTAACTTGTTCATGCAGTTGTTTGATTTGCTCAGCCCGAGCCTCGCCGTCAACGCTATATGACTCGGTGGAAGGTATAGGAGCAAGTCCAAAGGGGTGAAGGGATTACGACCGTAAACGACGAGAAAGGGACTGCGACCGGTGGAGCTATGAACGGAACGATTGTACGTAAATTCAGCTTGTGGCAATGATAAATCCCATTGTTTGGGGTGATCGCCGACGAGACACCGTAGTAGATTACCCAAACTCCGGTTACTGACTTCGGTTTGCCCGTCCGTTTGAGGGTGATGGGAACTACTAAATTGAAGGGTGGCGCCCAAACGCTTCCACAAAGTACGCCAAAAATGGCTAACAAATTTGACGTCTCAGTCGGAAGTAATAGTCATTGGAACACCGTGCAAACGAAGAACTTCAGCGAAATATAAACGGGCGACTTGGGAGGCATCATATGTTTTTGAACATGGTAAAAAAATGAGCCATCTTGGAAAAGCGATCGACCACAACCATGATAGAATCTTTTTTTCGTTGTGTAAGCGGAAGTCCGAGGATGAAATCGAGGCTTACATCCTCCCATGTGGCTGATGGAGTAGGTAACAGAGTGTAAAGGCCTTGATTGGTGCTATTGGTTTTGGCGATATGGCAAATACGACACCGTTTGATTACCTTCATGACATCGTGAGCAAGCTGTGGCCAAAAAAATCTTTCCGCTACAAGAGCCGTGGTTTTCTCCCGTCCAAAGTGTCCGGCGAGAGCACCTTGGTGACATTCAAGAATGAGGGCCTCGCGAATGGAAGACATCGGAACACAAAGGCGAGAGCCTTTGAATAAAAAACCTTCTTTGCGATAAAAATCTCGTATGGGGCTATCTTTGGTTTTGTTCCACAGCTCACGCATGTCAGGATCATCTGGGTATAAAGCTTTGAGTGACTCAAAGCCTTTAAATTGGATGGCAGAGGTTAGTACCAAGTTGGGGCGGCGGCTTAATGCATCGGCCACCGTATTGGCGGATCCGGCCTTATGTTTAATAACAAAGGAGAAGTCTTGTAGTAATTCCACCCACTTAGCATGCCTTGGATTTAATTTAGCTTGGCCTTGTATAAATTTAAGTGCTTGGTGATCCGAGTATAGAACGAATTCGGCCGGTAACAAATAATGACGCCAATATTCAAGGCAACGAATGATGGCGTAAAATTCTTTATCATAAGTGCTATAGCGTTTCCGTGCATCGCTGAATATTTCACTAAAGAAGGCCACGGGTCGATTTTGTTGACTCAACACGCCGCCTATACCCAACCCGGAAGCATCACATTCAACTTGGAAGACATGTTCAAAATTTGGTAGAGCCAAAACCGGGGCTTCAGTGACGGTTCTTTTTAGTAGTTCGAAGGTGGATTGTGCGGCATTAGTCCAAACAAACTTACTTGATTTCAAACAATCGGTGAGAGGTGCGACAATGGTACTAAAGTGTTTTATGAAACGCCGGTAAAATGATGCAAGCCCATGGAAGCTTCGAATGTCATGTTGAGAAGTCGGAGTAGGCCATGATGTGATGGCCGAGACCTTATTTTGATCCATCCGAATGCCTTTGCCCGATATGAGATATCCTAAGAACGTGACTTCCGTTGTAAAAAAATGGCACTTTTTTTCACTAGCGAACAATTTTTGCTCTCTTAAGATGATGAAAATTTGTGTTAAGTGTTGAATGTGTTCGGCTTGAGACTTGCTAAAAACTAATATGTCGTCGAAATAAAGGACGACACAACGTCCAATGAGCGGCTTGAATATGTGATTCATGAGTCTCATAAAAGTACTTAGTGCGTTTGATAGCCCGAAGGGCATGACCATCCACTCGTACAAGCCATCCCTTGTTTTGAAAGTTTTTTTTCCATTCGTCTCCCGGCCGCATGCGAATTTGATGGTAACCACTTCTAAGATCAATTTTCGAAAAAATTTGTGCCCCATGTAGGTGATCTAAAAGGTCGTCAAACCTCGGAATTGGAAATCGGTATTTGATGGTGATTTTGTTCACGGTGCGGCTATCAATGCACATTCGAAACGTGCCGTTTGGCTTAGGAACAAGCAACGCGGGGACGGCACAAGGACTCATGCTTTCGCGGATTAAACCCTTAGCCAATAATTCAGACACTTGTTGGTGTAGCTCTTGAAACTCCTTTGGATTCATACGATAGGCAGGTTTGTTAGGAAGACTAGCACCCGGGAGAAAATCGATGCAATGTTGGATGTCACGCATGAGAGGTAACCCGGCTGGAATTTCATCCGGAAAAACGTCTTTATACTCTTGAAGTAACGGCTGGACTTCCACGGGTTGGTTGGGGATGTCGGGGTTTTGTTCGGAAACAAGAATGCCGAAGATGAACGGGCCCGGGAGTGATCGGGTGAGGGCCTTGAATTCGGCTTTGGACACAATCATGGATTTCGCGGTATCTTCTTTCGGATGTAAGGGTGCGAGAGTAATGTTCAAGTCGTCTTTTTTGAAAGTGTAGGTGTTGCGGAAACCATCATATTTGACCCTTCGGTCGTATAGCCAAGGCATGCGTCCATAGGTATGACTTCGCACCAAAGCTCGTCTGCATATTTAGTACCGATAGAAAATTGAACAAGACACTTATGAGTAACTTTAACAAGATTACCTTTTTTTAGCCAAGTAAGTTGGTACGGGTCGGGGTGGTCCTGAAGCTTTAACCCTAACTTTTCAACCATAGATGTTGCAACCATATTTTCACAGCTCCCGCTATCAATGATGACGGTACAAATCTTCCCTTTCGATGTGCAACGGGTCCGGAAGATATTGTTGCGTAGCCACTTGGTGTCGTCTTCGGGATCAGCGGGGGAGGAGTTTAGGATGCGCCGAGTGATAAGAAGTTCCCCCTTGTCCGGATAAATTACCTCAGCCTCGTTCTCTTCTTCGCTATCGTATACGGGTTCGGTTTCTTCCACCAAGACGAGAGCTTGTTTATTTGGGCAGTCCCGCTTCAGATGGCCGAATCCTTGACACTTGAAACATCGGAGGCCCGTGGGGACGGTGGCTGTGACCGTCGGTGGTGTTCCTGCCACAGGTTGTGGCTCGGTTTTGATTGGGGCCGGCCGCTGTTGGCTAGAGGAAGCATTACTCGTACGCGAGTATGGATTGGCCCGGGGTGCGGTTTTTTTTGCTAGTTGTTTTTCCACGCGTTGTGCCAACCTGCATACATCATTGAAAGAATAAAATTGTTGTAAATAAACCACATCCGAGATATCCGTACGAAGTCCCCCCAAGAATCGAGCGATTGTTTGTTCTTCTTCCTCGTCGATGCCGCAACGCATACGGGCTTGCTCGAAGTTGTGTGTATACTCCTCCACTGTTAAGGCCTGTTGTTTGAGATTGTTGTAGTCGACATACGCGTCTTGGCGGTAATTGGCCGGTAAAAATTTGGCTTTAAGCAACCGCTTCATCTTGTCCCATGTATCGACTTTATGTTTACCCTCTCGATATCGTTTTTGTTGTACATGTTCCCACCATAAGGAGGCATGTTTCTTGAGTTTGATTGCAACGAGTTTAACCTTGATATGATCGGGAATATCACGGAGATCGAATACTCGTTCCACGGTGTGAAGCCAATCAATAAAATCGTCCGGAAGCAAGTGTCCTTCGAATTCGGGGATTTCGGTCCGTATTCCTAGTGCGCGAAGTTGGTCCGGTGGGTGTGGTGGTGTTGGCGGCGTTCGGCGGTGGCGAGGGGACGGATGCTGAAACGGCTGATGAAACGGGTTGTAATCCCGTTGGCCGTAGTCGTCAACAAAGGAAGGGGTGCGTTCGTCGTCTTCTGGTTCGTAACGGTCGAAGGGGTTGGCTTCAAGTTCACGGAGTCTTTGACGGAGCTGTTCAATCTCGACATCGCGAGGATCACGGTCCCCGTAACCACTGCCTCCGGCGGCGAATCGGTGGTCCGGTTGACGGTCTCTCCCATGCGCAGCCATGTCGAGATCCTGGTCTCTGAATACCACTTGATACGGAAACGTGTAGATGAAAGGAAGATCCTAGGCTAAACCTAGCGGCGGAGATGCTTGGCCAACCAAGTCACCAACGACGGTCGATATCCGGCCAGCCGGATATCTATTTGACAAGAGCTTTCAAAGAAAACACTCAAATTTGCATAAAACTTAACAACCCAAAATAAGAGTTTACAAAGGTTTAAGTAGACAAATTAAAAGAGATAACCATGAGAGAAATTCTCTCTTATTCTAATAAAAGATAATTGAAAGGAATTAAAATAAAACACTCTTGAATTATCTTGGGTTGGATCTTTATCTTCACATAAATCATCTCTTAGTCACTTTTGAAATTCGATTCCTCCTGCTTGTTCTCCACGAATTCTTTCTGCTTGTTCTCCAAGACATGGGCTAAGCCAGCCAAGCCCAACCTCCCTTGATCCATTAGCTGGTTTTCGCTATGGGCCAAGCCCACTGGATCTTGACCCATTTCCTCCTCTTGACCCGTATCAACTGTGTTAAGGGATGTGGATGAAATTGATAATATTTTGAAACTACATTGTATCATATGCAAAATTTAAACTAATTAATGGACTGAATTGGCTATTTTATCGGAAACCCAAAGACCAAATTGGCAGTTTACTCTTTCTTTTTTTCTATCTCTTCTTCTTCTTCATCATCTCTCGCACCTTCACACCTCACTTGCAACTCTAAATTTTCATCAACATCTTAAAAATCATATCTATATATCCTAATAATGTACATCCTAGGTGCCTAATAATACTATTTTTTTAGCCTAATTTTGTTTTAGCTTAGTTCTTACAAAAATTTATATTATAATGGATATAAATATAATGTTGAGTGGGGGACTTCTCACCCTCTCACCATTGCTTAAATCCGCCCCTGCCCATGGTGTAGGAGCGCTGCTTTCCTGGAATGCAAACATGTTTTGTGAAAATGCGATGGATTGTCTTCGCAAATGGAGTCTCCATCATTGCTCTTTGAATCTAACAAGATTTGCGATTCATGCATTGATTTGTCAAGCTCAAACGACCGAATCACAAAGAGAAAAAGACTATGTTACACGACTACACCCGTCACACTACAAACTTACTTGCTACACTTGTTGTTTTCTTAAAACAAAAAATAAAGTCTCATAAATTTTGAAGAATATGTAAAAAGAAAAAAGAAAAAAAAAACCTTATTTTAGTGGGAAACTAGACTGAGAGAAAAAAAAAATAAGGACAAAAAGATAAGTTTACTATAGCACTTGAAAGGAAAAAAAAAAGGATCAAAATGTAATTTTACATATAAGTTTTTCTAATGTATATTGGGAGGTAATTTAGGTCGACAACGACTTAAGTTTTAGGAAACAATAATTATTTCCAAAATAACTTTTACCCCGATAAATAATCTTCACAGTTTTATTTCCTTTTATATTAACAGCCTACTCTCTTCATTCATCCGTAAAAAAAAGAAAAAAAATCTTGACAATCTTAACAACCGAGGTAACTCAAACAATCTTTTCGATACATGTAAGTAGCTTGTACTACTTCTATTATTTGATAGCAACCTTTTTGCGCCGAAGCAATTTTATTTGTGGGGTGAATCAAAACCTACCAATTTCCCAACCTAATTCTAAACTTCAGTTTTTCCTCGAAACCGGTTAAGAGCTCCAAAATGAAGAGCTAAAAAAACAGAGCTGGTCGAAGTGGTCCGCAACCCCTAAGACATAGACTACTAATGAGAAAACAACTTTGCCATGAGTTTGGGTTGATGTACCAGAAGACCCGATAACTTATATTTATATTATTTTATTAAATAACTAAGTTAGTAACTCGTGTAATACACGGGTTGAATAAAAAGTAATAATATCTGATAAATATAAAAGAAAAATATAATGATCAATAAATTTGAAAATTATGATTGATATAAAATTTTTATAACATTTAAAATTAATAAAATCTACATTAATTTTATCAAAATTTTAAAACAATATTTTAGTTTTGTAATCAAATTGGAAATTAATTTTAATTGATGATTACTAAATTGATAATTGATTGTGAGCTTGACATGTGATAATGGTGATATGGACCATTTATAAATGAGACATGTGGCAAAATTTTATTGTTTTATTAGAGTTATTATAAGATAAGATGTTTATAAAAAATTGTTTTATTAGAAAATATTTTACTCTATTTTGCTTTATTATACCGAGTTTAAGTTTAATTATTTTGTTTTATTATACAATGTTTTATTTTGTTTCGAATTTAGGGACTCGTAAATTTATGTTCATTTCGACAAACTATTACATTAGGAAAATTATAGAGTTATAGTGGTTGCATTCTTACATAATATATGGATTTGATATGTGTTCTTTACATCGGTTTAAGCTGCAACTTTCATTGTGGTGTAATGGTAGGTAAGCCTGTGTTCTCTATTTGAGAGTTGAGACACATGTTCGATTCTTACGTGGCAACATTTTGGTAAGGGGCATTGGCGATGAGGGGAGACTTGGGGCTGAAAGGTTACAAGTTCGACCCTGAGCTTCTCAGGTTTTATTACCCGGCCGCTCGCGGAGTCGTGGATTTTTTCCTGGAATGAGCTCGACTGGTGTAAATAGTCCCCGAATTTTCTAGGGGCATTCGTTGACCGTTCAAAAAAAAATACATCGGTTCAAGCTATTTAGTGACATCATAAATGAAGTATCACTGACTCAAACTTAATGGAGTATAATACAAACATCCTTATTAAGATTCTAGAAGACAGATCCCGAGTTATCACTATTACGAAAATGATATTGAACCTACCACAAAGAGAACCTAACCAAGAAATACAGAAATACATGATAACTTTCACATATATTTGATGAAACATATTGACAAAATCTAGGAATTCATTCTAGACGACTGCCCAAGACTAGAATTTTTTTTTTGAACAGCGATTTCATAAGCCACAAGGCAACGACGCACTCAACTTGGCAAGGAACCAAGAGAGCACACAAAAAAGAACAAGAAAAACAAAGGAAGGGGACTTACATATCAAACTTGTCTCAAGCTTCCCACGAGAGCCTATCCCATTTACCTCTATTTTTTATCCATAGGAAACTAAGACATTTAATTTCCTTAAACATAAGAGAAATAATCATCTTCTTTCTTTCAAACGTGGCTTCGTTTCTTCCTCTCCAAATTTATCATTTTTAACAAAAATTTTTTTAACTAAATTTATCATTTTATTTCATATCATTTTATTTTCTAAAATAATAATAAATAGTGTTATACCTAAAAGTTAGGTGTTAAATTAAGAATTAAAAATAGAAGAATAATGAAAAATACAAGTGAAAGATAATTGGGACCCGTAGCTCTTCCCATATGGAGAACAAGTTTTGAAATCACAAGAAAAAGGTTCTATGGTTAATCTACCTACCACCCATGCACCCATGACCCATATAATCATTGTAGATATGTCAATATAATGCATGCCACTCATTTCAAAAATATCTTCTCATTTTTCACACCTTTCATTTTGCAACTCAACCACCACCTTAACCATGGCTAGCTTAGACAAAAATTCACATATACTTGTGTTCCCATTTCCTGCCCAAGGTCACATAATCCCACTCCTAGACCTAACCCACCACCTAGCCACCCATGGTCTAACCATAACCATCCTGGTCACACCCAAAAACCTCCCCATCTTGAACCCACTTCTCTCTTCTTCACCCAACATCCACCCTTTGGTCCTCCCCTTCCCACCCCACCCCTCCCTCCCCTCCGGTGTCGAAAACGTCAAAGATATCGGAAACCATGGAAACCTCCCCATCATCAACTCACTTTCCAAACTTCATGACCCAATTATCCAATGGTTTGAGTCCCATGATAACCCTCCTGTTGCCATGATCTCAGATTTCTTCCTCGGATGGACACACCATTTGGCCAAGAAACTTGGGATTCAAAGCTTTTGTTTCTTCTCTTCTGGTGCCTTTTTAACCGCGGTTATTGAATACGGATGCCGGAATATTTCGTGGATCCGATCTCAGAACAATAACATGATTGTGTTGCATGATCTACCCAATTCGCCAACTTTTTCATGGGAGCATCTTCCAACTTTGATCCGGGCCTACAAAGAGTCTGACCCGGAATGGGAGTTTGTCCTTGATGGTCATATCGCGAATGCCTCATGTTCGGGCTGGGTTGTGAATACCTTTGATGCGTTGGAGTCTCGGTACATGGAGTATTTGACAAAGTTATTGGGTGATGGGAGAGTTTTTGGAGTCGGGCCGGTTAGTTTGCTTTCCGGGTCGGATCCTATGACCCGTGGGCAATCGGAGCCCGGTTCGGAGTTGGATGTGGTTAGGTGGCTTGATGGGAGACTTGATGGGTCTGTTGTGTATGTGTGTTTTGGGAGTCAAAAGTTTCTTACAAGTGACCAAATGGAAGGTTTGGCTAATGGGCTTGAAGATAGTGGGGTCCATTATGTTTTGGTGGTGAAACAAGAACAAGGTGGTTTGAGCCGGGTCGGGTCGGGGAGAGGGTTTGTGATAAAGGGTTGGGCTCCACAAGTGGCGATACTGAGTCACCGAGCCGTGGGTGGGTTTCTGAGTCACTGTGGGTGGAACTCGGTTTTGGAGTCGATTTTAGCTGGAGTGATGATATTGGCGTGGCCTATGGAGGCTGACCAGTATGTCAACGCTAGGTTGTTGGTTGAGGACCATGGTGTGGCCGTGCGGGTTTGTGAAGGCCCGAATACTGTACCCGACTCGGCTGAGTTGGCTCGCAAAATTGCCGAGTCGATGAGAGGGGATAAAAGTGAAAAGTTAAAGGCAAAAGAAATGAAAAACAAAGCAATTGAAGCACTAAAGGAAGGTGGGGGCTCATCTATGGAATTGGACAGGTTTGTTAAGGAGTTGTCTAATTTGGGCCACAAATGAATGGATAGGAAAGGGGTCTAATAAAGTTTAGGCGTCATATTATAACTTTTAGAAGTTAAGAAGGTCTATGTTATTTATTATTGTTATTGGTTGGATTATTCTCCAAGTCGTAATATTCTCTTAAATCAAAAGATTTGGCCGTCCTATATGTTTTATATTTTGTTCAACATATAATTTTCTCTCTGAACTCTTTTAAGTTATGATGTTTATATAAATTCAAATATACTGCAATGTATACTTATTGTTATCTCTTTTTTTTTTTAACTTCTACGAAAAATTGAGCTTAATAAATTTAATCTCTATATCAATATTGAGGTGTGTATTTTTATATAGTTTATATCAAATAATAGATATATAAAATCAAAACAATATATTAGAATCTACATAAACATAAGTGGAGTGTCTACGCAATGTATAGCGGGAAATACAACACGGTTAATTGGTGTGGTATTATATAGATCTAAAGGTTTAATGAAAGCTTATATATATAATATAAAAATAATCATCAAAATTTAGTTAAACATTCTTATATAATTATACCTCTAAATTAATTTCGTTACTAATTGCTTATTCAGTTACTTCCTTTTTGTATTTAATAAGATAATAGATAACGACGAATTTGTCCCTTTTAAACTTCTACCTTTTAGGTAGATGATGCATTTATCATTCTTCTATGTAATATAATAAATGTGTTATAATACGAGATCTATCTATCTATCTCTCTGTCTATATATATATATATAGGTTTAGGTTCAGCTAAAAAAACCATTTCACCTAAGAAGGCTAGGAAGCAACCATGTGCTGACATGTGTACATAACACACTAACACAATGCATAAAAAGTAAAATATGCTGACACACTAACACACTGGATACAGTGTGTTAGTGTGTTATTGTCCACGTGTCAGCATGTGATTGCTTCCTAGCCTTCTTAGGTGAAAGTGCTTTTTTAGAATAACTTTATATAATAAAAGAAAAGTTTTTGGCACCACAATTTGTCATGTGACACCACTACATTCATCCTCAACAATTTTTCCCGCCAATAAACATTCACAAGCGGATCTTCTAATTTTGGATATATATATCCACTATTTATTTATTATAGCGGATCTTCTAATTTTGGATATATATATATCCACTATTTATTTATTGTCCTCTAAATTATTTAATAACCAATTATTTAATTACTTAATTTAATATATAAATATAGTTTATTAAGTTACATCTATTTATATCTATCTATACTCTATACTATATAATAAATAAAAAGTTTGGTAATAGTTTAATTAATAAAAAAAATTGACATCATCATAAAATCTTGAATTAACCCGTGTAACACACGGGGATAAAAAAAACTAGTATATATTATAATAAAGTATGATTAAAAGTTAATCATAGAAATATAAAAGTACACGTCAAGCAAAAAAGCTTAAAGAAATAATGAAACTCAACACTTTTAGTCAAAAAGCTTAAAGAAATAATGTATTTGTTGCTGCTTCGGGGTTCGAGTCATGTAATAGTGGGTCGTTGCAATGTTGGAGTCGATACCACAATTTAGGCTAGGTAAAAAACTAAAAATATTCTAATATAAATATTATTAGGTTTGTAACCCTTGTGATATGCGGAGGTATTATATAATAAATTGAATATAAACGTAATAAGTAGATTTTATTACACATGTTTAAACAATCTATACAAGGTGTAGGAGATGACTATTAAAAATTATGTGGACCGAATGCCCCGTCTATTTACATAATACAAGATATTTTGACCCGCGCGTAACCGCTACTGGTTGTGGGCTATGAAAATGTTAATTGCTATGTCACGACGTACAACAAATTAATAATATAAAATGACTATAAATACAGGCATCTATCGGATTTTTATTTTAATATTAGGTATAGATTTGTTTTTTTTTAACGGCGATTCATTACCACCAGAGACAAACCTCAGCTAAGGATGTAAAAAAGAACAAACACCAAATCAATACAGAGATTACATCAAGCAAAGAGAATTCCAATCTATAACCTTCCTACTCCTATTCTTGAACCACAATTTACACCAACTCTTAATCTCACAAATGACTATACAAACCAAGGCCCTTCTATGACTAAAAACAACATCAGTTCTTTCACGTCAAATTGTAACACCCGTATACAATTTGATGCCAAAACATAACAATTTTCTTCATAAAATTCGGTCCCAGAAAATTTTGTACAAAATAAACCATGTTTGGCATTTACAAGATGCACTATTTAATAAGTTTGGCATCATTAAACTTTTTTAATAACATTCACATCGATTGCATAATCGAAATATGTTTAACGTGAGCTTCGTCTTCGAGTGATCGGTCTTTAACGTGCTTGGTGAGCATCCGTTCGAGCATTCCCCTTACGCGCTTGGTGGGCGTCTGTGTGCGCGTAAACTTAGAAAACTTGTTTTGTTTTGTTGAGCTTACGCTAAACTATTTTGTGTTTCCGCTAAACTTAAAACTTAAACTCCAGTCTTTTAAACGGTTTTCCTATCATATAGAGTCGTTATGTGTGTCTGATGACTTAGATCCTGGTTTGTCACATGTCCCATGCGGTGATACTCCGTAGGTGGATTTTGGGGGTGTGACAGTCTTAGTTGGTACTCACTTGTTGTGATCACCAGGTCTCCATGAAGGGTTAGAAAACAACAATGATCCTTGTTTGTGAATGCAAGTCTTAACCTGTCAACACACAAGTTTCTCGACTTATAAGAAAATCCTAACCAATGAGTCTTAATCTTAACATCGTGTCATCTTAACACTTCCAAGTGTTCACAGGATGCTTAAACAAATATACAGACGTGTTTAACCCGCCCGTTGGTTCAATATCATCAAACTAAGCACTCTGTCCAAAACAACAATATGGTTGTATGCCATATCTGGGATATGGTTGTATTACCCATATAGCCATAAACAATCTTATACAACCCAACATATTTAAACATTTCAATTTACTAATTTTTATCACGATACGGCCATATTCCTATTTTGTGATACAGTCGTATAACCACTATGGTATACTCTTAAAATCAGTAAAACATATATGGTCAACTCATCTTTTCACGATACGATCGCATACACATTTCTTCATATGGTCGTATGACTTGTAAACAGTTAACTCGAAACCATCGACCAGCGATACGACCTTATGCTCGAAAAGCAATATGGTCGTATTCATCATTTCACAAATTCTTAAACTTTCTACAATTTATTTCAAGCTCGTTTCTTGTCGGGTTTTCTCATTTAATGTTTTTAACAAATGGTGTGAGTTACCTAAAGACCCAAAAAGAGACAACGCATCTTCAACCCGGATTATAGCCAAATTACCATAAAAAGGTCTAAGCTTAAATACTTGCACATAATGCACAGAAAGTTGTACTAACGCTCTGTTCCCGAGTTTACTTAAAGTGGGAAAAGAAGAGAAGAGAAAGGAAAGGAAGAGAAAGGAAAAGAAGAGAAAGGAAGAGAAGGGGAGTGATTACTTTCCTTCCAAATCCTTCCGATTTGGAAGGAAATAAAAAGAAATAGAAAATGAACTAACTTTCTCTTCTTTTCCCTCCCTTTCTCTCATTTAATGAAACTCGGGAACACAAATTTTTTTTGTTTCCTTCCCTTTCCCTCCTTAACCTTAAGTGAAACTCAGGAACACGAAATTTTTTAGACTTCATTTCCTTTCTTTTCTTTTCCCTCCTAAAATGAACTCGAGAACACAGTGTAACAGTTCGTAGGCATCAAGAATAGTTGATCTTCTATCAGCCAAAAATCCTTCAAAACCTTCTACATGTTATGATCTTGGTGTTAAATATGCATAAAAATCACGGATCATGCTTTAACCCTAATCTTGGGGTTTTGACCAAATTCAAGGAAAACACTCACCTTGGTTTCAGTTTCTTGGCCACTGGAATGATCTTATGCAGCTCACAAATATCCTAAGACTCCTTTTTTTTTCTGATGCATACATTCCACACCTCCTTACTCACATCAATGGTTAGGGCCATTTATAAGCTTAACCGAGTTGAGTCAAGGTCAGCTCAAGCTCGACTCTGTTTGTAAACAAGCAAATTGAGAAAAAGTATCCACCACTCACATCTTATCTTATCTTATAATCCTAATTAAGCAATAAAATTGTTTTCACATGTCTTCCTTTAAAGGTGTCCACATCATCAGTGCCACATGTAAAAATTAGATTCAATTATCAATTTAGTAAATTACCAATTAAGACTAATTACCAATTTTATCTACTAATTACCAATTTTATCTAAATAAAATTTTCATGTAAAAAAAATGGCAAACATAATATACTTGATAAATTACTCAATAATTTGAGTCTTTTTAAAGAGACAAAACAAGAATTTCTCATCTTTAATGTATTAAATTATCAATTAATATTTTATAATGAATTATGTGATTATAATTTTCAAATTTCTTAATCGTTTTTTTTTTATATATAGCTAATATTATGAACCTAAATTCAACACGTATAGTACACGGGTTAATAACCTATTAAAATTACATATACTAAAAAGAGCTAGTATCTAAATATTTTATTTCCAAATCCATAAAAACCATAAGTTTAATAAATTTCTCATTAAGTCACGTGTGGGTCTAATAATGGGTCTATAGTTCATTGGTGGGCTAAATTGATATGTTTGGGAGGCCCATTTTTGTGGATAGTGAGTTTTGTTGTTTGGGAGCCCCGGCCCCACTTATGACTTTATGTCACACATGAAGCATTTTTAAATTAGAAAGTATAAAGAGTAACGAGGTTTAAACTCTTTAAACTAAAACCACGCCACAACAACTCCACATGATTGAGACTGTTCCTATGGAGATGTCCATTCTTCGACCGTGACCAAACCCTTAATTATAGTTTTAGAAAACGTCATGTTAAACCGGTTAGGTTGAATAGATCAGGTTGACTTTATAAACAATTTGATTTTTTAGTTTGGATCAATCTTATTTTTCAAAATTGTTAGTTTACAGTAATTTTTTGTATGGATATTTTACATAAAAAATTATGTACTTTTTCTTTTTGTTAAAGACGACGGTATCCCAATATATTTTAAACTCATCCCTTATGTTCCATTCCCGAGTTCATCTAACGCGGGGTGGGGAGAAAAAAGATAAAGAAAAAAAAGGGAAGGAAAGAAAAGGAAAAGAAAAAAGAAAGGGGGGAAGGAAAGGAAAGGAAAAGAAAAGAAAAAAAGGGAAGGAAAAAAAAGGAAAGAAAATAAATGATTCATTTTTTGCATTTTTTTTCCAAATCAAAAGGAAAATAAAACACAAGAAAATGGTGTAACTTTCCTTCCTTTCTCTCATTTTCCTTCCTTAAGTGAAACTCGAGAACATAAAAATTTTCCTTTTCTTCCCTTTCTGTAATAAGTTATAAATCTTTAATTCAAACAGCAAATTTTTTCTTTCTATTACTTAATTGTTATTCATTTGTATTTCATATTCAGCATATGGGTTGATGCTGTTAGGCTAAAGGAATAAGTTGGAACTGGACTTGGGCTTGAAGATAGCTGACTGGGTTTAGAGGTGGATCGGGTCGTGAAGCTAGTTGCCGGTTTGAGTATACAAGTCACTTTTAACCTCATTTAGAAATAAAAAGAGAGAGTATTCCTGAACAATCAGCTCATATATTTTTCTCGTCTCTCTTAACGCCATTTGCTAGGGTTTTGATAGTTTTCATCTCTGATTTTACTGGTCTCTTTTATTGAATTTTTGAGTTAGGATCGTAGTGTTAATCGTAGAGAGTTGTACCCTTTTGCAGGTCACGTTTTGATGAGTTCGCTTTATATGTTCTTGAGTTGTTCTTGACATTGTATCATTTGAATCTGGAAATAATATTTGGTTTGGGTATTTTCTTTGTTAATCCGTCTTTTTTGACACTTTCCCTCTTAAGTAAAACTCACCAGCACAAAAACTTACATTTCCTTCTAATTCACTATTTTTCCAGTGAACTCAAAAAGAGTGTTATTGTCAAACCTAATTTTTAAAACCATAACACAAATAGTACAATTATCAAACCAACTAACCCAATTAGCTATATTCTAGCATCTTGCTAGTTTCTTTTTAATAATTGTCCACCTAAAAAATACTAACTCAATTAGCTGGTTTGTTTCCGTATTAACATTTCAATCGTTTCATTTTAAATTCTATTTACTTTTTTTGTTTGTTATGACATCGTCAAAACATTATCAAGATTTTATTTGTCCTCTTGAATACTATTGGTTCGGCACTAAAATTTTAAAAAACATGTAACATGAAAAATATCCTGATCTTGACAGCCTTGAAAGTAGAAAGTAGAAACATGCCAATAATATGATATATATACAATAAGTTTCTTCATTTCATTTCCTTTAAAACCCTTTCTTGTTTTTTCATACTACAAATTATTCATAAAACAAGTTCTTAAGGACATAAATATGTAGAACTCTTTTAACTACTAAACCAGAACTTCAACAATATTTACATACATACCCCTTATTCAACCTCAAACTCATTACTCGTAAACTATTTCGGTTATACCTGAAAACTCTTTTCAAAACTGGCAAGAAGTGCCCAGCCTCTGTAGCTGTTTCTGCCCTACACTCACCGACTTCCGGTTCGCAAAAGCCGGGTACACGAGCTCTTGAAACTTCTCGACAAAAACGCACCATTCCTCTTCATTCATCTCAGCAAACTTCACGAAACAAGCACTAGCTGGAAGTTGCTCATTTGCACTCCGATGCCCGGATGATGAATTCACTCCATTCCCATTTCCATTCCCATACCCGTATCCATACCCTTTGTTTTCCGTCTTTGTCTTCAAACTCTTGAGGTTATGAGCCGTAAATGAGTTGTTCTTTGGCTGCATTGAAGACTGGTCCGACAGCCAACGGGCCTTTCCTGGTGCAGCAGGTGCAAAGCTATGTTCTTCATCCTCTTCTTCAATCGTTTCTTGAAGTTTGGAAAGCGGGTTACGCCCAAATCCAAAGGGGGAGGGAAGAGTGGGGGTTATAAAGTCATCCATGAAGTCGAAACCAGAATTATCATCACAGCCATCCATTTCAAATTGGAATGAATCTTCAAGTAGTTTGGAGTTAGGAGATGCTGCAAATACTTCTCTTTCATTTTCCATCTCAGCAACAAGCCTTCTTGCATCCATACATATCAACTCGAGCTCACTCGGTTCCTCTTCCCCACGGCGAAACTCCCGACTCATCATCTCCCCAATTTCAGCAAGAGTAAGCCCATAAGCAGCAGCTTCTTTGAGAAAAATCGTGCAGAGAATCAACACGCGGAGGGAAGCCTCCCGGATCATAGGAAGCTCGGTTTTCAGCATATCTGCATCGCGATATGGATTAAGATCTTGAATGTATTTGAGTTCTTCCTCAGTGAATGGGATTGAAGCTTGTGGCCAATGGATCCATTCGAAATATGGGTCCTCTAAATTTTCAGGTAAGCATAAACCATGATCAATGGGTATGAGTTCCACTTGACTAAACCTCTCAACTCCATCATCATTAAGCTTTTTAACAAGCAGATTCCCTGCGTGTCTATCGGTGTTGAAAATCCTTATATCTAATATCCCGATACGATGAACAGCAGACACCGGAAAACTTGATGTTCCATGATCACTAGCATCAAAATCATGAGGGATGTATTGCTGGAGAGAAGCAAGCTTGCTAAAATGTTTCTTCATGTTTGGTGGCTTGTTGTTCTTGTTGTTCTTGTTGTTCTTGTTGTTATTGTTGTTCCCACTAACATTATCATTAACATTGAAAATGGAATGAGTGATTTTGACCAGGGAAGTGGGAGGTACATTAGCAAAGTGACCATAGTCAAGAAGGTAGGCAGCAACCTCTCTATAACCGGTTTCACCAACCCGAACAGACCGTTTTAACCCTGGCTGACCTAAAGCTCTACCCACAAACCCTTTCGGGTTATTAGGTGCAAATGGCTCTTCATCTGTCGGTTTCACAATCGCAACACTCTCACCTCTACTGTTTCTAAAATAGTAAGCACCTCCCAGTCCACTCTGAACCGGGATAGGATCCACACCAATCTTCATGGCTTTAACAATCTCCTTAACAAGCTGTTTCGTTTTCTTGAACCCGCTAGAACGGCCCAAGATTTCAACAGGACCGCTCCAATCTCTCTGTTGCATATCCCTACCAGTTGGCGAAAGACAAGGAGACGAAGAGCTCCTGTGCATGAGGTTTCTTGATAAAAGAAGAGGGGAATCATTACGAACCGCACTCAGGTCATGTTTCAAAACCGTGTCTCCAAACGACAGGGAACTTTCTTCAATCGGGACATTAAGCGCAACCTGTAACCTTCTTTTAACCGTGTGAGCATTATCACTTCGATCCAACTCCATTCCTAACACACAACCGCTTTCAGTTTGGACAAAAACACGTCTCCTGCCTGATGGTTTCATCACTTCCATCCCATCGGTTCCACGGTATTCCCTCCCTAAGGGACTGTTCATAACCGCTACAGCCATTTGAGTTTGAATCGGGCTGTCAAAGTTGCGAGACATTAACAAAGGGAGACGGCAGGGATGACGGATGACGGATGATCGGATTCAATCCTTTTCACCCAATCAGAATCTAACCCAAGAACCTCTCAAAATCTACTTAAACTCTATGCTCCTAAAATGATCATAAATCGCAAAACAGGCTTCAAATTAATCACTATAATACCCGAGGCAGAGAAGAGACTCAGAGAGTTGTGTGATTGGAATCACTACATCAAAAGTGCCATCTGATTGATCCAAATTAATATATTTTTGCCCAATCTGTTCCAAAAACATACAGATTAGGTTAATGATAGAATCTCTCACTAACAGTATGCTATCAATCTGCCTAAATAACCAGATGCACAAGCATAATCTCCTTCAATTTATGGCATAATTTTCCAAAAACATGATTAACATACATATTAGGTTAATGACAGAATCTCTCACTAACAGTATGCTATCAATCTGCCTAAATAACCAGATGCACAACTGCACAAGCATAATATCCTTCAATTTATGGCATAATCTTCCAAAAACATGATGAAGATACAGATTAGGTTAATGATAGAATCTCACTAACAGTATTCTATCAATCTGCCTAAATAACCAGATGCTTCATCTCCTTCAATATATCATAAAATCGAAGTATATCAAAAATACTAGTAATTTATCCTCAATTAACATCAAAACATAACGATATTTATGAATAATATGACGAGAAAATGTAGATCAAACCGCCAGAGATCCAGTTCCATAGAGCATAAACGATTTGCATTTTCATTTCGTAATCAACACATAATCCGTAAAAATAACTCAATTAGATTGCATAAATTTATCCGAACTTTATCATACAGTCAAATCAGAACAAACGAATCGTTATGATTAAGAACAAATCAAATCAAATCAGAAAACCGAATCGTTATGAACTTACAGAGATTAGGAACAACAAATCAAAAACCAGAAAACTCACCAGATCCCTAAATCTGTGGCGCAATCACACAATGCGGATCAGAGAAACAACTCCGGATTCAACACAAGGAAGAACAAACAAACAGATTGATTTCTTCTCGTTCGAATTCGAAATGATAATCGTAAAAACAACAATCACGAGCACAGTTTTCTGCTCTTCTTCGTCTTCCTCGTATCGTGTTTTGCACTTTTTAGGGGCACTCTGTTTCTCTCTCTAAAAAAAGCTCACTTTCTTTCTGTTTCTCTCTCTAGCTCTGATTCTTGTCTCTGCTGAGGGTGTATGTAAATATAACCAATTTTAACTGCGGTTAATCAGCAGTAAAGAGCGCGTTTTATGCATGGTTAGATGACTAACCCTGGTTAAATTGAGGACTGATGGCTTTCGAAGGGTCTGGAAGAAGGGGAATCGGCCGTTGATTTGAGTGAAGTGATGTGATCTGGGCCGTTGGAGGAGGGTGGGGTACGTGGAGGCGTGAGATTGACCAATGACGTGGCGAATAGGGTTCAGTCGTCACATTGTTTCTGTGCATCTCTATAAATTACATTAAAACGGCATAAATTTTAGAATTGAATAGCAGAGACTTGTTAGAAAAGTAATA
>JBCNJP010000017.1:11629275-11645975 GCA_039602395.1 Deinandra increscens subsp. villosa
ATGTTTATAGTGATAATAGACTTAACGGAGTTCCTTTAGATATAATATTAAATTTAATTGAAGTAAATGTAATAACTGAATTTGAGACGTAATAACTAAACTTGAGATACGTTTTAATATAACAAAATTTCATTAATGTTTTATGCAAATAAAATAAAACTATGAGTATAAATCTTACTATAGCAAATTTAATTTATGATTAACAGACGAGGTGCTTATATTTGAGGAGTATAAAATATATAAGATTAGTATTTTTCTTTAGAAATTGTAGTTAACCCGAAGGCTCGACTAGTTCAAAACAACGTCATAATAATAATGAACGATTACTCACGTAAGACAAGCAAGGAGAAGGAATGTAGTAGGAGAATGTTGAATCCACTCGTGAGTCTTCAAAAGGTAGATAATTTCTTTATGTCGTGGAATTGGAAGGAGAAATAGATATATTTTTGTGAGCGTTTTTTAGAGTAAGAAATGAGTTTCGGTGTGTTTATTTTTGGTTCAAGCATGTCGTATTTATACATGAAATCTTAGCCTTTGGTAATCCTTGGTAACACTTGGTATCACTTGGTAACACTTGGTAACACTTGGTAATCCTTGGTAACACTTGGTAATCCTTGGTAACACTTGGTAGATCTTGTAATCATTGGTAGATCCTTGGTAATCCTTGGTAATCCTTTGGTAATCCTTTGGTAGATCTTGTAATCATTGGTAGATCTTGGTATAGGTTTAATATTTGAAATGGTTTATTTATAAAAAAATAATCGATGGATATATTTATAAAACTATATATATATATTTATATTTTAATCATTAGTATTTTTACAATTATTGTATAGCGTTGGAGTTGTCAAATGATTATCACCATTGGTTTCGTGAGTTGACTCGGGTATGACCTTAACATGCATAATATATATATATATATATATATATATATTACATATAAAATGGAACGAGCATAAAAAAAAGAATTTCATGATTTGCTTGAATAAAGATTGAAATTACATGGATAACTGAAACGGGTCGGGTTACAAATATGGAAAATAGACGGATGTCACAGTCTCCCCTACTTTAGAGAATTTCGTCCCGAAATTGATTACGAGGAGGACGATGCAAAAAGGTGTGGATACTTGGTTTTCATTTGGTCTTCGCGTTCCCAAGTGAATTCCGGTCCACGCTTAGATTCCCAACGTACTTTGACAATAGGTATGCGACTACGCTTGAGTTGTTTTACCTCGTGGTCCATGATTTCCACGGGTTTCTCTACAAAGTGCATAGATTCATCGATGTGCACTTCGTCTAGAGGAATATGGAGGTTTTCATCGGCTAAGCATTTCCGAAGATTTGACACGTGAAAGGTTGGATGAACATTGCTGAGTTCCGAAGGTAGTTCGAGCTTGTAAGCTACTTTCCCAATCCTTTTAAGGATTTTGAATGGGCCAACGTAACGAGGTGCTAACTTTCCTTTCTTTCCAAATCGGACGACTCCCTTCCAAGGGGATACCTTAAGGAGTACTAAGTCGCCGACTTCGAATTCTAGGGGTTTGCGTCGTTTATCAGCGTAGCTCTTTTGACGACTTCTAGCGGCGAGTAGATTATCACGGATTTGAATGATTTTGTCGGTAGTTTCTTGAATTAACTCCGGACCAGTGATTTGGGCGTCACCAATCTCATTCCAACAAATAGGTGAGCGACACTTTCGACCATAGAGTGCCTCGAAAGGTGCCATGCCGATACTTGTATGGTAGCTGTTATTATAAGAGAACTCGATCAAAGGTAAGTGTGAATCCCAATTGCCACCGAAATCGAGAACGCATGACCTAAGCATATCCTCAAGTGTCTGGATAGTTCGTTCAGATTGACCATCGGTTTGAGGATGATAAGCAGTGCTAAGGTCTAGACGAGTACCGAAAGCTGATTGAAGAGATTTCCAAAAACGGGAGATAAAACGACCATCACGATCGGAGATAATGCTCAAAGGCACACCGTGACGACAAGCAATTTCTTTGATGTAGATTCGAGATAGTTTCCCAACTCGATACTTTTCTCGAATAGGAATGAAATGAGCTGATTTCGTCAACCGGTCAATGATTACCCAAATGCTATCGTGACCATCTGAAGTGCGTGGAAGTTTAGTGATGAAATCCATGGCTATGTTTTCCCACTTCCACACCGGAATCTCTGGTTGCTCAAGCAAGCCAGAAGGTCGTTGATGTTCGGCTTTGACCTTGGAGCAAGTGAGACATTTAGCCACGAAGATGGCAATGTCCTTTTTCATGCCCGGCCACCAATAGTGACAACGAAGATCCTGATACATTTTGTCTGCACCGGGATGAATAGAATAGCGGGACTTGTGAGCTTCGCTCATGATGAAAGTACGAAGATCGCTGCGATTAGGGATCCAAAGACGATTTAAGAAATATAGGAGACCATTAGGTTTGGTTTCCAATTGAAGTTCAGCACCACATGACATTTCTTCATACATGTTACCCTCGGTGACAGAGGCATGTTGTGCCTCAAAGATACGCATCTGAATATCGGTTCGAATATGAATGCTTTGAAGTAGAATAGGCTTGACGTGGTCTTTTCGACTAAGAGCGTCGGCTACAACATTTGCTTTGCCAGGATGGTAGCGAATTTCACAGTCGTAGTCGTTTAATAGTTCGACCCATCTTCGTTGTCTCATGTTGAGTTCCTTTTGGTCGAAGATGTGTTGGAGGCTCTTGTGGTCAGTGAAAATCACACATTTTGTACCGTATAGGTAATGCCTCCAAATTTTCAAAGAAAAAACGACCGCACCAAGCTCGAGATCGTGCGTCGTGTAGTTCTTCTCGTGGATTTTGAGTTGCCTTGATGCATAAGCGATAACCTTGCCTCGTTGCATGAGGACGCAACCAAGACCTTGGTTGGATGCATCGCAATAGACGACAAAATCGTCGTTACCATCGGGAAGAGTTAGGATAGGAGCATCGCATAACATTTGCTTAAGTGTCTGGAATGCTTGCTCTTGCTTAGCACCCCATTCGAAGGGTTTGCCTTTATGAGTTAAAGCAGTGAGTGGTAAGGCAATCCTGGAGAAATTAGAAATGAAACGCCGGTAGTAGCCTGCTAGACCAAGAAAAGAACGAATTTCGGTAGGAGTAGTAGGAACACTCCAATTTTTAACGGCTTCGATCTTAGCAGGATCTACATGGATACCCTTGTCATTGACGATATGTCCCAAAAATTGAACTTCCTTAAGCCAAAATTCACATTTCGAGAATTTAGCGTACAGTTGTTCTTGCTTTAAGAGTTCCAAAATTAGACGTAGGTGTTGCTCGTGATCAGACTTTGATTTGGAGTAAATTAAGATGTCGTCAATGAAGACAATCACAAATTTATCCAAATAGGGCTTGCAAACGCGATTCATCAGATCCATGAATACTGCAGGTGCGTTTGTTAAGCCGAAAGGCATAACCGTGAACTCGAAGTGACCATACCTTGTACGAAAGGCAGTCTTTGGAATATCATCATCATGAACTCGAAGTTGATGATATCCAGAACGTAGATCGATTTTTGAGAAACAACTGGCACCTTGGAGTTGATCAAAGAGATCGTCGATTCTTGGTAGAGGGTATCGATTCTTGATGGTAAGTTTGTTAAGCTCACGATAGTCGATGCACATTCGAAATGATCCATCCTTCTTCTTTACGAATAGAACAGGTGCTCCCCATGGTGAGGAACTTGGACGAATAAAGCCTTTTTCAGAAAGCTCTTGGAGTTGATTAGACAACTCTTGCATTTCAGAAGGTGCGAGACGATATGGAGACTTAGCCACAGGAGTTGCTCCAGGAACAAGATCAATGCGGAAATCAATTTGACGAATAGGAGGAAGGCCGGATACATCTTCAGGAAAGACTTCAGGAAAATCCCGAACGATGGGAATGTCTTGTATCTTCTTCTTCTTAGCATCTGTCTCCATAATATGAGCCAAGAATGCCACGTAGTTCTTGCGTAAGTACTTTCGGGCTTTGGTGCAAGACATGAGTTTGAGTCCTTTAGATGGTGTTTCACCGTAGATAACCAAAACCTGACCATCTATGCGAGGAATTCGAATAGCCTTCTCGAAACAGGCGATTTCGGCATGATTTTGAGTTAGCCAATCCATGCCTACTATGATATCAAAGCTACCCAGTTGCATGGGTATGAGGTCGATGGAGAGATTGTGCTCATTAAAGTTAAGTGTGCAGTTGGGAATAATAGAGTCGATGGTGATGGGTTTTCCATCCGCCACTTCAACCGTGTAAGGTTTCTCTAGTTTGGTTCGAGGGGTAGCAAGTAAGGGTTCGAATTCAATAGAAACAAAACTCTTATCGGCACCAGTATCAAATAAAATCGAGGCATAACGATTATTAACAAGGAACGTACCGTTAACCACTTCATTGTTGGCTTGAGCTTGGTTAGCATTGATGTTAAATGCACGACCACGTGCACCCTGGTTAATTGGGTTGGCTTGAGCGTTGTTCACAATGGTCAACATGGGACATGCATTGCGGAAATGCGTTGGGTCACCACATTGGAAGCAAGCAGGCCTATAGGGTGGTGGTGGAGCATTGGGGAGAGCAGCGGGTCGAACAAAGGGTTGTTGAGCTCGAGGTCGAATGGGTTGTCTACAAACATTGATAGAATGGCCCATACGACCACAATTTTGGCACTGGCGACACGGGGTAGTCGCAGGGTGATGGTATTGGCAGGAGTTACACTGGGGAAAGGGTCCAGTGTAAGGCTTCTTGATGGGTTGAGTTGTAGGGGCAACTTGGGCTATGGGTGTGGCTGGTGTGATGATAGCATAGTTGCGGTTGTTAGCTTTCCGCTTCTTCTTGTTAACAGCAGATGACTCGGCCTTAACATCTTTGGGTTGATCGGTCGAGGATTTGCCGGTTGATTTCTTTTCACCCTTCCTAGTTAAAGTCCCTGCCCTAACATGATTATCAGTCAGTGTCGCAGCCAAGTGTTTCACTTCCTGCAGAGTCTCGAGCTTACTACCCCACATTGTGTCTTGAAACAACATGGGTAACCCAATAATGTATCTTTCGATGGCTAGGGAGGGAGTCTCGACGAAACGAGGGATCAACATGGAAAGTTCATCAAATCGGTCATTGAAGGCCTGGTTTTCCCCACTGTTTTGCCTGAGAGCCCAGAACTCTTCTTCCAACGCTCGAAGTTCGCTGCGAGGGCAGAACTTCCGAATCATTAGTTCTTTCACTTCGTTCCAAGGTAGGGCTAATGCAGTCTCTGTCCCTCGGGTACGCTTCTCGCCATTCCACCATGAGAGTGCCTTTTCGAGGAAGACGCTGGTGGCATGACGAACTTTCAATTCCTCGGGACAGTCACTGTTGATGAAGGTGTTTTCCATGCCTTCGAACCACTGAAGTAGTTTGGTGGCACCCGCAGACCCACTGAACTTGGGCGGATTGCAGGCATTGAAGTGTTTGAAAGTGCATTTGGAAGTATTTGCACCATTTTGGTTTCCCGGATTAGTATTGAGGTTCTGTTGGATTTGAACCATCATTTCTGGGATGACCTTAGCCATTTGCTTGGCTATTTGGGCAGCCATCTTGCGTCCCGAATTTCCAGAACGGCGCCCGTTGAAATGAATAGACATGCTGAATTGAAGTGAAAGAGAATGTGAGTCCAAGGATTCAAAAGGATTGATAGATACTAAACACGTGAGGGATGTATGAAAATCATGAAAATTAGATTGAAAACATTGTAAATCGATCTGTATAAATCACAAGAATAACGTAGGGTTTGTATTTGGAATGAAATATGAAACGAAAAAATAAATCTCGTTGAATTGTGAAATAATCAAAGCATTGAATGGTAATCATTAAACTGATCACCTTGACTTATCAAAGTTATTTTAGTTCATGTGACGTTTGGTATGACATGCTTTGGCCTAATAGGTAAGACACTCTCACCAAGAGTCCCCAGATCGGCGCACAGGCCCAGCGGTTGACATGGGTTTATACGAAACACCTTTCTTAGACAGAAAACCCGGCTACCGATGTCCACCCTTCCAGTTACTACATGTCCGTCACTTAGAACTTAAACTTTGAGGAGATTGAAAATTGAAAAGTAAATAGAATAATGAAAGTTCAATTGTGGCATAAAGTGATAGTGTGGATGTGTGTGTTATGAAAAGAGTTGGAGCTTGAATCGAATAAGGTGGGAATAAGTAGCATATATATGGACATATAGTAATATGTAATAAGCATGCAAGACATGAGATACTCATGTTTGGACACCTAAAGCCATAGTCTAGGTCACCATTTCTAATAACCTAATTCCCTATAGCCACGGCTCTGATACCAATCTGTCACACCCCAACCGACGGCGGAATTTACGTCGGGGCATGATGATTGTCCAAATGCTCATGACACTAATTAAAGTTTCAATACTTAATCATTACCAAATTCCAAGTCTTACAATAGATTCAAATACACATAACATAACATACTGATAGAGTTTGATTTATTTAATCTAGGTCCAAAGCATCCTAGATGTAGCATCAAGTATAGTTCACACTGCATGTCCTGAAACATGTATAAAAATAGAGAGTGTCAACTAAAAATAGTTGGTGAGTAAACATAAGTTTAGATATATATATATATAATAGTTTGAAAGCGATTCATATGTCAAATGTAGACTCATGCATGTATGAATAAACAAATATTGCATAATCAAACCTTGATGACTAGTGTCCGTAACTCGAAAGTTACGCTTAGCTTGAGTTAGGTTTCAATCACCCGAATGCCAAACCGGTCAAATTCAGGTGGGTTGTCAGTCCAATGGAATCCATTATTGTTACCATAGGCTTGTTTGTTAATGATCATGCTAGAATATAGACTTCGAATAGTGACAACATAGTTTAACATATAGCATAGAAATCACATATAGACATAGAATAAGATCGCATAGTTTGAAAAGAAAAGAAATGCGTGCTTGAATAATGTATACATGTTCCATCCCAAAACTTGAAAATGAAAGGGGATTATGAGTACTCACTTGATCAATAAGTGAAATATGAGAATAGTCCGAGTGATATGAAGATGACCTATCCGTGTCCTAAATTATATAAAGACACCTTAAGGTTTAGTGATATGGGTCAAATATATAAGTCAAACATTTAGACTAGTCGAGTCTAGTTACGTGAGTTTACCCGTTTAACCGTTGGTGATAATTATTGTGTTAGATATATGTATATTTATTCTACGAAAATTAAATACAAGTCTATTTGAATATTCAAGTAAATGTGTTCTCACAAATATGAGTTATATTTCGAATGAGTTAGATAAATAATATTTTTGTCTCAAGTTGTGTCCGTTATTTAAACTGAAACGGATATATATATATTTATGACGAAAGAAATATATATTTTACTACTAGTTAGATTTTAATAAGTCTAAGTCTCAACTTAGTTTATATAAAATTCATTTTAGCAAAGTTACAAATGTTTATAGTGATAATAGACTTAACGGAGTTCCTTTAGATATAATATTAAATTTAATTGAAGTAAATGTAATAACTGAATTTGAGACGTAATAACTAAACTTGAGATACGTTTTAATATAACAAAATTTCATTAATGTTTTATGCAAATAAAATAAAACTATGAGTATAAATCTTACTATAGCAAATTTAATTTATGATTAACAGACGAGGTGCTTATATTTGAGGAGTATAAAATATATAAGATTAGTATTTTTCTTTAGAAATTGTAGTTAACCCGAAGGCTCGACTAGTTCAAAACAACGTCATAATAATAATGAACGATTACTCACGTAAGACAAGCAAGGAGAAGGAATGTAGTAGGAGAATGTTGAATCCACTCGTGAGTCTTCAAAAGGTAGATAATTTCTTTATGTCGTGGAATTGGAAGGAGAAATAGATATATTTTTGTGAGCGTTTTTGAGAGTAAGAAATGAGTTTCGGTGTGTTTATTTTTGGTTCAAGCATGTCGTATTTATACATGAAATCTTAGCCTTTGGTAATCCTTGGTAACACTTGGTAAATCTTTGGTAACACTTGGTAACACTTGGTAATCCTTGGTAACACTTGGTAAATCTTTGGTAACACTTGGTAACACTTGGTAACACTTGGTAATCCTTGGTAACACTTTGTAGATCTTGTAATCATTGGTAGACTTGGTAACCTTGGTAATCCTTTGGTAATCCTTTGGTAGATCTTGTAATCATTGGTAGATCTTGGTATAGGTTTAATATTTGAAATGGTTTATTTATAAAAAAAATAATCGATGGATATATTTATAAAACTATATATATATATATTTTTTAATCATTAGTATTTTTACAATTATTGTATAGCGTTGGAGTTGTCAAATGATTATCACCATTGGTTTCGTGTTTGGTTGACTCGGGTATGACCTTAACATGCATAACATATATATAAATATACATATATATATACATATAAAATGAAACGAGGGTAAAAAATAGAATTTCATGATTTTGCTTGAATAAAGATTGAAATTACATGGATAACTGAAACGGGTCGGGTTACAAATATGAAAAATAGACGGATGCCACAAGTCGGAGTGGTCCCCAAGTCATAGTTACATTATATTGCATAACACATAATAATATTGCACGATGCGTCTTTATAATAACAACAGAGAAAATGAAAACTTAGAATTTTAATAAACATCACCTCAAAAGTGCAGACGAGGGCGAGCATTTGATTGTACTGGACTACGTTATACAGCTGTACACTTTCGATGACTGTGGGTATAGATGTTGGACAATGTAAACTCCCCTGTCTATCTCTTTTTGGACTAATCGAAACAAAGCCGGTGTGTATATTTCTAACGCATGTCGTTCGATACGTAAAGGGGTAACACAGACTGCCGTCGTAGTCATCATTCCAAATTCAAGCTCACGTTGCTTGTGCCATTGACCGTCTATCGCAGTGTCGAAGCACATGAGGAATTGAAGCAGCGTGTTTGACTTGTTGGTGTTGACATTAAACATTGCATTTGAACTCTCACATCTCGACGTTGTTTTCATTAAACAACACATGTCGAGATGTTTAAAGTAGCAAGGTACCCACCTTTTCTTGATAGCGTACATTTGGCCAAGCCATTCGTGATCAGTTAAATTGTACTCTTCCATGAGTGCGGTCCATCGTTGCTTAAAGTCATCCGGCTCGATTTGAAGGTCCAATACCAAATTACCGATTCCCTTCTTAAGTTGTTCGTTGTCCACGCTGGAGCCCTTCAACTGCAAATGAAATAAATATGAACCGTGAATAAGTTACATGTTGTGATGCATGATGCAATAATACAAAGCACAACCACATATACCTTAACATGTATTTTCATAACAATATGCCACATGCATAATCGGTGTGAGGACTTATGGAAAACTTGCAGGACAGCCTGCATCATCGAAGAGTCCTGGTCAGTCAGCACAAGTCTCGGTTGTTTAGAATGAGCCTTTAAGAAATTTTCGAGCAGCCACAAAAAACGACTCAATAGTCTCATCACAAATCAAACCAGCACCGAACGTGACGCATTTCGTATGGTGATCGACACATGTAAAGGGTACGAACATCATCTTGTATCTGAAAACAAATTAAAGTAGATGTTAAATACGCTTTGTTATAATGCACGATGCAATAGTATTTGAATGGTATCATACTACGTGTATAAAATCGCACAATTCGTTAATACGTCAAACAATTTCATGTAACATATTAATAGAGATGCATGATGCATCAATATAGGAAAAAACCAAAAAAAAAAAAACTACATATACAACCTATACAACAAACTAACAAACTAATCAAATCGAAACACATGCATACATGCATATCATATAAAATATCGAATAAGCATATACGAATTATGTTGAAAAATAGAAAAACAAAGTAAATAACCTTTACTTGTTCGTCTTGCATGTCGCATCGAATGCAAGAACGTCACCAAACTCATCATAATGGCATCTTGACACGTCATTGGCCCAAAACAGCCCCCTTACCTCATCGTTAACGACTTTGTGGTCGAAGTAAAAGTTGTGGAGGTTTTCCGTACGAGCAACAAGTGTGTCAACTGTTAACTGAGCATCTATGTCACGGATAATAAGCCTGATGTCGCGATAGAAGTTCTTGTAGTCTACACCTTTTCCACGAACAAATTGATGACCTCCCTTTAGTGAACAATTGGCCTTGTGAGCTCTGACTGGGCCAATGTTATGCATACTTAATGAGTGAATTAGGTGTTGTTCCGTGTATGTGATAGCACGCTAATTACTGGAAAAATCCATAAACTCCTGGCCGATCAAAGGATGGTTATGCAACTCATGCCACTCGTATAGTATATATTCCGAAGTGCCGGGGAGCACTTGAAGTCGGATACACGGCCATACAATTAGTCTTCTTAATACGTGTGGAACGCTTATTCTTACGGTTTGCCATGCTAAAATCACCAAGTTGCGTTTTCCCGTAACGCTTACAATGCATGAAACGATGGCTGGTTGTTGTGGGGTGGTACTTGTGAGTGCAAAGTTTTGTCATGAAATCGGTTTTTTTTTGCATACGCTACATACATTGCAACAACGTCTTCCCATGAAGCATAAGCGGTGCCAATAGGAGGTTCAAACTCGGCAGGAACATCGGGCTTGTAAAACTTATTACCATTGGGAGTAGAGAAAACTCGGTTGTAGGCACCACCTGTTATGGTAAATTAAAAAAAAACACACAACAACGTTAGCGGTTACATATATTTGTAACAAGGTCGGTAAACATACGAAAATGCAAAAATTCATCAAACTAGTCGCTGCATAATGCAACAATAACATAAAAATCATTCATGAATACTGCATATATATATCAAACTTATATATTAACAGGCATCAACCTCATGCTATAGGTAGTACAACAATATAACCGTGTAGATTATACATAAAAATAACAATTAATGTTGCATTATGTATCATTTAACAACAAACGTATAAAGCGAACATATAATTAACGATGTAGATAGCTGACATAACAACAATAACTACTGTTGCATCATGCAACTGTTGTTAAAATATTATAAAACGATCATATACACAACGTTGCATAATGCATAATATACTTAATAACACATACAACAATCACATATATCGTCATAATCGGTAGAAAACAGATCAAAATAGATGAAAATTGATAGTAAAAAAAACGAATCCATACCGTGAGTTTCGAAGCCAACATAAGCTAATGGCGTTTTAGGATTTGGTTTACGAGATCGTTTGTTAGTGACGAACACCTGAAGATCCTGCGCTATGTGATTCAACCTCTAGATTAGAAGGACGGATTGTATTTACCTCGGATCGTATAGAATTGGATTCAGTATTGGATGAATTAGAGATTCCTTCAACAACAATCCGGTTGTTAGAGTCGATGTATTCGAATACAGACATCGATTGGGACGTATCCATGGATGGATATGCAGAAATTAGGGTTATAGGATGAAGAAGAAGATGATATGTGACATCGATTGGGACGTATCCATGGATGGATACGCAGAAATTAGGGTTATAGGATGTAGAAGAAGATGATATGTGAAGAATTTTGATGTTGCAGAAGTAGATGGTCGATGATTGATGATGATGGAAGATGATCGATGGTGAAGGATCAGGGTGCTCGTTCGATCTGATAGACAGGTCGCTGGAAATATTAGGTCATAGATTTGGGATGAGGATGATATAATATTGGGGATTTAATGTACAAATGTTAATTTTACCCTTCCTATAAGTTGGTTTTTTGGTTTTTTAGTTTTTTAGAAATTATTTGGTTTTCTATAGATCTTTCCTCTAACTTTACAATGCTAAAATGATCTTTCCCCTAACTTTACAATGTTAAAATGATAGGGCTTGTTAGAAATTTCTTTATTAAAATGAATATTTTCTTAAAAGATTCATTTATTACACACCTATTTAGATCGGATAAAAATTTATATAAAAAATTTATATAAAAAATTATTAATTAAAAAAGTTTAAGAAAAAATTTCTAATATAATAAAAGGATATTTTGTTCAAATAGAATTTCTAAAAAGGTTTTTTTTTATATTTTTTAATTTCCACTAAAACTTTACATCTTCAATTCACTCGTACATTCCTCTTAGGGTAGGCGGTGTGGGGGATAAATTTTTTAGGATGAGTAAAATATGATAAGTTGATGGACCAATAGGAGAGTGACAAAGGAGAGAGAAAAAATATATGTTTTTTTTTTGTTTTTTGGAATGGTATGGGTGGGATAAGTTAGGTGGGATAAGTTGGATAGTTGGGTGGGAAAAAGTATAGGGTAAAACTCTCGGCAATTCTCGACATTTAGTTGCCGTTTTGTGAAATTTTTTTGCCAAAATCCACACATGCCGAAGGCATGGTGTGGGTACATGTCACTTGCCGATTTTTTCCTTTGCCGAATCCCCACTTGCCGAAAAAATTAACCACCCATACCGCCCACCCTTATGGAAATAATCACCTTCTTTTTGTTTCTTTCTCTCTCTTGTTATGTTTTTTTTTGAACGGCTAAACTATTACAAACTCCTATTCTAACCCCATAAATCACCAAATAACTGTCAATGCCTGGGTTTGAACCCAGGACCTCCAGGTAGGCAAAACCTTACCACCTCCCCTTGACCACTAGGACAAAGGCTCATTGGCTTCTCTCTTGTTATGTTGATAAGAGATCGGGAGCTCTTAAGATTTTTAAAAGAAGTCTAGAGACTAGACGTGAACATCCGGGGTGCTAACAACTTGTAGGTCTCACTTTGGCTTTTTTATAAAATCCCAGCTGTTAGAAAACACATATAAATTAACTTAAAAATACAAAAGAATAACAAAAATTATATGTTTTAACATAAATCCATAAACTAAAACTTCAACCAAGTTTTTCAATATTTAATGAAACTCAAAACGCTTTTCTTTACAAAGTCTTGCATTGAATATCCTTCAATAAATACTAATTAACGAATGCATTTAATTTAGAAAAAAAACTCGTTTAGCTTGCATCATTTTTGGCTTGGGTGAGGATAAATATACCAAGATAGTTTGATAAATGTACCAACTTTAGTCAAAAAGCATTTAATCATTAGGTAATGATTACATTTTTCTTAAAAGTTTCATTTCTCACTCTAATTTTTATTGGATGGATACTTTTTTTTTTACAAAAGGTTTTTTATAAATATTATATTTTTTTAATAGCAAGTTTCTTTTTATTATATTTTTTTACAAAAGTTTTTTTTATAAATATTAACTACTTTTTTAACAGCAATTTATTGAAAAACTCTTTATATTATAATTTTTTACAAAAGACTTTTTTTACAAATATTATCTAATTCTTTTGCTAATGTTTTCTTTTAATTTTTTTAATCGGAATTTCTACTAAATGCTTGACACAAAGTATTCTTAGCTAATTATTTTATTATTACTCATATTACCCGTGAGAATATATATATTACGAACCTATTTTAAGTACATAAATGTTTTTTTTATTGTGATACATTTCTCACTCATTTTTAATGGGTTTCAATATTTTTTTACATGTACACTCAGCTCAGCTCTCACAAAAATACTTTATAACATATTTATTTTATTTTGATTTGTTAATTTACGTACTCACGAACCTAGTTAATCGGTATGTCTTTTATTTTATAAATGTTCTTAAAAACCAAGCTAAATTTCTAACAAAAAAATATTGCACGAAGATTTTTTATAAATATATTAAATTGTTTATTGTTTTCTTTAATACCATTTTGATGAAAGTATCTTTTCGTAAAAGAGTTTATATTTAAAAGAATTAAGAAAAATATTAAAAATTTTTTTGATAAATATTACAATCTAATACAATCTTTAATATAGCATTTTTATTTTGTTAGAAACTAGTTTAAAAAATTAAAACAATTTTTTTAACGACATTAAAAAAAAAACTATTGTTATAAATAAGTTTTAAAATAGAGGGGTTTTAATGCTTCATTAATTAGTTATACATGATTAGTTTAGTATTTAATTTATATAGAATTGGGTGTGGTGTAATTAAATAACAAGAGCCAATCATATTTTGTTGATACTAAAAACAATGACAAAAAGGTAAAAAGTAGTTGACCTCTTGGTATATTTAACAATACCCTTTTGGCTTATAAATAGCACTTCTCCACATTGGAAATGTAGGTGTCATCACACAGAACAACATATCAAAATACATCAATGGATTACCTTCCTTTTAATTCACACAAAACACTATGTTTCTTAACTATTTTCTTGGTTACTTCATCAGGTAACTATTTTCATATCAGTTACTTGCAGCAGTTGTAAAATATATGTATATATTATAATTAGGGTTTTCTAATATGTGTTTTAAGGGCACGCATAAGGTGCAATAAATGCATCTCAAAAATTAAAAAATATACATTTTTTCAAAAAAATCTCTGTACCTTTCTTATATTTTCAAGATGAATCTTGATATCTTTTTTAGTTTTCGAGATATATTTATTGCACCTTATGTGTACCCTTAGGGGCACATATTAGAAAACCACATTATAATTTATACATAAAGTTTAATTTAATGTAGCAAAATGAATTGTATTTTGCAGCTTGGCCTTTTTCATCAACTAGAGAATACCATGAAATTATATCTTTAGCAGCATGCACACCAGGTGATAATTACTGCACCAGGCTCTGCCACAATAAAAACGCCTTCTGTGCCGATGATAAAACGTGTGTTTGCAACCCTGAAAAACTGCTGCTAACTCCTTCAAGTTCGCCAACATATGATGACCAGTTGTTAGAATGTGACATTGAATTTTGCAAGATTATTTGTGAATCCAAACATGCTTTTTGTAAAGATGGTAGGTGCCATTGCACTGGGGAATAACCGGCTATGTAAACTTAGTTATTACTGATTATCTTGATGTAACGGTTTTGCAATTGTAAGGAGTAATTGCATGAAATTTGGAAGTTAAAGAAGTTTTGATTGCAATCTTTCTTAGAATTAGCAATAACAAGGAAATTAACTAAATTTTTACATGATAAAATGGAACATTTTGATAAAAGTGGCAGCGTGTTTGGTTTTTCGGTAGTGTAGCAAACATAATGGAAATACAATGGAAGACTATCCAATACCGATTTGATGAGGACCAACCGCTCACCTATGGAAAGATGTCTCAATTTCCAGGCCGAAAGCCTCCTCTGAAGAGTATTTATCACCGACTCCCAATTCTTTTTCAAGTTTATGTTGGCTCTTACCAACAATCCAAGATAGTTGATAGGGAACACGTCAGACGTCTTTCTCATGATTTTCCCATCGTCCATGTTTATCCCATAAACGCCACACTTCGCCAAGTTAACCGGCAACCCTAAAACGAGAAAGAAACACCACAGCAAACATTGTAGATTGTTAAAATTGCCATCCGACCACTACCCCAAAAGCATAGCGTTGGCCGTGAAGAACAAATATGGGGATAGAGGATCTCCTTGGCGAATCCCTTTGAAACAAATAAACTCCTTTGTTGGAGATCCATTAATGAGGACATCCATTAATGAGGACAGGAGTTCAAGAGGCGGAAACAACCCCTTTCACCCAAGTTCTCCAACGTCCCGAGAAAATTCATTTGATCGAGGATGCTATCCAAAAAAACTCCATGCAAAAGAATCGTTAGCTTTTTTAAAATCTATCTTGAAAAACATAGTTTAGTATTTCGTCTTTTTAAGCCACGACAGGACTTCATTAAGGATAAGGGGTCCATCAACGATGTTACAACCCGCCACAAGCGCCATTTGTGATTCCGGTATAACCGAGTCCATCACAGATTTCATACGATTAGCCAAGACCTTTGACACCACTTTAGGCAAAATGAATTATATTAGAACAAAAAGTTTAGGTTAACGTAGCAAAATGAATTATATTTTGCAGCTTGGCCATTTTCATCGAGTAAAAAACACCAAGGAATTAGTTCTTTATTAGAACTGCTGCTAACTCCTTCAAGCTCACCAACATATAAGTATAATGACCCGTAGTTTGAATGTGAAACTGAAGTTTGCAAGATTTCGTTTATTGAAAGTTAGTTTATTGAATCGATTGTGTTCATCAAAGATCAAGGGCCAACACATACTTGAGCCAAATAGTGATTACTGATTATTGTAGTGAGTGTTAGACCATAATAATAGGATCTACCTATTATGCTATGCAACTATAGAAGCTAAAACATTAAATTAACTAGACTTGCTTTCTAAAGTGTATTTTGAGGTCGATCATTTGGACTTGTTTAGTAACTTAAATTTCACCATATATACAGAAGGTACTTAATATTTTACCCTTGTAAGTTGTATGTGTTGTGTTTACATTGAGGGAACACTCAAATGTATTACTAAATAGCATGTGTGAGGTAACGAATGCCAAGTTAATTTATGGAAGAGGCAAGCATAATTACAATGGTAGAATAAATTAGAGCGGATTTAATAAGAAGAATTTTTAACGTTTTTAAGGTTACTAAATGAAAGGCTCCTTGTACCCACTACAAGCAAATTGTTTGATTAAAATAAAAAAGAAGCTACAAGATACAAAATCGTATTCCATATAGAATCAATATATATATACCAAGTCAATGGACTATTAAGGGATCAGTTTGTGTGGATATGAGACTTCAATTATGTGCATGTGAT
>JBCNJP010000017.1:11646475-11749320 GCA_039602395.1 Deinandra increscens subsp. villosa
GAACAACAAGTCACAAAAACAAAAACCCTAATCTCATCTCCCTCCCTCTCTGCGCCGTAAGCCAAGCCGAAGCCGGCTCACGCCGCCGCCGCCGACTGCTGTCGCCGCCCCGCCTTCACCACCGTGATCCGTTCGTGATTTCCGATGGATCCTCGTCTTGCCAGTATCTGTGCCCGTCTCGAGAGCGAAGCCGTCTCAGCCCGAGCCGAAGCCGCAGCCCGAGCCGAAGCCGAAGCCGCAGCCCGAGCCGCCGCCGCAGCTCGAGCCGCCGCCGCTGCCGCTCACGCGCCGCCGCGCGACCACCGACCGGTGGTTCTCGCGCTGCCGGCGCAGCCGAGACCGCCGTGTCCGGTCGCGTCGTCGTGGCCGTCGCCGCTCTACTCGTCCGCCGCCGCCGCCGCCCCTCCTCTGATCTCCGGCGAGTCGTTCGTCGTGGGATCGGTCCCGGTGGGCATTCCGACGGAGAAGATTTTGTCACCACCACCGGTGGTATCCCTACCACCGCCGCCGCCACTACCGCCGCCGCCGCCTGTCGCCGCCGCCGATGCCGCCGTCGATGATCTGTCTCGAAGGTTCGAGTCAGACGTCTCAGTTCGTCCTAGCGCGAGCCCGTTGAATCCGGGTGTCTCGAGCGGTTGCTCGGATCCCGCCAAGGTATATCTAATTTATTAGATATTTGATTATTTATTTATTTTAAATAAATATATTTTTTCTGTGTTTGTCGTGTTCCGGTGATTGATCCTGTTACGGTTGCATCCGCGTTTTAATCGTTTCCGCTGCCAAATTAATTGAGAATTAATTTAATTAATAAATCGGTTTTAATAAAATTAAAATCGGTAACCCGGATCCCACTGTAAATCCCAACAAAGTGGTGTAGTCATAACCCCCATAACCCCCCCTATAATTATTACCCTATTATTTATATTTATTTAAAAGAAATAAACTTAAACCAATCAAATCGGGTGAAAATCAAGATGGCCAATGAGAAAGGAGGGGGAGGGGCGCCACTCACATCACGCCCATCATCCATCTACCTTAACATAGCGCCCCGGGGGGTGGTTTGGGGCGTTATGAGAGGCGTTATGATGGGGGGTTGGGTGTTATCACGCCCGATTACACATAGCCTAAATCGGGCATTTAACTCGGTTTAAATGGACTGGCCGGTTTTATCGGTTTCTTGTGATCTTAACTGCCATAATTGTCCAACAAATCAACAATGAAAACAATGATCTTTGCATGGCTGCTTGTGATCATAACTGCCACCTCACCAGTGAAAGCTAAATATCACTCCGGCAGCCACAAAATTGATGTTCCAACCACCATAACAAAAACCCATCTCCATTTCTTCTTACACGACACCCTTTCCGGTGACAACCCTTCCGCGGTCCTCGTAGCGAAACCAAACCGCACGGCGGTCCAAGAAAACAGTAACATTCTCCCGTTCGGGGCACTTTTCGCGTTTGATGACCCGCTCACGGAGGGGCCTGACCCGAATTCGAAGGTTATTGGCAACGCACGAGGATTGTACGCTTCGATCAGCCGCGGGCCGGACTTGACGTTGCTGTTTAATGGGGATTTAGAGTTTACGAGTGGGGAGTTTAATGGGAGTTCTATAGTTGTGGTTTGTAGGGATCCGTTGGTGTTGGTGAAGGAGATGGCGGTTGTTGGTGGCAGAGGGAAGTTCAAGTTGGCAAAAGGGTTTGTTTTGAATAATGCGGTTTACTTTAATACTACAAATGGTGATGCCATTCTTGAATGGCATGTTACCGTTTTTCACGCATAAAAGTGAGAAAACAAAGATGTTGGGTTCTCGAAGATCACTCTAGTATTTATATTTTGTTTATTAGTTATTATAAATTATAAATAAAAGAATTTATGTAGTTTTAGGTGGTATGCTTATTACTTAAAGGTTTGTCTTTTACTTTTAATATCGTTTGTATTTCTGTTTTATTTATATAACATTATAACAATACAATTGTTTTATGTATCTGTGTTATCACCGTAATAACATATGTACCGATAGTAAAATCTAGTTTGAATATATAACTCAAAAGATTTGAAATGATTTTCTTTTTTAAATATATATGAAAATCACAAAAATAATCAAATTTACTTTGAGTTCTTACAAAATGAATATTGGTCAGGGGTTGTATGGAGGTTAACGCTTAGGCTATACGTAGTTATGGAGTTTTAGTGTTGGACGTTCTATGACACGTGTCGTACGTCCTAGATGTCAAGGGGTTTTATGGCTAAAAGTGGTATAGTCATGAAGCCTCATAACGCCACTCTAATTATTATATAATATTATAATTACATTATTTTATCTAAAAAAATACCATTTAAATTAGTCCAACCAATAAAAAAGAAAAAAAAAGTTAACCAATGAGAGAAGATGGGGTGCGGCGCTATGCTGATAAAGTCATGAGCGAGTTTTGCCCTCATAGCGTCCAGTGGCCGGTGTAGGAGCGTTATGAAGCCCTATGACGCCCACTACATATAGCTTTAGCCAGAGCCGGCCCTGGGCCTGGGCCAGCTGGGCGCTACAGCCCAAGGGCATCAATCTTCAAGGGGGCAGCAGGTTTTAAGTTAGCCCAATAGTAGTATTTTTAGCCCAATTAGTTAATAGGTTATTAATGGATTGGATTATTGGTTGATAAAAAATAAATACGTATAGACCGACGATCAGGAGCAGGCGACGATTCATTCTCCAATCTCACAAATCACGATAGTCCGATTCTTTCTCCACTTTTCCAGGCCACATTCACGAATCACGGACGACAGACTGACGAAGTGACGAGTAGACTCCGGGCCTCCGAAGAGCAGAATTTCAGACGTGAGGGTGAGATCGACCATCGACGATCATCAGTACATCACGACGGACTGACGAACTGTTGTTTGTTGAACTCCGGCGATCAGAACTTCCAGGCCACATTCATGACGGACTGACGAATTGTTGTCTGATGAACTCGTAACTCGTTCAGTCGTTCGACGCACGGCGCTGCCGGCTGCTGGCTCACTGATCAGGCGACAAGCGATCAACCGGGAACCATCTCCATCTGTTGTCTGCGACTCAACCGCTCAGGCGATTCCGGAGTCGATCATCGATTAATCTCTGCTTTCAGTTTGTCGATCAGGTGATATTATTCCATTAATTCTATATTTAAATATATTTTTGTCATTACTCATTGATATCATGCCCCCTCGTGTACAACCATCTGGTGCTCAAAATAGAAAAAGCAAAAAACAACAGGAAAAACTTACTCAATCTTTACAAGGATCTTTGAAAAACTATTTTAGACATGAAGGTAATAGTAGTAGAGAAAATGTTGATGAACAGAATGTGGAAGACAATAATATTAGTGAAAATAATGTTAATGGTAATGAGAATAATGTTAAAGACAATAATGTTGAGGAAAATAATGTTGATGAGTATGGAAACGAATTTGATACAATGTTTGAAGATAATGAAAATCAAAACCCTATCGAAGAAAATTATGAAAGTCATAAAAATTCTTGTGATAATGGAGGTAATTGCAATATTTTTGATGTGAGAGTTTGGGATGGTTTAGATTAAAAAATGAAAGATTTACTCGCAATTAAGTGGCCGGTTAGAGAAACTAATCTAAGTTATCCAAAAGATAAGTTAGGTAGACATTTCTCTTGCTCATACTATATATGTACGCTACGAAATGGTGATATTGTTGATCGAAAATGGTTGGCATACTCAAAAGAGGTTGATAAAGTATTTTTTTTTGTTGTAAGTTGTTTAAAACTGCCATTTCTAGAAGTCAATTAGGAAGTGAAGGAACAAATGATTGGAAACATCTTGGTGAAATTTTAAAGCATCATGAATATAGTTCAGAACATATGATTAATTTAAGAACTTGGTCTGAATTGCGGTTAAGGTTAAATATGAATCAAACAATTGATAAAGAGTTACAAGAACTTATTAGAAAGGATACCGAACATTGGAAAGAAGTTTTAGTTAGAATAATTGTTGTTGTTGAATGTCTAGCAACATATAATATGTCGTTTCGTGGTACAAATGAAAAGCTTCATGAAAATTCTAATGGAAACTTTTTAGGACTACTTCAAATGATTGCTAAGTTTGATCCCGTAATGAAAGAACATTTTCTTAGAATTGAAAACAAAGAAATTCATTACCATTATCTTAGTCACAAAATTCAAAATGAATTTATTGAAATGTTAGCATCTGAGGTAAAAAATGCAATAATAAAAAAAATCAAAGAGGCAAAATATTTTTCGGTAATTCTCGATTGCACCCCCGATGTAAGTTACAAAGAACAAATGACTTTAATCATAAGATGTGTTGATATGTCTAGTGCACCTATAAAAGTAGAAGAGTATTTTTTAGAGTTTCTAGTCGTAGATGATACATCGGGTTTAGGTCTTTTTAATGTGTTACAATAAGTGCTAAAATCTCTTGATTTAGATATAAAAAATGTGAGAGGACAAAGGTATGATAATGGATCTAATATGAAGGGAAAACACCAAGGTGTGCAAACAAAATTAAAAAATATAAATCCTAGAGCTTTTTATGTTCCATGTGGTTGTCATTCTCTAAATTTAGTATTGTGTGATATGGCAAATTCTTGTCATAAAGCTAAAACTTTCTTCGGAACTTGTCAAACGATATATAATGTGTTTTCTAGTTCTACACAACGGTGGAGTGTATTACTTGATTATGTTGATGATTTGACTTTGAAATCATTGTGTGCTACAAGATGGGAAAGTCGTATAGAAAGTGTTAAAGCTATAGTAACTCAAGTTCCCTAAATTAAAAAAGCTTTAATACACTTAGCTAAAGTAAATGAAGATGGAGAAGTGGTTAGAGATGCCGAGTCATTGCTAAATGGTGAATTTTCAAGTTTTGAATTTATTCTAAGTTTGGTTATTTGGTACAATATTTTATCTAAGATCAATTTAGTAACTACAAATTTACAATCAAAAGATATGCTGCTTGATGTTGCGATTAAAAATTTGAATGGATTAGTTACTTTTTTTAATAATTATTGGAACAATGGACTTGATAGAGATATTATTGAAGCTAAAAAAATTGCTGAAGCCATTGATATTGAACCTGAGTTTACTGTTAAACGTGCTTCTTGTAGAAAAAAGCAATTTGATGAGATTCCAAATACTGAAAGAGAACAACAATCTGCTAAAGAAAATTTTTGAACTGATTACTTTCTTGTTTTAGTTGATATGGATCTTTCACAAATAACTACTAGATTTGAACAAATGGATCGAACATTTTGAATCTATTTTTGGTTTCATGTTTGATGCATCAAAGTTATATTATTTAGATGATGTCCTCTTGAAAACAAGTTGTTTGAATCTTGAACTTGCTTTGACACATGATAAGGATTCTAATATTGATGGAAATGACTTGTTTATAGAGTTGGAAATTTTGCAGGGCATATTGCCGCGTTTAGCGTATGAGGGAGAAAGACCGTGGACCTCTTTTAAAATTATGGAGTTTGCAAAGAAGATGGATATGTTTCCAAATGTTTTACTTGCATACAAGATTTTGTTAACCATACCAGTCACGGTTGCATCGGCAGAGTGGAGTTTTTCAAAATTAAAGTTATTGAAGACTTATTTGCGGAGTACCATGAATCAAGAGTGGTTAAATGGGTTAGCAATTTTAAGTATTGAAAGTAGTTTTTCAGCTAATGCTGATTATGACAAACTAATTGAGGTTTTTGCATCAAAAAATGCACATAGACATCATTTTAGATGATTTATATGTTGTAATTTCGAAACTTTTTATTTAGTTAATAAAATCGGCGTGGGGATGAGCCGCCTAGCTTGACTAGGTTCCAAACCCTTAAAACTTTGTGTTGTACTATTTAAAGTTTTTAACAAGGGCAAATTTTAGACTCGCGCCCTCAGCATCCAAATTCTCAGGACCGGCCATGGCCTTAGCCCACTACTTGCTAACTAGTGGTTACTCTTAAGGCATTATTTGAGTTTTATAAATTTGGAGGTGACTCTTAGACCTCAGAGGCACCTATATAAGGGGTGTCAGCCAAAATTTAAGGAGGTGTCCCTAACAGACCCCTTATTTTAATAGTACAAATGGTGATGCTATTCTTGAATGGCATGTTACCGTTTTTCATGCATAAAACAAAAACAAACAAGTAGGCTTATGAAGACCCTAGTGATTCCATTTTGTTTGTTAGTTATTATAAATATATATAAAAATCACAAAAATAATCAAATTTACTGTGTTTTTACAATATGAATATTGGTCAGGGGTTGTACGAAGGTTAATGCTTAGACTATATGTAGTCATGGAGCTCTTGTGTTGGGTGTTTTATGACAGTGTCATCCTAGTTTATCGGAGCCAAAATTATCTCATCTATCTTTTCTTTATTTGAACATATCACCTCCCCAATTTGATTATATTATTTCCTTTCGTATGTGAGGAACACTTCGTCAAAAATGACCTTTAGCCACTGTTTTTTTTAAACGCGTAGTCACTGTTTTTAAAAACATGTGGCTAAATGTAAGAAATACTAGTTTTAGCCACACGTATTTTGTAACCATGGCTAAATATATAGCTTTTGGACCCTTTTAGCCATGTATTTTTTTTGTTAATGTGACAACAACAATCAGGTGTAGTGACTTTAGCCCTGTTTTATAAAAAAATGTGACATTTATTTGTCACGCTAAAAAATATGTGTGGCCAAATGTGATCAACGACCATTGTATTTATTTGACTTTTAATGTGTGGCCAAATGTGATCAACGACCACTATATTTTTTTAGTGATGTGGCTAAAAGGTATTAGATTTAGCCACTTATACTAATATGTGTGACCAAAGAGTAATTTTTTATTATACAGCTACTAAAAGAAAGAAAAAACTAGTGACTATATCCATCTTTTAGCCACACTTGAAATTTTTAAACGTGGCTAAAAATTTCACTTCCCTCTTATCTAATTTTTCAGATCCCCCGCTTTCATTTTCAGATCCCCGCTTTCATTTCCCGCTTACTTAATTTCCAGATACAAAATCACTCCCTCAATCTGTCTATCCCCATTCATTCTCCCCCAACCCATGTCTCATGCCCTAGTTTTCCCCTTCCCCACCGTCACGTCGGATGACAACCTCCATCGCCTAATTCACCATCTCGCTATCACTCCCCTATATCCGTCTACCATCGACGCCATCACTAAATGATGAGTGCTGTGATTCGCCGTTAACTCCGCCTTTGGTTCCCGAAGACGATGACGACGATGAGCGTCCAGATCCGTTCGGAGGTTTGTTTGAATTTGATCAAACCTCTTCTTCCTAATTTGCAGACGTCTCCATAAACCCCTCATTTTTACCCCCTGCTCGTCAAGCTCTGAATTCCAAGCCTAATTAAACCTTATCGGCCTCTTATTACAGGTTTGTAATCGATCATTTTTTGTTCATCTCAAAGTTCCCGAAATATGCATATGAATTCAGTTGAATATCCTGAAATTTGGAAAAATCATTGTACTTGTACCCTAGCAGGCAAAGCGGACTCTTTACTTTTGAAATTATATTCCTGCAAAGCGGACTATGATTTTGTCAATTTTTTCTTCTGTGATAGGATTCCTTTTTTTTAGCATAATTTGTACCTATTTACTGCTGTTTTGATGAATTATTAGATAATAATGGGTGAGAGTTGGGGCAACCCGAAGCTTATTTAATAGCCACTTATTCAGAACTTGTCATCGATCAGTGATTTTTTGAGAGATAGGTTGACCAATTCTAAAATCCTTAGCATCAAACAACAGCTTGAATATCCACACCATGTATAGTTTCTAATTCAGTTATATTTAGGTATCCTGTTGTTAGTTGACTAATCCTGAATGATATTATGGTGTAGATTGATGATGATGTTGTTATTGAGTTGCTTCAAACCCTTGCTGATGTGGATATAACTTTCACTGGCCTAAAGGTAAATAAACAAGAATTAAACATCGTCTGTTTGCTTCAACTTCCTGTATAGTAATGTTTGATAATTGTATCAGGAAACTGATATATAGTAATATTTGATAAGAACAATGTTGCTCTCAAGGGGATAGCCAAGTAAGTTACTAAAATCATTCATTTCTACTAGTACTTTCAACTGCAGGAATACGAAATGTGGGCACGGCAACCAGGTACCTTCTATTAGTGAATAAAGAAATGTCTCTGATGATCCTGTCACTGAACTATCTTACTCAAAGTCTGGTCAAGCGATGCAATCTAAAAATTTATTTAATGATTTATGGAACTGGATTCATGTGAAACATGACCATTTGATATAAAATCATGCTTACTATGTGATTTCTTTATAGTCATTTCTTCAGACTTCCGGCCTATAGGTTTCTTTCAAATGCTTGGTTTCTCACTGGTAATTTCCTTAGTTTTTGAGCTTTTTGTTCTCGATTTAGTATGTTGCATATTAGTTGTTTGATAAAATGTTTTGGTTTTGTAGTGAACTGATGTCTTTTTTTATTGTTTGTTGAAATTTTGTTGGGTGCTCTTGCATGTGTAAATCTGTTTCTGTTGCTTTGATTAATGGGTTTATTTTCATTGTAATTATGCAGGATTCTAGGATTTGTTGCTTCATTTTTGTTTTCTACCGGTATGTGTCTTTCGGTTCATTGTTTCTTTATTTACAAATTGTAGTCTTTTGATGAGAAATTTCTAGGTAAAAATCCTGGGGTTATTTTTTGTGTTATGGATTTGGTTTGATTAGATGGATTTCCCATTATATATGTTTTATTGTTGCTTTGAGATTTAAATGTTATCTCATCTATATCACTGTTTTTAACTATTTAGATGGATGGTTCAAGGGTGGGTTTTATATCTGGGTTCAATTGATTATACATTCATAGTAAAAGGGTTGTAAATTGGATTGGGTTTTTTTACATGGTATTCTCATAATCTGTAAATCCAACATAGATTCTGCGTTTAAAAATATGAATAAATTGAATAATAGTTGAAATATTTAGAAAATTGGATAAACAATAAAGTGTAAAATAATCATAAAATTAAGTTAAAATAATCAATTCAATAAAGAAATCAGCGGTTTGTTATGGTTTTCTCTATAATCATGTTTATAGTTTGGTTGTATTTGTTGCTACAAGAATTCTAATGACCATAATTTTTTTTATGTGGAATGTGATTATTAAGATTTGTACAGCAACACATATTAGAGGCTTTTGTTTTGAACGTAATTCGTTCTTAATGAATACCAAGTACATTTAAACAGAACATACAGGTAAGTGTAGGTAAGGGTCATCAAGTATAAGTGATAGTAATATATTTATATACATTCGTATAGAGATCAATTTCAGAATTAATATATAATATTGGCATCTATATGGTGTTAATTGATATAAAGTGACATAATCTGCACGTTATTTGCTACTGTTTTGTAGGTTGAAGTCATGCACTTTAACTCATTCACAGTTTCTGCACGTTAGTTTCTTTTCTTCCTATAGCTTTGTATATCTAGGTTTAGACACTATATTCATTTTGGTTTGGAACCTACTACTAATGTTTTTCAAGTTAGTTACGAGACCACTTTCAAATGTTTAAAATGACACTATGTTAATTTTGTTGAACTGCAGGTATAAATTTATGTAGTCAAATTATATGTTACTCCAGCAATAAGCGGCAAGCAACTTTGATTAAAGTTACTCTATTTAGGATAATGATACTCTGTTTAGGATAATGATATGAAACTTGCTTTAAATAAGAAATAAGATGGCTAGAGTTTTATGGTTAACTAAGATGTCTGATTAGTATTGATGTTTGCAACCACAAACTTAATAAAGGAAACAATTACACACTACAACCACAAAATATAGAATGTGTTGACGCATGATTCAAATATGACCAGGTACTATGATATGTCTTTTAAGTTTTTGTGACTATGGGTTTAATATATTGTGCATCTGGATTCTTTATAACCTTCTATGTGATCGAGCAGGTGGGCTAAAGGTGTTTGGGAAAAGTTGGGTATCATAAGTTAATGCAGGTAATGGTATAGGTCACGCCTGTTGTAGCCTATAAAGTTTTAATAAATTACTTACTAATTATATAAAATGTGATTTTTTTCTTAGATGTGGCGAATGATCGTTGTTGGGTGGTGTAAGCAGGAATTGGGGCAACTATTAGAGATTGAAGAGATGTAAGTCTTGGGAGTTGGTGGTGTAAGCAGGAATAGGGGTGTTTTTTTGTATTGTGCTAATGACATGGAGTTTTCTTGCTTTCATAGGTCCATATATCTTATTGTAGCCTTCTGTTTTTATGCTTAAAAGCTGCAAAGGAAGAACCAGAAGATGATGATGACATGGATGATGGTTTGGACACATATGATGATGACGATGAGTCTGACAAGGAGATGGGAGTTGATGCTGATAGCTTGAGACTTCTGAGGTTCTTACAGATTTTTGTTTCTTTTTCCTTACTAAGGTGTTTTTTCAGTCCCAAGTTCGTAGACATGCTCAAAGTTTTAAGGAAGTTCAGTAGTGCATGCTTCTGTCTATAATAATGGGCGTGTGCAGTGAGGATTGTTCGTATTGACTTCAATCTTCTAGGTATGATATTGGTGTGAAAGATCAAAAGCTCATGAACAAGGATTTTGATTAAGTTACCATCTAATTAAGTTAGGGATTGCTTTTATTTATCTTCCATGTCTAATGTACTTTATGTATGTCAATGGTAGCTATGTTGAACGCTTGCTTGATTGCATAAGTAATGGTAAGTTGGCTGAAGATAGAAGATATGCTATGGCTTAGCTACAATCTGTTGCTGCTGAAAGTCATGCAGCCCAGCTGGCTTTTGGAGAAATGGGTGAGTACAGGTTTGTCGTTTAGTAGTTTCTCGGGCTTTTATTTGTTCATAACGCAATTTTTATTCTCTTGTAGGTTTTTCTGTCCTATTGGTTGTTTTAAGGGAACGTGAAGATGTTGAAATGGTTTGAATGCTTCTATTAACAACCTTTATGTTTTTTGTAGTTATCTAGTTCTTTTTATGCTACATTTACATAGTATGATATATTTTACCCTGCTTCATGAATGGGGTACTGAATTTTTATAGATGAAAATCTTGATGCACTAGCAAGTAAATCTCTTGGTGACAGGCCAGAGGTTGACCTTGCTCTTAGTTCAATATTAAGAATAATTCTGAGGACTTTAATTTGCTGAGGACTTTAATTTGCTGCTATAGTGTAAAAAAGCTTCTAAAAAGCTTGTGCAAAATGGTGAGGTGGGTCCTGTCACAACTAGGCAAGTGTATATTCGGTTTGAATCGGTCAACAGAGGTATATGCTAAATAGCTAGGAAAGCTAGATTTGGTTATGCATCACAAACATGTTTATATCGGTTAACCATTTTTACATGCTTTTGTGTACAGATGTCTTCAAGGTCTAATATTCCAAGTGTAAAAGACAAAATGCTTATCAAGATTTAATTCAAAGGAAGAGATAGCATACCCAAATGATCATATACACATTAAGGTTGATGATGAACTGAAAGAGTTATTCAAGGAGCTGAAAGAGTTATTCAAGGTTGATAGGAACTTTTCATTGGAAATTTGTCTATTTGTATTAAAATTGAAAACTTATGTATAGATCTTGAACTGTTATTGTTAAATATCATTTGGATTTTACGTTTTCTCATGTTTATTGTCGTTTTTTTGTTATAAATATGTGGCCATTGCTTATCTTTAGCCACGTTTTTCAGATGGAATGCTTGATTCCAGTGACCTTTTGTCACGTTAAAAGAAAATTCATGTGGCTGTGGCTAACCTTTAGCCACGCTTATAAAAACTCATGTGGCCGTTGCTGATCTTTAGCCACGCTTATAAAGAACTCATGTGGCCGTTGCTACCTTTTAGCCACGCATTTGAGATGAAATGCTTGATTCCAGTAACCTTTTACCACGTTTTTTTTTAAAAATATGTGGTCGTTGCCTCCTTTTAGCCACGCTTTTCAAATGGAATGCTTAATTCCAGCAACCTTTTGCCATGTTTTTTAAAAGTAAGCGTGGCTAAAACAAACTTTTTAGCAAATTCATGTGGCTGTTGCTACCCTTTAGCCACGCTTATAGAAAATTCATGTGGCCCTTGCTACCCTTTAGCCACGCTTATAGAAAATTCATGTGGCCGTTGCTACCGTTTAGCCACACATTTCAGATGGAATGCCTGATTTCAACAAAAAATATTGATACCTTTAGTCACGTTTTTTAGTTGCTACATCCACTAATCTTAAAGTGTGGCCGTATGGTACCTATGGTGACGGGACCTTTCGTGTCGATTAAAATGAAAGGAAAAAAAAACGTGACCAAACACCTTTGGTCACAGTTTTTTTCAGTGGCTAAAGGTCATTTTTGACGTAGTGTAATAGACCATAATTGACTTTCATTGGCTCTAATTCATCCTAACTGAGTGTTCACTGGACCTCATTGGTACTCATTTGTCATAAATGACCATGATTGACCTTAATTCAGTCTACTGGTCCTCATTGAGCGTAACTGGCCCTCAATTGGCCAAATAGACCCTAATTGGTCATATTTGGTCCTCATAAGGCGTCATTGAGAAAAATCGACTCTCGTTAGTTATAACTGGTCTTCATCATTGACCCTAATTGATCCTCATTGATCTAAATTGACCCCAATTTAGCCTAATTGAGCCTCGTGGCTTCGTTGGTCGTAATTGGTCCTACTTTATCTTCATTTGTCCTCATCGGTCTTAATCGACCGTAATTGATGTGGATTCAATTAAAATAAATTAATAATATTATTCTAAACCAAATTAAATTATCAAAAATTTCCCCCATCCTAATTTCAACTAAATGGGCAAACTCCAATAACTTCCCATGTTTCAATTCTTAGGGTTCATTGTGATCCAGAAGAACTACCGTTAGAATACAACTGCATTTTCGAATAACAGTTACCCTCTATTTTCTCTCCAGGTTTCTAATTGGCGATTTAAAGCTAAACCTTACTCTCTAATTCCTCACAAACACTACGTCAAAAAGTGGCTTTGGCCACGGTTTTTTTGATAACGCATAGCCACTGTTTTGAAAAAAGCGTGGCCAAAGGTAAGAAATTCTCGTTTTAGCCACACATATTTTGTACCCGTGGCCAAATATATAGCCTTTGGACCCTTTTAGCCACGTATTTTTTTGTTTATGTGACAACAACAATCAGGTGCAGTGGCTTTAGCCACTGTTTTACAAAAACATGTGGCATTTATTTGTCACACTTAAAAAAGAGTGGCGAAATGCACCAAACGGCCACGGAATTTTTATGATTTTTTATTCGTGTGACCAAAAAGGAATGTATGGCCACGCTTAAATAATGTTGTGTGACGGAAGAGTAGATTTTATTACTTAGTAAATTAAAAGAAAACAAAACTATTTATGCGTGGCTAAATGTGAGCAATGGCCACGCTTTTTACTTAGTTATGTGGCTAAAAGCTAGTACATATGGCCACTGTTATTAGGTTGTGTGACTAAATATTAGATGACTAATGGTCACGGTAGGTTGTGAGTGACAAAAATCTATTACCTATGGCCACATATATTAACCGTGACTAAATGGTAGGTTGTGAGTGACAAAATTTTATTTTATGGTCACGGTAAAATATTAAATGCGTGGCGAAAAATAGAAGTTTTGTTTCCCTCTAAAACAACGCGCTTTTTTCAATTGTACCATTAATTCGAGCGGGTTAAAATCTGCTACCCTATATATCATCATCATTGTTATTTTCCTTTTTACCGCCATCCCTTTCTTGATCTCAAATTCTCTACACCAATTCTCTCAAATTCTCTACGTACACCAATTCGTTTACACCAATTCTTGTATCAAATGGCCGATAATCAACGCTCCCTTAATTACTGGTATGTGAAGCATAACCGTATTTTTTTGGTTTACAGTAACAGGAGAAGAAGATCCTTCAAGTCCCACAAATCTGTGATTAAACACAACGATGAGAACATCCTGAAGCAACTATATGCGCAGAAGATTCCTGATTGTTTTGCCTACCATGTTGAGACAGCGAAATTATTTCGTGTCCTTGATACAAAATTCAATGAACCCGAAGAAGAAGATGAAGAAGAAGATGAAGAAGATGAAGATGAAGAAGATGATGAAGAAGATCATGAAGAAGCAGATGAAGCAGATGAAGAAGATGAAGAAGAAGAAGAAGAAGATGATGATGATGACGATGCAAGTTCATCAGGATCATACATATCCGAAGATTGCAGTGATCCGGATTATTAATTAATGGATGTTTATGTTTAATTATGAACAAATTAAGAACAATAGTTTATATGTTTATTTAGTTATGATATTAATTAGTAGTTATAATATATATATGATGGTTATAATATATGTTTATCATGTTTGATTATCTTGTGATATGGCCACTCATATTAAAACATTGGCTGCGTGACAAATTATGACAAATGGTCACGGTATATTAATTTTAGGTGGCTAAAAGAATACCAACAGTCGGCGCTTGTAATCATGATTTTTTCATTTACTTTTTCATTTACTTTATCTTTCAAATCTCCATCTACCACGCCCCTCGAGTATCGATATATACTATCTCTGTATCAGTTTTCATCATCATCTCCACCATGACCCTTTTCTCCCAGTCTTTCTCTCTCTGTTTTTCGTCCATCATCGACGGCAAAAAATGTGGAATTGGCATCATCCGTATGTGGAAAATGGTAAGTTATCATCTTCACCACTGAAATTCGATTGAAATTTTCGTCTCAGATTTGGTAATTTTATCTTGTGCAGGGAAAGATTGCACTCTGTATCTCCTGCGAGCAGATTTTAAGTTATTGTGGAAACCATGGAGACGAGGAGTCTCTAATGGTTCATACAAATGCTTTACTGCGAGCAGATTTTAAGTTATTGTGTAATTTTATAACAGTCAGCAGTAAGGGCACATGTTGAGATTTGCAGGACTTGTATTCTTCAGGTGCTTCTCTCCCTTTTGGCCCCATGTACCTGATATTTCTTCAGCCACTTCTTCACCATTTTCAGTTGATCAGAAGCAAGTGCATGTGAGAAAGCAAGAGGGACTTGTTCTCTCTTTTCACTTGATCAGAAGCAAGTGCATGTGAGAAAGCAAAAGAGGGATTTTTCTTCAGCCGCTTCTTCTCCATTTTAAGTTAGTAGTTTTTCAGTTGTAATTTTATAGATCAATGTATTAATGGAATCATAACCTTTGGATTATGTATGTAATTGTGTTTGTTAAAGCAGCAGTTGATTTTGTTTGTTTATTTTTGACTTTTATTGACTCTGGTTTGGTCAAAGAGAGGAGACCTGCAGGCACAATCAAAAAAAGGAAACACTTGACTCAAAATTAAGATCCATAATATATATTCCAGAATACATAAAGAAAAAAAAACAATTATTGTTGATACTGTAGTTTGATCAATTAATCGGTGGTTTTTCGTAATATCATTCCAGTACAGTCAGCTCTGTAGTAAACATTGTGACGTGCATCTACGGATGGCAATACATTATCGTTGTGCGGAAAAACTACCGTACTAAATTCTTCATTGGCATCGTCTTCATAATAATCTCTGTAATTTCTGGGAGGTGTCATAAAGACAATATGCAGTTTTTTATCCAGCTGGTCTTTGACGTAAAACAACTGTTGTGCTTGTGATGCGAAAATGAACGGGTCCTCCTTGTGACCTAGTCTTTTAAGGTTGACCAAAGTGTAACCAAGACTATCTTTTTTGACCCCCTGTGTATTCTCAACCCAGTCGCACATAAATAGAGGGATGGTTTTAATATGGTAATCTAGTAGCCATATCTCTTTTAAAACCCCATAGTAAGGTTTTTTTCCATAGGTTAAGACCTCGTTAGAGATGTGCATGTCATTTACCTCTACACCAACCCCGCTGTTCTGGTAAACCCTACCGTCTCGAGATTTTGTACGAAATGAATAGCCATTGATGTCATATACTTCATATTTCCTCACGCTTCTGTGCGGACCATGTGAAATCCACCTAACGGTCTCTGATATAGTTTCTGGGGACTCCGCCATCTCCTTTTCAACCTGAAATTCATAGTAGGTTCATCAGGAGAGTTCATTAGGAATAGGAAGATTATAGCTCTTCCAAAAATAAAATAAAGTTGTTCCGGACAACTCAGGTCAGTTGTTCCGGAAAGTTACAGTTCATCCGGAATTAAAACTATAAGAAAAATAGTTTCAGTTCACCAGGAAGGTTATAGTTCATCCGGATAGAAAATAGAGTTATTCCGGACAACTCAGGTCAGTTGTTCCGGAAAGTTACAGTTCATCCGGAATTAAAACTATAAGAAAAATAGTTTCAGTTGATCACCAGGAAGGTTATAGTTCATCCGGATAGAAAATAGAGTTATCCCGGACAAGTCAGGTCACTTGTTCCGGAAAGTTACAGTTCATCCGGAATTAAAACTATAAGAAAATAGTTTCAGTTCACCAGGAAGGTTATAGTTCATCCGGATAGAAAATAGAGTTGTTCCGGACAACTCAGGTCAGTTGTTCAGGAAAGTTACAGTTCATCCGGAATTAAAACAATAAGCAAATTTAGCTGACCTTGTTGCGTAACCATTTACCAAATGTTGTGCTCTGCTTCTTAGTAAGGTCATTTAGTCTACTACCAGGATGTTCCTTTTCCAAAAATTTCATGTGTTCTCTGCAATTACATGAATTGAAGTTATCTATAAAAGTTTATAATTAATTAAACAGATAAAAAAAGGTTAATAATCTAAATTACTTACTCGATATAATGCTCAATTTCAGGCGTATTTAGCAACACAAATAAATGCGCTTTCGATAGGAGCTCTGGAGAGACTTCAACTGATCTACCAGCTGACCCAGGACTTCCATCCGCACTGCTATGCTTTTTAGTTGGAACACCAATAGTTGTGATGTTTTTTTGGTATTCGCTGAGAAACTCAATCGTTTCTTCTACAATGTTCTCCTCAGCAATGCACCCTTCTGGATAAGTTTTGTTTCTCACGTGGCCCTTAATTACCTTCATACACCTTTCAAATGGATACATCCATCGAAAGCATATTGGGCCACATAATTTTACCTCCCTAGTAAGGTGCACCGTCAAATGAAGCATAACATCAAAAAATGATGGCGGGAAATATTTCTCAAGCAGGCATAGTGTGACACAAAGATCTTCTTGCAATTTGTCTAGCTCTTCGACGTTGATCTCTTTGCTGCATATTGATTTGAAAAAAAAACAGAGCCTTATAATAGCATATCTTGTCGGTTCAGGCATGACTGACCGAATTGCAATTGGCAGAAACTGTTGCATCAGCATATGATAGTCATGTGACTTGAGCCCCACAAGTTTCTTGTCCTTTAGACTAACCAAACTAGAAAAGTTAGAACAATAGCCTTGTGGAACCTTCAAGTTATACAACGTGTCACAAAACTTTTCCTTTTCATCTTTTTGTAACGTGTAACACGCTGCAGGAAGTACTATGTTGTTCTTGTTCTGTTTAGGCTGCAACTCTGGTCTTAACCCCAAAAAGTTCAGATCCTTTCTCGCTTTCAGTCCATCCTTCGTCTTTCCGGGAAGGTTGAGCAGAGTTCCAACAAGACTCTCAGCCACATTCTTTTCAATATGCATGAAATCAATGCAATGTTGGACACTATTATGCCTCCAGTATCTAAGTCTTCGAAACCATATATTGAATTTCTTCCAATATGGTGGCTTCTCTTTGTTCTTTCTTTTTCTCTTATCAATCTTCCCCCCTCTTCCGGTTGAGGTCTCTGGGATTTCTGAATCAGTACACCTTAATCCCTTTCCCCATTTGTTGCTGATAAGTTGAACTTCTTCGTATATCTGTTCTCCGGTCATAGGATCAGCAGCAACTTCCAACTCTTGTTTACCATTGAAGGCCTCTGTTTGCTTTCGGAAGGGATGCGTATATGGTAGATATCTTCTGTGACCAGCATAACACTGCTTGGCTGAGAAAGGAAGCCTAATGCATTTAGTTTCTTCCCGACATACCACACAACCACGGAATCCACTGTACGGGCAACCACAAAGTGTACCAAGTGCAGGGTAGTCATTAATCGTCCATAAAACAACTGCACGCAAAGTAAACTGTTCTTGCGCATACGCATCATATGTTTCCACACCTGCCTCGAATAACAGCTCTAAGTCATCAATTAATGGTTCCAAAAACACATCAATATCGTTTCCAGGCGCTCCCGATATTAATAACGAAAGCATGATGAACTTTCTTTTCATACACAACCATGGTGGAAGGTTGTAAATGACAGATAGAACCGGCCACACACTGTGATTTCTGTTACCTCTATTTACGTCGACCCCATCAGTTGAAATGCCAAGACGAAGACTTCTAGGATCGTCAGCGATTTCGGGATATTTGTCATCGATGGCTTTCCATGCCGGTGAATCGGATGGGTGTCGTAACACACCGGGTGTTTTGGAACTGGTGGCATGCCATCTTAGATCCTCCGCTGTGGTTTTCACTTGAAACAGTCGTTTCAATCTTGGAATGATGGGGAAATACCACATTACCTTTGCAGGAGTATTGTCGTATAGTTTCTTAGTCCTCTCATCCACCTTCCACCTGGACTCACCACAAGTTGGACATACAGTTAGGTCCTTGTTCTCCTTCCTGTACAGAATACAATCATTGATACACACATGTATCTTGGTGTACCCTGCACCCATTGACTTCAAAATCTTCTTGGCCTCATATGTATTCTTCACAATCTCATTACCTTCAGGTAGCATCTGTTTCAGCAAAACTAAAAGTTCATTAAAAAATTTATCTGATCCCCCATGCTTAGTCTTCAAGTTCAGTAGTTGAACCAAGGCAGATAACTTTGTGAAGGTATGGCATCCTTCATACAGAGGCTTCTCAGCATCCATGAGTCGTTCTTGAAACTTCTCATGGTCCTCATCGAAATTTTCTTCAGTAGCTCTGACCATTTTTATTGTTTCGGCTGCATCCAATGGAACTCCGGAATCGAAAAATGATTCCGTGTGAAGCTCCTCTCCTGCGGGCTCGTCTATCTCTCCATGTTTAATCCACCTTCTATAAGTCTGATCGAATCCCTTTGAAAACAAATGAAATTCTACATCATCAGCCTTAAAAGAGTAATGGTTTAGACAATTAACACAGGGACATGGAATTTCATTACTCTCCAAATTGGTAACTGCAAACAATAAGAATGATTTAACTCCATCGGCATATGATTGCGTGGTTCTACTGGTTTTCATCCAAGACTTATCCATGTTTGTTTTGCAAACAGATACAACAACAAATTAAGATGATTAAAAACGATCAATACTGAAAATCCTTTTCAATAATCTTTACTGTGAACCTGTTTATTGGAGAAGTAATAGGACGGAGGGAAAATTCTGTCGATTGATATGTGAAATTTTCAATTGAGTTCGCTCTAATTTACCCCGCCTCTTTTAATATTTAGCGGGCCCAGTTAGAATCATATTTAAATAAATTAAAACGAAAATTACTCTTGATCCTGAGAAACTCTAGTTCATCCGGTTCTATTACTGAATAACTCTTTATAATCCTGAAGAACTCTAGTTCATCTTCCCTCAATCCTCATGAACTCAGTGGGTAATTTTGACTTTCTTCGTTTAATTTTGACTTCTTAATTTGATTCAAGAGATCGTGTGACAGTAATTTCGGATAATTTCAGATCGTGTGATTAAAATATTAGTGGTTTTTTGATATCGTGTAGGAATTTCAGTTGGAGAACGTGTGAAAATAATTTTTGTAGGATAACCAAAAGTCCAACAATTATAATGTGCAGTCCTCATGAACTCAGTGGGTAATTTTGTAATTAATCAAATAAGACCTATGGTATACTCTAGTGATTACACATCTGATAAGACGCATACTCAAGTGATTTGCACATATAACCATACCACTTGATCAGTAATGAGAAACTTCTCACCTCCAACATCAAAACCTTTTCAAAATCCTTATCAAACCTTTTCTCAAAATCCTTAAGAAACCCTTTCTCAAAACACTCAAATCCTTCTGAAAATGGCAAGCTTGAAAGAATTAGTTGAACATTATTTGCAGATAAAGATTGTTGCTACCCTGGACAGGTACGAGGTGATTATCAGGGCAGAGAGACAGAGTGTCTTAGACGGGATGGCCCTGCTCAACCAGGTACTTACAGAGCCACCAAGTCCATCAAGATACCAGATGGCTACTTTTCTGGTAGAAGAGATACGCGTCTCCGATGCCAGACTTCAAATGTTGGTTCAACAGAGGCAAGAAGCAATGAGTAGGCATTTGGAGTTGATGAAGGAGATGGAATCTAGGTTCCCGTGAACCTCAACATGCAACTGCTCTGTTTCTTTTTTTTTTAGGAATGAACATGTAAATTAGGAAACAATTTTGTGTATGGAATTGGAATCAGTAGTATGAAATCCACTTATTGTTATATACTTGTTTATCTATATCTATTTTTGTTTATTAAATCAATCTGTTAAACAAAAACCCTAATCCTCGAAAACAGAGACGATCAAAAACCCTAAACACAAAAAAACAGAACCCCCATTTCCGATTGAAAGATGGAATTTTCATTTTCAAAATTAGAAAACTAGAAAACATGTTCAAATCAACTGTTTTCTATCTCTACATTACATTAGATTTCCGTCGACGATGCGTTGGAGCAGACGGCGACGGAGGTAACGGAGGAGAGGTCGAGCGGTTGTGCGTATAAACCCTAGAAAGTGAACGCCCATTTTCTTTTGTATATATTTGGAAAACGAAAATATAAAACAGAAAACAGTAAAAAAGGTGTTTTCCATTTTTAGTTAAAATTTAGAAAACACTATTTTCTGTTTTCCTAGAAAACAGTAAAAAAGGTGTTTTCCATTTTTAGTTAAAATTCAGAAAACACTATTTTCTGTTTTCCTTGTTTTCTTGGAAAACAGAAATGGAAAACACCCCCTGTTTTCCACAACTAAACGCCCCCTTAAATTTTGGGGAATTATAATTCTAAATAAATTATATAAAAAGATTTAAGATAAAAATTAAATAATGGGTCAATTTGGGGTCAAATGGGTCAATTTGATGTGTTTAGGACCAATGAGTCCCAATAAGGTGTGTAAGTAACCAATAAGTTGTGTTTAGAACCAATGATGGCCCAATTGGTGTGTATGTAACCAATAAGTTGTGTTTAGAACCAATGATGGGCCAATAAGGTGTGTATGTAACAAATAAGTTGTGTTTAGGACCAATGGGACCCAATAAGGTGAGTTTAGGGGAAACGAGGGCCAGTTGGGACCAATGAGTCCCAGTAAGGTGTGTATGTAACCAATAGGCATGTTTAGGACCAATGATGGCCCAATAAGGTGTGTATGTAACCAATAAGCATGTTTAGGACCAATGATGGCCCAATAAGGTGTATGTAACCAATAAGTTGTGTTTAGGACCAATGAGACCCAATAAGGTGTGTTTAGGGGAAACGAGGGCCTGTTGGGACCAATGAGTCCCAGTAAGGTGTGTATGTAACCAATCAGCATGTTTAGGACCAATGATGGCCCAATAAGGTGTGTATTAAATAAAGTTGTGTTTAGGACCAATGAGACCCAATAAGGTGAGTTTAGGGGAAACGAGGGCCAGTTGGGACCAATGAGTCCCAGTAAGGTGTGTATGTAACCAATAGGCATGTTTAGGACCAATGATGGCCCAATAAGGTGTGTATGTAACAAATAAGTTGTGTTTAGGACCAATGAGACCCAATAAGGTGTATGTAACAAATAAGTTGTGTTTAGGACCAATGAGACCCAATAAGGTGTATGTAACAAATAAGTTGTGTTTAGGACCAATGAGACCCAATAAGGTGTGTTTAGGGGAAACGAGGGCCTGTTGGGACCAATGAGTCCCAGTAAGGTGTGTATGTAACCAATAAGCATGTTTAGGAGCAATGATGGCCCAATAAGGTGTGTATGTAACAAATAAGTTTTGTTTAGGACCAATGAGACCCAATAAGGTGTGTTTAGGGGAAACGAGGGCCAGTTGGGGCCAATGAGTCCCAGTAGGGTGTGTTTAGGGGAAACGAGGGTCAGTTGGGACCAATGAGTCCCAATAAGGTGTGTATGTAACCAATAGGCATGTTTAGGAGCAATGATGGCCCAATAAGGTGTGTATGTAACCAATAAGCATGTTTAGGACCAATGAGTCCCAATAAGGTGTGTTTAGGGGAAACGAGGGCCATCTGGGACCAATTAGTCCCAATATTAAGGTGTGTATGACGTAACCAATAGGCATATATGTTTAGGACCAATGATGGCCCAATAAGGTGTGTATCTACCAAATAAGTTGTGTTTAGGACCAATGAGACCCAATAAGGTGAGTTTAGGGGAAACGAGGGCCAATTGGGAGCAATTAGTCCCAATAAGGTGTGTATGTAACCAATAAGCATGTTTAGGACCAATGATGGCACAATAAGGTGTGTATGTAACAAATAAGTTGTGTTTAGGACCAATGAGACCCAATAAGGCGTGTTTAGGGGAAACGAGGGCCAGTTGGGACCAATGAGTCCCAGTAAGGTGTGTATGTAACCAATAAGCATGGTTAGGACCAATGACGGCCCAATAAGGTGTGTTTAGGGGCAATGAGGGTCATTTTAGGATACAATTATCATTAAATTTATTGCTTAGTATTCCATTTTACATTTAAAGATTATTTTAAAGGTATGTTTAAAATAAAGTTAAATACGATTTGCGTTCCTGTGGTTTGGTGGTTTTAACTTTTTGAGTCCATGTTAACTCTTTAAAATTCAAGATAAATCGTATTAATTGAGTTTATATTAAATCCGATAAATGCTGTCACGTCCTTATTAGCTGAGATGTTTTCACCCGGATCGATCCTATTAATCCCCAAATTACTTCCCACCATTTTTCAAATTTCCCAAAATTCATTGATCAGTTCCTATTCAACTCCCTCTAACCAAAACTTTATCACCAAAACGATTCATTACTCTCTTCTTCCATATATCACTAAAAGTTCATCTACCTAATTGATTGATCAGTTCCGGATTCATCACACTATCATCTTCAGAAGATCACTACCTAATTCCCGTCAGTATATATTAATTTCACTGTCATCTTCAGTAGATCATTTTCATCTCAATTATTTCATCTTAATTATTCCATCGCATTTATTTCATTAATTCTCTATTTATTTCACTGTCATCTACAGGATTCATCTGATTTAACAATGGAAATTGAAGGTGAAGCATATGACAATGAATATAATTATTCGGAAGATGATGAAATGTATAACAATGCCGATCAATCGGATAATGAAGAGGAAATGGATAACAATACTGACGATGATTCGGGTGAAGAGGACATGGAAAACATTGATGCCCAAGTCGAAAATGATGCCCAAGTTGATACCCAAGTAGTCGACAATGAGAATGTGGAAGCCTCTGCTCCCCAAGCAAACAAGAGGGGGATGACGCGGTTGGTACAGTGGCGTGCCAGATTTGAGAAAAATGGTGAGGAAAAATGGCCACTAACATTTGATGCGCTGGGAAGGGTTGGCGGGGTCCATAGACCAAAATTTTCGAGTTTTATGGGAGACATTGTAAGGGCAGGGGTTGGATTGAGGTATCTAGAATGGAGGAAGGTGCCAATAGAGGACAAGAACAAAATGTGGGCAGCGATTCAGGTTATGAAACAGATTAAACATTTTCTCATATTAGGTTTGTTATTGAATTCCATGCGACTAAAATATCCTGTCATATGTTATTTTTTTAGAAATATTTCAAAATTGAAGACTTTCGAAGGAGAGCTATAATGGTACGGCTTGGTGGGTTGCTAAGGAGTTTTAGAAGAAATATGTTGGAAAAACACATTCGTCCCAACCTAGCAAAACCCACCGTGCTTGAGAAAGTTCCAAAGATGTATCGCACTATTGTGAAAAAGGAAGACTGGGACAGATTTGTAGCATATACAAGATCTGAAGAATTCGAGGTTTTTATTCAATTCAAACTGCAGATTTCATTAAGTAAGCTAATAAGTGTTAATTAATGAGATTATAATTATATATCCTACTGTTCTGTTGGAAAGGCTGCGTCAAAGATTGGAAAAGAGGTTCGAGCAAATTATACTTATGATCATTCAATGGGGCGGGGAGGATACGTCTTTCTGAGAGAAAAACTGGTAATAAGCTAAGTGTGTTACACCCAGTCATGGTTAAGAACGTTTATGTTTCAAGTCTGATATATATTATTATTATAATACAAGGTACAAAACAAAGAAATTGCAGCTGATGATTGCCCCTCTCGAGCGTTTATGTGGAGGAAAGGAAGGGTAAATAAAGAGGGGGAATACAAAACCCCTGTGGTGAAGGGCATAGCAGATGATATAGTAAGTTTAATTGCTATATATATACCTAATTATTCACATGTTAAAAATTAACAGCACCTCATTAAATTAACTAAATTATATTACTGCAGGCCGAGAATGAAACAAAGATAAATGCGGGATCTGTGACAGTAGAACCGGGAACGGATGCCCTGACACTGGTCCTTGGCAAGGAAAGGGGTGGATACCTAAAAGGTATTGGGTATGGAGTGACTTCCCGTGGATATTGGGGTGCTCCAAAAGGGCGATCAAAAGAACGGATCGAAAAACTTGAGGCGGAACTAATAAATGAAAGACAGCTGCGTGAGAAAAAGGATCAAGAGGTTGAGCGCCTCACTGATATGGTTAAATCACAGGATGAGAGAATTGATAAGCTTATGGCGGCTATGGAGTCTGTGATTCAAGATAAACAAGTTCATAGAGCGTCTGTAAGGGACAAACTATATATATATATATATATATATATATTTATTTATTAATTAATTAACTAATTGAATTAATTGTACATAGGACATGATCAATTCTGCGCGCAATACATCGCGGAAACAATCTACTCAATCAAACTCATCTCAAAGGTCGGCCGATAAGGTACGGATTTGAAACAGTTCTGAATTTGAGTTGATCTGGAAGATTCTAGTTCATCTGGATGAACATGCGTCTCTACTTATAGTTCATCCGGATAGTTAGAGTTCATCCGGATAGTTAAAGTTCCTCAGGATAGGTAAGGTTCATCAGGATAGTAAAAAGTTCATCAGGATAGTTAGAGTTCATCGGGATAGTTAGAGTTGATCCGGAAGATTCTAGCTAGTTCATCTGGATGAACATGCGTCCCTAGTTATAGTTCACCGTGTTGGTTATAGTTCATCCGGATAGTTATAGTTCAGCAGTATAGGTAAAGTTCATCAGGATAGTCAAAGTTCATCAGGATAGTTAGAGTTGTTCCGGAATATAATTAATAATTAACTGTGCCGGCTATGATAAGTTCATCAGGATAGTTAAAGTTCATCAGGATAGTTAACTAATGTTTAGCCGGTTATGATCGATATGATTTTATTAATTAATTGAATTGTAGGTCTCTTCTGCGACTCTATCACAACACACTCCTACATCTACAACAGCGTCGCAAAAGGAAAGGGTAACTATTTTAATTTACACAGTTGTGTACTTCCCTTATAACTAATTGCTATATGATCATTTAATTAAATGCTGATGCTGTCTTTAGGTGAGAAAGAGAAAAATGACAGAAGCAGCAGCTGCTGCAGCCAGTGATGCTGGGGCATCAGAGCAGGAAGTGGTATATATATATATATATAATTAATTTAGAAATTTGACAAATCGCTTTGACGTTATCGTTAATTAATATATATATATGTTAATTACTAATCAGTTAATTACATGGTGTCAATTTAGGAAAAGAATAAGAGACATGCAAAACCTGCAGCTCGTAAAGTACCTCCTAAGAAGAGTGATCTTCAGTTGGAAAAACCAAATAATTATGATGCCACTGCAGCTGCTATCGATCTGCAGCCAGTAATCCAAGAGGTATAGATTAGTATATACCACAATTTTTGTATTCTATTTTTTACTTTAATTAATTAATTGTTTATATATATGCTATAATTAATTATTATTATTATTATTATTATGTCACTTCTGATCAGGGGAGGCAAACTGCGACGTTGCACATGGAGTGGGATCCACTGAACGTCGTGGGAATGGGTGAATTATTACCAAAAGAAAAAGATGAGAAGATTCATGGAAGTCCATTAGCTCCTGGTTGCCGTAGAATTAGAGTTTATCAGGTCAAAAAGGGTGCAACATTTTTACCATTCCCAGTAGATGGTAAAACAACGCTTTCGGAGGTTGAAAATAATTATATTATTGCATGGCCGATTAACCGAATGATCCTTCATTCTAATAACAAGTCAGATAGATCACAGCCGGTTGATCATTCTACGGTGCAAAAAGTATTGGAACAACCACAGGTAATTACTACATTAATTAATCGTATCCGCTAATTAATTAACTTTATATATATATTATATATATCTGATCGGTTTTATTTGTCATGTTTCCAGGTAAATAATGATCGGAAAAAGATGCAGAAAGTAGTGTACGTAGCACCAAACCAGCTGAAGAATCAAAATGCGATAAATAGAAAAATCACACGGCACCAGCAGAAGCAGCTGATCACGGACAAGAAATTATAATTAATTAATTATTATAGAAATTAAACTTTGATTAGCTAGTGTCGTATGTTATCTTTTTGAACAGCGTCATGATTAGTGTATGTACATTAATTTTTAATTATAATATATGATTTTTAAGGTTTCTCTATACTAATTAATTAATATATAATTAATTGTAATTAAGAAAATATATGTGACCATATATATAATACCAAAGGCCACAGTTTTTATATTTTAACGTGGCCGTTGCCACCATTTGGCCACGGTTATTGGGACAAATTATCTGATTTCAACTACCCTTTGGCCACTTTTTTTTTTCCAATTATATGTGGCTAAAACACAAATATACGTGACCATATAATAACAAAGGTCACGCTTTTTATATCTTAACGTGGTCGTTGCCACCATTTGGCCACGCGTATTGGGACAAAATATCTGATTTCAACTACCCTTTAGCCACTTTTTTTTTCCAAATATATGTGGCTAAAACACAAATATACGTGACCATATAATACCAAAGGCCACGCTTTTTATATTTTAATGTGGCAGTTGCCACCCTTTGGCCACGCTTATTGGGACAAAATTTATGATTTCAGCAACCCATTTGGCCACGTTTTTTCATATCATATGTGGCTAAAACACAAATATACGTGACCATATAATACCAAAGGCCACGCTATTCATATTTTAACGTGGCGGTTGCCACCCTTTGGCCACGCGTATTGGGACAAAAATTATAATTTCAGCAACCCATTTGGCCACGTTTTTTTATAACATATGTGGCTAAAACACAAATATACGTGACCATATAATACCAAAGGCCACGCTTTTGATATTTTAACGTGGCCGTTGCCACCCTTTGGCCACGCGTACTGTGACAAAATGTATGATTTCAGCAACCATTTGGCCACGTTTTTTTATAATGTATGTGGCTAAAACACGAATATACGTGACCATAAAATACCAAAGGCCACGTTAACCAAACACATGTGGCCGTTGGAACCCTTTCGCCACGCTTTTCTGAAGAACTGTTTGATTACAACAACAAATATTGGTACCCTTTAGCCACGCTTATAGGTGGCTTCAGCCACTGATATTGTAACGTGGCCGTAGGGTACATATGGTCACGGCACCTATGGTGTCGTTTGGAATGGAAAAAAAAAACGTGACAAAACACCTTTTGTCACGGTTTTTTTCCGTGGCCAAAGGTGAATTTTGACGTAGTGAAATGGCACCCAAATTGAATTGAAAGGCTGCATCAAAGCCTACTCAATTGTTCTTCGCCGAACACAATGTTGTAGCGTACTTCGAGAAGTCTAATAAGTCAAAGATATTTGATGAAATGAACGATTTCCTCAAGAAATCCAACACTCAATTTGCTTTAACTGTGAATCCTGTAATATGCAAGCAGAGGATTGCTGAATTTTGGGACTCGGCCAAAAAATCTGTTGATAGCAACGGGGTTGGTAAAATTGACTCTAGAGTCAATGGGATTGAGATTAGTTTGACTAAAGAAATGATCCGGAAGCATCTGAAATTCAATGATGCAGGAAGTGTTTCTGATTACAAGTCTGAATTGTACTTAAAGACGTACGAAGCAATTGGGTTTGGGGGTGACTTAACTTGTGGGACCATAAAAAAGGGACAACTACCCTATGTTTGGCGATATCTTGCTCATACCATTCTCCACTGCCTATCTCACAAGAAAACTTTGTGGGATGAACTTGCTGCACCTCAATCATCCGCTTTTCATGGATTGGTAAATGGGCTCAACTTTAACTTTTCAAAAATGATATTTGATGGAATGCTGGAAAATCTAAAACTTAAAAGGATCTTTTACATGTACCCCAGATTCATCCAACACATTCTCAATTGTGAATTTCCAAATGTGCAAGTCTCTGATCAACATCTTAAACTAAAATCTTTTACAAGTAAAACATTTTCTAACATGCAAGTGAACAAAACTGTTTTTCTTGGTAAAGACACCTCACACCCTGTGCCTAAGGCCGGGAGTGCTCCTGAGCAAACTACTCCTAGTGACAACATTGTTATACCAACAAGTGTTGAGCCCACACCAGACCGACCATCCTCTTCCACTGATACACAAATTCCCACCAAAAGGAAGATGTCCACATCAAAAACCACACCCAAAAATACCACACGCACTCCAAAATTACCCAAAAGGAAGAGGAATATGTCTCCTTTACCTAGACCCTCCACAGGAGTACCTCAGAATGAGGGTGATATATCACCTTGGCCACATGAAGTAGATTCCCCAACCCTTATTGCAGGGAATATACTGCTGGACTTGGTTCAATCACCTAACCCACATTCTGCTGATAAGGTGACTTGCAGTAGTGATGAAGCAAGTCAGGTGGAAAAGGCTGACACTACTCATGAAGTCCCACTGGACCCTGAGGACAGTGCTAACATCATTAAGACCCAATCCACGATAACTGTTTCTGTCAGGGAACCTATTCAGGAACCTTTGATTGACAACAGGAATCCCAGGTGCCAAGAAACCATGGGTGCTGAGCATGAACAAGGTCGGCTTGTTTGCACTTCTTTGCCAAAAGATACTGGCAAAACACCAGTTGAGAGCAGCATGACACATACTGAATTGATAGTTCGATGTACAAAATTTGAAAATGAATTGGCAGCTCTCCGTGTAATTGTGAGAGCCCAAGGAGAAGAAATTGAACGGTTGAAGGCAGGACAATCTGTGAAAGCCACTGATAGGTAAGGTTGTCAACCATACGTTTGGAAGCGTTTCGGGATCTCCACTTAAGAAATTGGCCAAGCAAATCTGGAGATCTTGTGACTTTCCAGAGGAACCTTAGGAATGGGTTTCAGGATCCCTGGAACACAAGATATAATATCTTTCAACTTCTGGAGCTCCCTAGCGATATTTGGATGAATACCTGCATCACAAGGAGCACCCTGGTTAGAAACGACATGAACTGAATTGGACACATTACCTAGGCCAGGATTCTGGACTGGGATCCTGGGATTATATCCATAGCTCGTTGGGATGCTCGGCTCTGTAGTGGCTACTATTTGCATGGGGATGAAGTCACCATCATGCACATCTGAGGAGCTGGTCTTGAAGATTCCTGCAGAAACAGAAGGGTTAGAGTATTGATATCCTTGGGGATTCTGGCTTGGATTCCAAGCAGAAAAGGGATATCCTTGAGATGGTGTGGCTAAGGATCCCGACGGTAGTGGAATCCAAGGATCCTTGTAGCGCGACTGCGAGGATTCTGGTGGGACAGCTCCTGAGAATCCAGCAGTACTCCCTGCATACCCAGCGGCCTGAGAAGTCATTGTAGGGGCTGTAGTGAAGCCTGGTGCTGATTTGTAATTGTAGCGAGACGGATCTAAGGATCCCGAAGCATTGAAGTCGAGATGCCTGGGAAATAGAGGACTTTGTTCCTCCATAGGTGTCTTGGACTTCTTAAGCTCTTCAATCTCCTTCATCACCGTTTGATTGGTATTTTCTTGCTGATCCATTTGACTTTTCAACTGTCTTATCAAAGCAAACAAATCGTTGTTAGTAATAACAGGATCAACAGATTGAACCTGGGATCCTGTGAAGACAGGATAGTCAGTTTTTCTCGGCTGCTCGTCCACTTTCTTCAGTCGGTCATTATTTTTCTTCTGGCTTCCCAGAGCGGAAGGAAGAGGAGGGATAGAGGATGATGTAGAAGCCGAGACATATATTTGTTGGTTCGACATTCTCGAAGATCAAATGGAGCGAATGTGAGGTAGTGTGCTTGTAAATAAGCACCAGTTGCCCCACGGTGGGCGCCAAACTGTTTTGGTCAAAAATTCACAAAGGAATTTCGTATTCCAAACTTAGAATGTGAGGTAGTGTGCTTGTAAATATGCTCAAAAATGTAAGATTGAACACAAGGATGTAACGAGGGAAAATCCAGAATCCTTTGAGTTTCCTCTAGGAATCCTAGCAAAAAACCTCGGGAGCCGGCCTGAAGAGCCTGCTGCCTAGTTGTTTTATTAATACAAAACAAAGAATTATAGAGTTTTGGAGGTTTGATTGATTTACACTAAGTGTTTACAATGATTGTAGGCTAACGGAGCTATAGTGCGTCAGGTGTGTGTCTCTAAGTCAATCGAATCCTCGTTTATATAGGAATTACAACAATAACAAACTTTCCGGGATTCCCGAGATCCTATCGTCCAACTAACTTGAACGTTACAAGCCTCTCTGTTCACTTAGTCCACGATCTTCTTTAACTGAAAGTTGTATTTCGGAAGTAGTTGGTGACTTCAACGGTACCTGGTCATATAGACACGTGGCAAATATAAGGGTTAGTTAAATAAAACAAATCAGGATACATGAACGAGTGGGATTCCCAGACGATAATAGGATTCCTGAACCACATGAGCTTCCTGAGAGCATCCTGAAAATATACCCTCAACAGTATGGTTTCAAACATTAAAAAAAAACCGAGGCTTTTTGGCCGTCATGCAATGGGGTGAAGGTAACAGATGGGCTGTTTCCTAGCGAAATCTGGAGGCCAGGGTTGGGTGTGAAACTCCTCGAAGGGGCCGTTAGCTGTGATGTTGAGTTCATTAGCAACTTGGCTGTGAAAAGGGCATCCTCTGCGGTGGGCCTTATGCGTTGTCTCCCAGGCCTATAGGACCCTCAAAGCGAGCTCCTTTTGCTCCGTTCTTGTATAGAGGTCGCTAAGTTGTTGTCTGGCCACATGGATTCAAATCGTAATTAACTCTAGTTATAATAAATAGAGAATATTAGTAGATTTCACTTAACCCCTATAATTCAACTGATGTCACAAAATAAGCTCTTATGTATGAATCGTAATAAATTAAATTTAACCCTGTGTAATCAAACTAAAGTCACAAAATAAACTCTTACGTGTGTGAATCATAATAAATTAAATTAAATAGATGAGTAATAATAGGTATCAATCATAGAGAGAAGTTCACGTAAGAAGTTTATGCAAAATAAGAAGGATAAGAAGGAGGGCAAATCTGGAAACATGCATATTTTTCACTTTCCCCCCAATTATTAAAACGTTTATAACTTTTACATACGATATTATTTTTTTATAAAAATTTCACCATAAAAACTAGCGTTTTTTATCTTTAAAACCCATACAATATTGGTATATATTTAAAAAAATAATAATTTGTGAATGAGCTGAACATATAACACAACGACCTGAACATATGACACAATAACACAATGACTTGAACATATTACACAATGACACAATGACCTGAACATTGTTCAGATCATTGTGTCATTGTGTCATATGTTCAGGTCATTGTGTCATTGTGTTATATGTTCAGGTCAATTGTGTCATATGTTCAGGTCGTTGTGTCATATGTTCACGTCATTGACATAATTTTTTTATTTTATTTTTTATATAGCAATATGGTATGGGTTTTAAAGATAAAAAAACGTTTGTTTTTATGGTGTAATTTTTATAAAAAAATAATATCGTATGAAAAAATTATGAAGGTTTTAATAATTGGGGGGAAAGAGAAAAGGGGGCAATTTGACCAAATTACCCCTCCGTGTACCTGACAATTTATTTTTGAGTTTTAATTAAGGGATTAAATCTGGGTCATTGATCATCAGATCTAACGGATGAGAAGGCTTCTTATCCTACTTATTTTCACCTAACTTCTCATTATAACCTCACTCATCAATCATAATATATTAAATAAAGTAGATGAATAATATGTTTTGTCGTTGGATTAGTTAATAGATTTGTAATTGTTTTTGCTTGTTACACATTTTGATTTGATAAAAAAGATGTTTGTCAAGTTCATGGTACCATTAAGTAAATAAATATGTATAATCTTATAATATCTTTAAATAAATAAGTGTATACTTTTTCTCCGACCCATTATGACCTGACTTGTTTTTCCTGACCCATTTGAATCGACTTGATTTGAGCTGACCTATTTTTTTTTTGCCCCTACTTACAAAAACTCTGGATTCTTCACTTGGCTACTACTACTTTGGTACACATTTTGTAAGTATGTTCTACAATGGTCTGATACTTTTATACAGGTGCAAAAAATAAACTCAATGTTTCAAATAACTTCCACCGACCTGCTGCAACGCTCGGTCATTATTTTTAGAAAAATTGGAATTTAATAATACAAGTTTTAAGTGATTGGCGGATAATAATATGAGTTTCACATTTGTATCACAATAATACGAATTAAACATGTTGGTGATTATAATGATACCTCATTATTTTTTTTATCTTTCGATTAGGGTTCGATTAGGATAATAATATAAGGTTTCTTCATTTTCTTTTTGTTTTTTTCTCTTATCTTTCGATTAGAGTTGATTCGAACCCTAATCGAAAGATAAAAAACTAACGGCGTATCATTATAATCACCAACATGTTTAATTCGTATTATTGTGATGCAAATATAAAACTCATATTAATATCTGCCAATCACTTAGAACTTGTATTATTAAATTACAATTTTCCTTATTTTTAATCAAATTTATAAATATAACAATTCCAATTTGAAAGGCATAGTCATGTTTCCTATCTTTGTGTTGGTTGGCCACAACTTTTTAGTGCTTTGTACACTTTGGCCCCTGGATTTTTAAGTTTTCTATGTACTAATTTTGTGTAATCAGCTACACGTGTTCTTGGGGAGATGACTATCCCACTTTATTGACACCATTTTCCTAATTTCTCATATATTGCGCCTCCTTTCTTCTGCTCTTTTTGAAGCTCTTCTTCATCGCTTAACAGTTCTTCAAATGCAAGTTGTTGGTGCTTGATCTCTGATTACAGGTTCGTTTTCGCATGTTTGCTTTGTGTTTAATCGCTTTCACTCTGCTTCGATTTTAGTTTCTCTAGATTTTGGTTTCTTCGGTCCTCCGGTTTTTCTTCAGTGGCTCTTCTTAGTTTTAGTTTCAGTTGCTACTTCTATTGTTAATTGATTTCGATTGTCGTAGGTGTGGTTTGCGTTTGCTGCTGCTGTTCTTCTATTTTTCCCGTCAATTGACCACTTAGACATTTGTTATCTCCATTCGTCTTTGCGTTTTGGTTTCTTTTTGTGTTTTTGGTACTAAATCGGAGTCTAAAAACAACATGCAGTTACAATCGGTGTTTTAGTGTATACTTTTAGGTCCGTTGTTGGGGGGGGGGGTTTTTGTTTCTGGATTGGTATTTGTATTTGCTACCTTTAAGGTGTTCGATGAAATGCTATATTTTCTATTTTGTTACTGCTTTCGTTTGTTCAAGTGTAGAATCGATATGTTGTTCCAATCGTTTGTTTTGTGTGTAGTTGAGGTCTTCGATTTGGGATTTCTGTCGACTTAGTTGTTATTGATTTTAACTTAGTTTTTACAAGAATTGTGTTTCTGAGTTTTTCTGTGTAATTGCCGCCTACACGATCAAATGTTGCTTTTAGTATATCGTTATTGTTGAGTTTCTCTGTTAATTCGTTACAATTTGGCTACTATTTATTCTTTGTCGTGTGACTAAGCTGAATATATGCATATCATTAATCCTTAAAAAATCTTTTTTGACTTTTGAAAGTGGAGTGTCATGACTGCTTATAGGTTGGTTACTGATTTCTCTTTTTCATATGTTATAAATCCTTAGAGAATCTTTATGTAGGTTAACATGTACATCCACAGGTTTTCTCAATGTAACTGTAGCTTAATTGGTGATAAATGTAAAAATGAAGAGCAAGCATAAAGGCTTTTAAGAAAATAGAACTCTTCCTTTTAACTTTTTAAATTTGAGTGTTCTAATGATGTATCCATAAGAGTAATAGAGTACTACTATAGTCAGTAACATGTTCACTTATTATTTTGGTAATAGCCATCCAGAAAACTATAGAAGTGTTAATGTATGCTAAATAGTTCCTTTGCTTATGTCAGATGCAACCTCCTTCATGTATAAAACATTAATTTTATTTGTTTCATTCATTTTCATTTTTCTTAATTTACTTGCAGTTTGTTTCTTTTTCTTTAGTTTTAATGTTTGAGGTATAGAAATTCTATAATTCTTATTCTACTCATTTTTGTTTGTCTTATTGTCCCTCATTTTCTTTCTGCAGGCTGTTGAACCTTTTCCTACAGCTGAAGGTGCATTTTTTTTACTTTTCTTTGCTGATTTAGTTTGATGTTTGAGTATGATTTATGTTTCAGACGTGAAAACAAAATCTTTAGTTTGTTTAAAGTGTGATTTGGTTTGTTGTTTAATGAAAAATACACTTATGAGTCAAAGATAAAGAATATGTTTGTATGAGGTGCATTTTTTTTATTTTATTATTTTAGTTTACTTTGCTGATTAAGTTTAGATGTTTAAGTATGATTTATATTTCAGATGTGAGAACACAAATTTTGGTTTGTTTAAAGTGTGGATTTGTTTGCTATTTAATGAAAATTAAACTTATGAGTCAAAGATAAATAATGTGTTTTTATGGTGTTTATTGTTTTACGACTGTTCTTTACATTTTTTTTCTGTTTTTATGTGCAGAACCGTGTATTAGAGAATTCTGCTTTCTATTTGAAGGTATGCATTCTTCTTAATCTGTAGTTAGTCTGCAACAATTCATTTTTACATGTTTATATAACTACATCTCCTATGTTATGCGACCAGCGGTAGTAATTAGACAAACTAAACGAAGACAGTCAAACGACAAAACCAACAACACCATGGTCGATGGTGGCCCGCCGCAACGCGCGGGCTGGGTCACCATCTTGTTCAGATTAAATACCAATCCTAATCCAATTCCAACCTTGTTGACCTGCCTTACTCAATTAAATATTTATTTAATTCAAGATTAGCCCAACATTTAGCACAATAAATATCGACAGAAACGAATATATAATTAGATAAAAAAAACCAATATAACCACAAAAGTGAACGATTGAACGTATGCCCACTCTTATAACAATGAAGAACAAGTAAAACATAAAAAACTTCTATCAATGCTACGCATAGTCATAATCACAATAATAAACAAATCAAATATTATGACCATATGATTATATATATTTACAAAAATAATTGGTTGTCATAGCTACAAAAACACTATTTATATGTTGATCAATGAGGGCATGACACGTGTCATGTCTAACCACTAATAGCATGACACGTGTCATGTCTAACCAATACATGTTTTCCACCCAATAATTAAATGACACGTGTCATGTTGTTTTTCTTATTTTACGTTTCATAGCGCTTAACTTTTTTACTTTCGTTTTTAGTATACTTTTAAAGTTTTCGACTTACGTCATCCTTTATAGTCGTTAAAAGGTGACCCGTCGCAACGCGCGGTGGTCAACTTTCAGACCACTTTTAGAGTTTTTGACTTTGCTCACAGCGTTTTAAAAAATGGGTGTTAGGTTGCGTGTCATGTACATATGGTATTTTTTCAGACTTAAGCGCAAGTGGTCAACTTTTAAATCACTTTTAGAGTTTTCGACTTTGGTCACGGCGTTTTGGAAAATGGGTGGCCCACCGCGAAGCGCGGGCGGGTCACCATCTTGTTAACGACTAAAATGAATCGACCAAAATAAATATACAAGTTTGTTCTACGAATTAAAGATGAAACAACAATGTCTCGGTGGTATCTCAGTGAAAGCTTAGAGCTCTGGCAAAGTCTTTTTGGGCGACCTGGGTTTGAATTTGGAGAGGGAGAGTTTTACCATCCGGCCTTAAGTAGAGATGGGTTTCTCCCAGAATGATGTATGGAGATGGTGTCCTGACATTCTCATAACCCGTCGATCGGGGCACGGTTAAGATACTCGCGTTTATGCCGATGACGGAGGCCCGAGGGCCATGATTCGACTGAAATAGCTGTTCAATAAATATAATATTAATAAAAAATAAACCCTTCCTGCTTGCTTTTTAACTCCCTTTTTCTTCGTGGCTTCTTCCTTTCTTCGTGCAACTTTCTTCTTTTTTCCTTTAACTCTTTTTTTTTTTATTGAAGCAGCCTTATTACTTCGGTCCAATAGCCGTAGCCCAAACGCATTTTAATCCATGAACCAATAAACCCAATCCAATCAATAATATAATGATTCGCTTTTATTTGAAGTTTTTTTATTATTATAATTTTTTTTTTTGCAGATTAGAAAAAAAAAATATATCAAATAGGTTTTAGTCGGTGGCGGACGTACATAGGGGGTGGGTGGTCAAGCGACCACCATCGATTTTGTACTAATAGTGGAACGTTATTAAACGGAAATCCAATGATCATCATAAATAAATACAAGTGACCATCATTTATTAACAAAATACAATATAGATCAATGGTAGCGCCGTGAGTTTCTGTTTGAGCTGGTTCAAGTTCGATCCCCGTTTCAAGTTTCTTTTTTCTTTCTTCTTTTTTAATTAATTAATTTATTCTTTTAACTTGAAAACGGGAATAAAGAGATAAAAGGGTAAAATCCTAGTCGCAGCAGCCAGCCAGGAGCCGAGAGGCGAGAGCAGCCTGCCTCTCCTCCTCTCCTCTCCTCCTCTTCTACCTAGTCCTCAACTCCTCTCTCTCAGCCAACAACGCTGCCTCTCTGCTTCTCCTCCCTAACTCAGTCCTCGTCTGTCGTCTCCTCTCCTGGCCGACAACAGCGTTCTCTCAGTTGGCTTTCACTCTCTTATGATTTTCGTCTGAATTAATGTTGTCTTCTAGAAATCAAGTAAGCTACTCTTGTTTATCTTAATTTCGTATGTATTTATTTCTTCACTTCATTTTAAGTAGCATCTGTTTGTTCATTTTATGTGCTCTGATTTCATATTACTTGCATCTATGCTATTTCCGTTTAAATTTGAGGTTTAAAATTTTTTTGTGTTTAACTATTAAGAATTGAGGTTTCAATTTCAATGTTGTTTATCATGTTGATGCGTTAGTGCCTTAGAGATGCTCTACCTTAGGTCATTCTGTTATTTTGTGTTTGTATGACTGAAGTAAGTTGTGTAAATACCTTACATCATGAAAAGTATAGATTTTGCTATTGAACTTTATGTAGTAAACATGTTATTAGGTTACTATGTAGCTTATTAGTTAAAGAAATTTGGCTGATGTTGTTTCTATAATAAATTCACTATGCCTGATGGTATGATCCTAGCTTAATATTATTTTACCTGACTCGACCCGACCCGTAAAATTTATGGTCGATATTCATATAAAAATATCTTTAACCCCCCCCCCCCCCCGCGAAATAAATTTCTGGGTCCGCTACTAGTTTTAGTTGAAAGAGTATTTATCAAAATAAGTGTTTTTTTTTTTGTTTCAAAGTTCTAATTTCATTGGATAACTTAATTTTTTTAAATTACTAAGTGGTTATTGATTTAATATAGTATCAACTTAGAAGTATAATATCTTTCAATAGAATTTAATTATTATACTTCTCTAAAATCTTAAAAGTTATACTAAAAGAATAAAGAAAAACAAATGTTTAATTCTTTATCAACTTTACAATACTAATTACTAAAATGATCAGGGCTTGTTAAAAATTTCTTTTTTAAAATGAAATTTTCTTAAAAGATTCATTTATTACACACCCATTTATATCGGATAAAAATTTATACTAAAAAAATTATTAATTAAAAAAGTTTAAGAAAAAAATTCTAATATAATAAAAGGATATTTTGTTCAAATACAATATCTAAAAAGGCTTTTTTTTATATTTTTTTATTTCCACTAAAACTTTACATCTTTATTAAGCTATGGCGCATATCAACCTCAACCAGCAGCATGATCCTAATTGGTATTTTCATTCGGGTGCTACGGATCACATGACCAATAACACAGGTAACTATGACTCCTATTATGTTAATAATGGTTTTTTATAAAATATTATTGTTGGTAATGGTTCACATGTCGCCATTCAAGGTACGGGTTCTAAAACTCTTTCTCATCCTTTTCCCCATTTTACACTTCATAATGTCTTATATGCTCCTCACCTATTAAAAATCTTCTTTCAGTTTGTAAATTCACCACTGAAAATAATGTTTTTGTTTAATTTGACAGTTTTGGTTTGACTGTGAAGGATTTCAGGACCCGAACTCCTATCCTCCGGTGTGACAACAAAGGAGATTTGTACCCGCTCATAAATGGATCCAAGCTCTCTTCTCCCTCTACCCACCTCTAAATCAATAAGGATCTATGGCACCAACGTCTCGGTCATCCGGGGCCTTTGTCTTCTAATTTTTCGAATAATGGTGTTTCTAATTTTGTTTCTCGTATTAAACCATCTCATATTTGTTCCTCGTGTGTTTTGGGAAAGCATGTTAAACTCCCATTTATGTATTCAATAAATTGTTCCAGTTTACCTTTTGATATAATACACATTAACTTATGGACATCTCCCGTTGCCAGTTCGGGTGGACATCGTTATTACTTAATATTCTTAGACGATAAAACCAATTTTCTATGGTCTTTTCCTCTTTCTCAAAAATCTCAAGACTTCTCAATTTTTAAGAACTTCTTTAAATATGTCCAAACACAATTCCATTTAACAATAAAATCGATCCAATGCGATAACGGTAAAGAATATGATAACAATCTTTTCCATCAATTTTGCAAATCAAATGGGATTGTTTTTCGTTTCTCTTACCCTCACACCTCCTCACAAAATGGAAAAGCGGAACGCAAACTCCGTTCAATTAATAATATTATTCGATCTCTTCTCTCACTTTCTTCGGTGCCACAATCATTTTGGCCACATCTTCTCCAACATGCCACTTATCTACATAACATCACCCCAAATATAGTCCATCGGCTTCTACACTCCAACCCATCTCCTCTACCATCAAACACCCACTTACGATCACCTCAAAGTCTTCGGTTGCGCCTCTGCTTTCCCCTTTTCCCATCGACCACTATTCATAAACTACACCAACGGTCGACGCCCTGTGTCTTTTTGGACTACCCCTCGAACCATCGCCGGTATCAGGGCCGGCTCAAACTTTTTGGAGGCCCCAAGCGAACTCTAAAATTGGGGGGCCTCAACTCTTACTTTACTTTTGATTTTTTCGAATAACCCAATTCATAACTTTTAATTGCAAATTAACATATGGTATTATCGTATAATAAATATAAAACAATCAATAAAAATTAAGTTTTGAACTACTATAAAAAAAACTGATGTCATTTCTATATAAGCATGATTAAATATTTAAATCATGAACCATAAGCACTTAAATACCATCAATTTGATTTGCAAAATATAGTCAAATACACAACCATCAAGATAATATCAAGCCTCTAATACAACTAAACTCAGATAAGAATAATATAGCATCAATTGTCTTTTTATGTTATAATGACATCATATTAAAACATTAAGTTTTAAATTCATACTCATAAAAATTATTAAAACCAAGTTTTAAAGAGGATACAAATTAAAACATCGGTAAATGGAAAACCAAACTCGGATTGTATAAAAATACTTGTGTAAAAACGTAAAATAAACTATTGTTAGAAAAATGTAAGAAAGAAATAGAAGAGCTAAAGGATATATGAAAAATAAATTGTTAAAAATACTTACCTTTAATATAAGAAATTAAGAAAAGAAAAAAAAAACATTATGGGTTTGAAATGAGAATTATGTGAACAATGAAAGATTTGAATTTGGTTTGCGAAAGAGGATAACAAAATAACACCTGCTCCACAATCACTTTTAAGTTTTAACGAGGTGTCAACCGCGCGTTGCAGCGGTACGCAGATTGCATCAAAGTTACAAATGGTGTTACAAATGTAGATGAAACGTAGTATTACAAATCTAGATGAAATATAGGTCAAGGACATATACATACATTTTCTCTAATGGTAAATTTGAATCACTGACGGGGACATTACCCACCCAATAGAATATTCACATACATAGGTTTAGGTATATATAACATTATTATACTCATTAATTGTACATATTTTTTTACTCGATCTAAAAAAAATTAACCTCCATCAAATTAGTTTTTATATAACCATTACTGTGACTTCATACCTTAAAATTACATTTGAACGATTCACCACATGCATTTGATAAAAGTTACAACGTCTATATTAGACTCCTTTAGGAATCTATAACTCTCGAACAAAAAAACTATAACAAAATAATTCAATACGATAAAAGTAAGCATATGTAGCCTAGAAGAAAAAGGGCGTGCAAGTAAAATTGTAAGAACATCGACATGAGATCGATTAGGATTCTTCATAATCCTCTGTAGTTATCTTCATTCATTCAGGTCTTTAACTAAAAATACAGTCAAGTTATTACTAATCACATAATTACCCGCACAACCTTCTAAACCCATAAAAACAAAACATGTTTAAGAAATAAAAACATTTTCATCATCGATTTCATAACTCTAACTATCATAAAAAAATCTATAACAATATTAGTCATAAGTTAAAACATAGTGTACCTTGCCTAGAAAAAAATATATCCATAACTCATAATCAGTTATGTTTGGCGTGACAATTGAATTGCGGAATTTGTAGTATCAAAATAAATTGAGAAAATCTAGACGTCACTTAAAAATGTAGACCTATAGAAACTTTTTTCAACATTGAATTACTTGATCTAATGGTTGTAAACAGTTTTTTTCGATTTATTCTTTTTTCTCCGTAATTTCACATGAGGTCAACATTATTTTAATAATTTGTCTGATTTAGTTACTAATGTTTAATATTTTTATGTTGTTTGGTTTGAGGAAGTAAACATAGATTAGTAGTTATGTTATAGATTAGTAGTTATGTTTGGGCTGAGAAACAGAACATAGGTTTGTGCGCTTTGCTAGAAGTGGTGGGTCTAGAAGTGTTATGCAGATTTAATTAAAAAAAAAACAGAACCGCGTAGGAACAACCGCGACCTGCATTAAGGAGGTGAAGACGTCCGTCCGCTAAGCTAAATCACATTTGTTAACTTTTATCAACCTTAATTTATTTTAATATGAAAACGTTTTTTTGGCTTCTTGAGGAAGAAAGTTGATTGTACAGATTTAACTAAAAAAAAAAGAGATCCGTAGGTCGAACCCGAGACCATCATTAAACAATTAAGATCCTCGGCCGGCTGGAGCAAATTCACGTTTGTTAACTTTCTTCAAGCCAAAGGTATTTTATAGTAAAGAGAATTTTGATTTCTTCTAGAACCAAGTTGATTATTGTGTTATATAGGAATACAGAATCTCGAGAGAGAATTAGCGGGAAAAACGGCAAAAAAGAAAATAAAAATAGGTAACAAAAGATATCGAACCTCGGAGGACACGTTGTGCCTAAAGAACTTAACCAATTGAACTACTGGATAAACTAGAGATATTTTCCAACAGATTCTATTAATATAAAACCGTTTTGCACCAAAATACTAAATATCAGATTTTCGAAATGGGGGCCCTAAAATTTTGGGGGCCTCAAGCCCTTGCTTGGGTTGCTTGGCCCATTGGGCCGGCCCTGGCGGGTATAAGTGCTACAACTAGGGGTGTAAATGAGCCGAGCTGCTCGTGAGCTACTCGAGATCGACTCAATAAAAAGCTCGAAACGAGCCGAGCTTTAACGAGCTCGAGCCGAGCTCGAGCTTTGAGATAGGGCTCGTTTAATAAACGAGCTCGAGCCTGAGCTTTACATATCGAGCTCGAGCCGGCTCGCGAGCCTTATCGAGCTTTTTTTATGTAATTATTATTTAATTTTTTAAATATATTTAAAAAATAATGATTATTATATATAAAACTATGATAAAATAAGTAAATAATATGTATTATTTTCTATATAAAAAGGTATAATTCTAAATATATACAAATTTAATTATAAAAATATATAAAAAAATTAATAATTAATGATATACGAGCCGATCCCGAGCCGAGCTCGAGCTTCAAAAATATAGCTCGAATCGAGCCGAGCTCGAGCTCGAGCTCTGTTAAATTTAAACGAGCCGAACTCGAGCCTAGACGAGCTCGGGCGCTCGGCTCGTTTACACCCCTAGCTACAACCCCTCCACCCGTCAGATAATCATCTCTAGATATGTTCTATTTTATGAACACATTTTTCCCTTCTCCCAACAATCACAACAGCCGCCCAGCACCCCCTCCCCCTCTACGTCTGATCCCACCCCCCTCCTTATGGCCCAATGCCTCCCCTCCTTCTTTTCCTACGGCCCAATCACCCACCTCCCCATCGGCCCAACACCCTTGTCCGGCCCATTCCCCTTTACCGAATTCCGCAACCACTTCTGATCACGGATCACCCCACCGTTTGGCTTTTTAATAAAGACCCAGCGGTTAAAAAACACACATAAATTAACTTAAAAATCACAAAAGAAAAACAAAAATTATATGTTTTAATTAACATAAATCCATAAACTAAAACTTTAACTAAGTTTTTCAATATTTAATGAAACTCAAAACGCCTTTCTTTACAAAGTCTTGCATTGAATATCCTTCAATAAATACTAATTAACGAATGCATTTAATTTATTAAAAAAAAAACTCGTTTAGCTTGCATCATTTTTGGCTTATAAATAGCACTTCTCCACATTGGAAATTTAGGTGTCATCACACAGAGATCAAAATACATCAATGGATTACCTTCCTTTGAATTCACAGAAAACACTATGTTTCTTAACTATTTTCTTGGTTACTTCTTCAGGTAACTCTTTTCATATCAGTTACTTGCAGCTGTTGTGACATCATATGCAGATCATGTTAGATCTTCGATTGCTTGGATATTCCAGAAAGCGTGTTATCACTTTCGGATTGAATATTTCGAGGGTTCACTCGTAAATATCAATCGGATACGATCTGGAAACGACCCATGAATATTTCGAATTTTGAATGAGAAATCGAACCAGAGAATATTTAGAAGATGAAGTGATCGATCAGTTTCAACAACAGGTATATGCAGTTTTTCGATAACTGCATATACCCAATTTACACTACCAGTCCCTCGAGTTTTAATAAAGAGATTTTTCGGCCGAAAATAATTTTTGACACATTTTTACTAAAGGACTTTTAGTGTAAATAATTTTCGGGGCTGCCGCCCCTTGGACCCCGCTATCGGGGGCTGCCGCCCCCGAACCCCCGCTAACTCCATCGATACGAGTGTGCACTACCCCGCACCACCGAACCCGATCAATATAAGCTAGAGGACAAATCGATCCATAGTTAACCCAATTACACTAAAATACTAACAGATCATGTGAAAATGTTTAAATATATGTATATATCATAATTTATTATACAAAAGTTTAAGGGTGATTATATATAAACAATCATTTTGTTAAAAAAAAACAAGTTCAAAACTATCGTTTCGACCCAAAAGGTGGTTTGGGCCAAAACGACGTGACGACCCCTTAAAATTCCAGGGGGGGGGGGGGGGTGGTGGTGGTTTTTCTAATATTTAAAAAGAAAAAGACAACCCAAACGACCCAACCCTCGATCATTTTGACCAAAACGATCGTATTAAAATTATGTTCTTAGTAAAATTCATTGTTTATTTAGCCATAGCTAAAGTTTAATTTAATGTAGCAAAATGAATTATGTTTGCAGCTTGGCCATTTTCATCAAATAAAGAATACCAAGAAATTATATCTTCAGCAGCATGCACACCAGGTGATAATTACTGCACCAGGCTCTGCCACAATAAAAACGCCTTCTGTGCCGATGATAAAACGTGTGTTTGCAACCCTGAAAAACTGCTGCTAACTCCTTCAAGCTCACCAACATATGATGACCAGTTGTTAGAATGTGACACTGAATTTTGCAAGATTGTTTGTGAATCCAAACGTGCTTTTTGTGAAGATGGTAGGTGCCATTGCACTGGGGAATAACTGGCTATGTAAACTTAGTTATTACTGATTATCTTGATGTAACGGTTTTGCAATTGTAACGAGTGAATGATGAAATTTGGAAGTTAAAGAAGTTTTGATTGCAATAACAAGGAAGTTAACCAAATTTTTACATGATATAATTAAGACATTTTGATAAAAGTGGCAGCGTGTTTGGTTTTTCGGTAGTGTAGCAAACATAATGGAAATACAATGGAAGACTATCCAATACCGATTTGATGAGGACCAACCGCTCACCCATGGAAATATGTCTCAATTATTTCCAGGCCGAAAGCTTCCTCTGAAAAGTATTTATCACCGACTCCCAATTCTTTTTCAAGTTTATGTTGGCTCCTACCAACAATCCAAGATAGTTGATAGGGAACACGTCAGACGTCTTTCTCATGATTTTCCCATCGTCCATGTTTATCCCATAAGAGCATTCACGGTGGGTTCCTTAAAAAATATGTGAGTGTAAATCTGTATAATTTAAGGTTTAGTTGTGAGTGGTTGTGAGTAGAGGAGAGAGAAAAACTTTACAAAATCTGTATATTTAACAAAAAGTTTGGTGATTTGTTAAAATTTGGGGATTGGAAGAGAGAGAAAATGTAATGATAAAAATATAAAAAGTTTATTTAATTATGGTTGTGAGTGAAAAAGAGAGAGAAAAGTAATAATAAAAGTATAAATTATAAGGATAAGGATAGGGAAACTGCTGTGAATGCTCTAAATGCCACATTTCGCCAAGTTAATCCGCAACCCTAAAAGGAGAAAAAAAACACCACAGCAAACATCGTAGATTGTTAAAATTGCCATCCGACCACTACCCCAAAAGCATAGCGTCGGCCGTGAAGAACAAATATGGGGATAGAGGATCTCCTTGGCGAATACCTTTGAAACAAATAAACTCTTTAGTTGGAGATCCATTAATGAGGACCGGAGTTCAAGAGGCGGAAACAACCCCTTTCACCCAAGTTCTACAACGTCCCGAGAAATTCATTTGATCGAGGATGCTATCCAAAAAACTCCATGCAAAAGAATCGTAAGCTTTTTTAAAATCTATCTTAAAAAACATAGTTTAATGTTTCGTCTTTTTAAGCCAAGACAGGGCTTCATTAAGGATAAGGGGGCCATCAACGATGTTACAACCCGCCACAAGCACCATTTGTAATTCCGGTATAACCGAGTCCATCACAGATTTCATACGATTAGCCAAGACCTTTGACACCACTTTAGGCAAAATGAATTATATTTTGTAGCTTGGCCATTTTCATCGAGTAAAAAACACCAAGGAATTAGTTCTTTATTAGAATTGCTGCTAATTCCTTCAAGCTCACCAACATATAAATATAATGACCCGTAGTTTGAATGTGAAACTGAAGTTTGCAAGATTTCGTTTATTCAAAGTTAGTTTATTGAATCGATTGTGTTCATCAAAGATCAAGGGCCAACACATACTTGAGCCAAATAGTGATTATTGTAGTGAGTGTTGACCATAATAATAGGATCTACCTATTATGCTATGCAACTATAGAAGCTAAAACATTAAATAACTAGACTTGCTTTCTAAAGTGTATTTGAGGTCGATCATTTGGACTTGTTTAGTAACTTAAATTTCACCGCCTTCATGAGCTATATATATACAGAAGGTACTTAATATTTTACCCTTGTAAGTTGTATGTGATGTGTTTACATTGAGGGAACACTCAAATGTGAAATGTATTACTAAATAGCATGTGTGAGGTAACGAATGCCAAGTTAATTCATGGAAGAGGCAAGCACAATTACAATGATAGAATAAATTAGAGCGGATTTAATAAGAAGAACTGTTAACGTTTTGAAGGTTACTAAATGAAAGGCTCCTTGTTTTTTTTTTTGAACGGCCAACGAAATATTATAAACAAAACCACCGAGGAGGTGGAAAAAGTACAATACAAATCAATAAAAACCCCAAAACCATACGAGGATTAACCCCCGCTTACATTACTTAGATTGAAAACACACCATTGCTCCCAAGATAATCTCATTTTCGACCGGCTTGTGATCCAAAGATGACTAAGAATCTTTATGTTTTCAATGATCTTCGTAATCACCAAAGGAGAGCGATTAAAGACTAAATCATTTCTTGAGCACCAAATACACCAAATTGTAGAAAGGATTACCACTTGAATAACCTTCTTCTTGACGGCACTTCCCCTAATGTACCGATGCATTACTAGTAGATTTTGTGCACTGAACATGTATAACGGATCGAGGCGACACCATCTACTAACAAAGTCCCAAAGTGATTGAGCTAATCGGCATTCAACAAAAATATGGTCCAAAGTCTCTACTACATCACCACAAAATGGGCATGCCACTGATTGAAGAAAAATACCCCTGATTTGAAGTGCATCAGCTGTTGCTATCCTTCTTTGCTTGATCCTCCATGCCAAGAATGACACCTTCTTTGGAACCCATTTGTTCCAGTCGAAAGTACCATCTACCACCATGTTTTTAGATTGAATCAGCATCTTCTTTAAGCTCTTAACAGTGAAGGTGCCCTCACTGTTTTTGTTCCAGCACCATTTATCCTCCTCCCCCCCCCCCATGTACCTGCAAGTTGTAAAGAGTAGCAACCAAACTATCCAATTCACATAGTTCAGCTAGAGTTTCAGGTTGTTTACGCCATTGAAAATTTAGTATAAATGAATTTGAAGATATAAGGATACGTTCAGCAACTTTGCAACCGCCGGAGGCTTCGAGGAGAAAAAGATTAGGGAACTGTTTCCGGAGAGGAGACGGGCCAACCCACCGATCAAACCAGAACGAAAGACTAGTACCATTGCCAACCTGCGCCTCTAATAGACACGACATATCAACCCCAAATTTCATTAGATCATTCGAACAAGCAGAAACTTGCTTCCAAGGGCCCGGAAGCGAAATTTTAACTGGAATAAAGTTCCATGCCCTACTGCTGCCATGAATATCCCAAATGATTCTTCGCCATGGAGCACTACTCTCATTTTTAAAGCGCCACCACCACTTCGCCATGAGCGCAATATTTGCGTCTTTAAGTGAGCCAAGGCCGAGTCCACCATATTCCACCGGTGCTATTGTTTTTTCCCAAGATACCCAAATGATTTTCCTACCTTCCACATTGCCTGACCATAAAAAGTCCCTCCTAATACCTTCCAAAATCTCAATAACCTTCGAAGGTGCACGATATAGTGAAAAAAAATATGTTGGTAATGAGGAAAGAACCGATTTGATTAATGTTATCCTACCCCCAAACGAGACCGTTTTAGTGAAAAAAAAATATGAAAGGCTCCTTGTACCCACTACAAGCAAATTGTTTGATTAAAATAAAAAAGAAGCTACAAGATACAAAATCGTATTCCATAGAGAATCAATATATATATACCAAGTCAATGGACTATTAAGGGATCAGTTTGTGTGGATATGAGACTTCAATTATGTGCATGTAGGAGATGGGAGATCACTGGTATACTCTGCAAACGTGCGGTGACACAATGTGTAACATGACCTTCGGAAACAACTCAACAAGTTAGGGTACTAGAAAATTGGGGTGCATGCTATTTACATGGAAACATGTTCACAATTTCAAGCTTTATCCAATAAACCATAGATCAATGTGACCAAGGCCTCATGTGCCAACTACTAGTCTACTATCAAACCACCAATTAATCATAAACAAGTTGGGAGACCAAAGAAACCAAGAAAAAGATTGGCAACTTATGTTGGAGGATGTCATAAAAAGGGGAGGCTGTCAAAGAAAGCTAAACAGTTACTTGTAGCAAATGTTACAAGAAAGAAAGGGCATAACTTGTAACAAATGTGTCTGGGAAATAACAAGTTTCGTTGGGAGACGTGAAGTTTGGTTTAGGGGTCTCTCATGCTATTCGTAATGGGCGTCCCCGATGCTATGGTAATTAAAACCCTCTACGACGCCATCACTATAATGCTTTACTTTCTCTCTTTTCTCAAATCCGATTGGTCTACTTCGTTTAAATGATTTTAAAAAAATTAAAAATAATAGTTGGATAATATATAAGAGAAGGGTTATAACTACACATATCATATCCTTTTATGAACTCACATCCTTAATTTATTTTATTTTACACATTCTTCTTGTATTCTTGTACATATTCATTGTAACCCGTAATGCAATTTCCTGTTTTAATTAATATTTTCTGTATTTATTAGATACACATGTAGTCATTATTGTAAATATCCTAAAATTATAAGGATATAATTCTAACTAGTGGTAAATTATATATATCTCCTCTTTTCTCTCCTCTCCCAGCCGTGACACTAATTATGCCGCCACCTTCTTTGCGCCGATCACCCTTCATCAGCCGTCCCCCTCCTCTTTTCTCCATGGCTCCGCAAACTATTCATCCCGCTCTCACTGTCATGAACATTAAAAACTTCATTGCCGTTACCCTTGAATTGAAAGACGGGAAGTATGTTACTTGGGTAGAATTATTTAAGCTTCATTGCAGAGCTTTCGGCTGATCTGAACATCTTGAACGTACCACCCATTCCCCCCTGCTGCTACCGAAGCCGACAAGGAACCCAAGGTCGATCTCGATCTCTGGAATCGAATCGACGCACTGGTCTTACAATGGATATACGGAACTATTGCGCGTGATCTTTTAGAGAATCTGATGGAACCAGATAGGCACGCTGCCACGACTTGGAAGCGTCTAAAGGAGATCTTCAATGACAACGAGAACTCTCGTGCACTATAACTCGAACACCAGTTCACGAATACCAGGCTTGACTCCTTTCCTGACATTACTTCTTATTGTCAAGCCTTAAAGGAGATTTCTAACCAACTCACGCCAACGTCAATGCTCCGGTGTCTAATCATCGTATGGTGCTACAGATGATATCCAGCCTCAATGAAAGTTACGATGGTGTCGCTATGCTCATCCAACAGTCCAGTCCCCTTCCAGACTTCTACACCGCCCAGTCTAAACTCATGTTGGAGGAGTCCTGTAAAACACTGACATGTCGCTTCTGCCTCCTTGGCTCTTCACGCTGCTGCCTCCTCCCAGCAACAACCGGTGGCGCCACCGGCTCCTCAGCAGTCGGGCGGCAGGGGGTATGCTAGACAGGATGGGGATCCTGCTCAACAACAAGATTATGGTCATGGCTCGTACCCCACTTTTGTTTACTATGGATGCGGTTGTGGCCACTGGTACAAGGGAAAAGGTCGCGGTCGCCCTCGAGGTCGCGGGTTTGCTCCTCCAAACCCTTCAGTCTTTGCGCCATATGCATGGCAGCCCCCCCACTAATGTGCCATATGCATGGCAGCCGGTTCCTGCACCTCCATGTCCCTACCCCACGGCCCCCACCATGCCTCCCTATCAGCGACCGGGTCCCCCTCCATCTAATGCCCCGATATTCTTGGTCTCCTCCTCAAGCCTACAACACATATGCGCATCAGTATACCCCGACTCAACTAGCTCAGGGGATGCATACCATGACACTCAACACTCGAGACAACAATTGGTACCTCGACACCGGTGCAACCAACCACATAGGTAAGCTCTCTTCTTATGTCAATAATGGTAGGTCAAGTTACATTATCGTTGGCTACGGGTCCCAAATCCATATTCAGTATATGGGCCACACCACCCTTTCCTCCCCATACCCACCTCTTTCTATCAAAAACATTCTTGTCTCCCCTTCTCTAATTAAAAGTTTTCTTTCTGTTAGACGTTTAACTACTGACAATAATATCTCTATTGAATTTGATGCTTTTGGTTTCTCTGTGAAGGATTACCCGACACGGCGACTTATCCACCGATGTGATAGTACAGGACCGCTCTATCCTCTCATGTCTCTTGCTTCACCAACTCAACCTTCTGCCTTTGTTGCTGTCTCAGAAGACCTTTGCCACACCCGCTTGGGTCATCCGGGATCATCTATCCTTCGTTTATTAAATAGTCGCAATTATATTCCTGTGAATAATTTTTCAAACCATTCATTATGGTCGTCTTGTGTGTTTGGCAAATCTACTAAGTTACCTTTTGTTGCTTCTTCTTCTATTACTTAGTCTCCATTTGATATTGTTCATAGCAACTTGTGGACCTCCCCGATTCCGAGTTCGGGTGGGCATCATTATTACGTATTATTATTAGATGATTATACTAACCACTTATCGACATACCCGCTTGCTAATAAATCATCCGTCTTCTCAGTTTTTATAAAATTCTACACCCTCATTGAAACTCTATTTTCTCTAAAAATAAAGTTTCTTCAATGTGACAACGGAACTGAATACAACAATAAATCATTTCATGACTTTTGTTCCATAACGGGTATGCAATTCAGATTTTCGTGTCTATATACTTCTCCATAAAATGGAAAATCTGAACGCAAAATTCGCATCATCAATAATACGATTCGGACCATTCTAAGCCATTCTTTCGTTCCCCCGTCATTCTCGCACCATGCCCTTCAGCTCACCACCTACCTTCTTAACATTCTACCTAGCAAAGTGAAAAACAATCTCACTCCCACTTATCATCTCTACCACAAACACCCCACATACCACCATCTTCGCACCTTCGGTTGCCTATGTTACCCTCTCCTTCCTTCTACCACGATCAATAAACTCCAATATCGTTCCACCCCATCTGTTTTTCTTGCCTACCCTTCTGATCACCGAGGCTACACTTGTTTTGACCTCTCTTCTCGTAAACTCCTCGTCTCATGACATGTCATCTTCGATGAGACCATCTTCCCCTTCTCCCAAACCCTTTCAACACTCCCCTCATACTCCTTCCTAGATAGCGAACCCCATCCCTCACTCTGGTCTCATGCTACACCCCCCAGCCCGCCACCATCTGACTCCACGGCTGGCCGATCTCCACCCTCCAGCCCATCACCTCCCCAGGCCCAACACTAACCGACCACTCCCCCTTCGCCGTACCAGCCCACTCCTTCCCCTTCACCTTCGGCCCAACCATCGAGCCCACCTGCGGCCACCTCTCCCGAGACCGAGTCCATGGCTGGCTCGTCTCTTGTGACCAGCCCTGCTGGCTCACCCCCCCCCCCCTAATTCCAACACCTTCTCGGCTCCGACCCCGACTCCACTACCCCCTACCCGGTCTATGCACACACGTAGCATGTCCGGGATTGTAAAACCAAAGCATCTCTTTAATTGCATACTTCTACCTCTCCAGAGCCACTTCCAAAATCTCCTACCTCAGCTCTCTCTGGTCCCATTTGGTACCGTGCCATGCGTGATGAATTTACTGCCCTTATCAATAATAAGACATGGGAGTTAGTACCTAGACACCCTAGTATGAATGTGGTTCGGTATATTTGGCTATTTAAGCATAAATTTAAATCTGACGGGTCTCTTGAGCGCTATAAAGCGCGTTTAGTTTGTGATGGCAGGTCTCAGCAGGTAGGCATCGATTGTCAGGAGACATTCAGTCCAGTGGTGAAACCAGCAACAATCAGAACGGTGTTGAGTTTGGCTCTTGCGAACCACTTGGATATCAGTCAATAAGATGTCAAAAACGCGTTCTTGCACGACAACTTGAATGAAACGGTATATAGGCATCAAACCATGGGGTTTCGTCACCCTGACTTTCCTAACCATGTTTGCAGGTTGACTAAGTCGCTCTATGGACTGCAGCAGGCCCCCCGTGACTGGTACCAGTGGTTCACAGATTTTGTAACCACGATTGGCTTTCGGCATAGTCAGTGTGATCATTCTCTTTTCATCTATCGCCATGGTAGGGACACTGCTTATATTTTATTATATGTCGACGATATTATCCTGACCTCTTCCTCAGCCTCTGAAGGGACGCCTTATGAATCATTTATCTAACGAGTTTGCTATGAAGGATCTTGGCCCCTTATCCTCTTTTCGATGCCATCGCGGTTACTCGTAATGCTCAGGGTCTCTTTCTCTCTCAACAGAAATATGCTCAAGAAATTCTAGCCCGGGCACATATGGAAAATAACTCCTCTAACACGCCGGTTGACACGACCGACAAATTGGGTTCAAATGCAGGGGCACTCAGTTGATGATCCTACGTTGTACAGAAGTCTTGTCGGGGCTCTTCAGTTTTTGACTTTTACGAGACCGAACATCTCATATATCGTTCAGCAAATATGCATGTATATGCATGATCCTAGAGTTGGTCATTTCAATGCTCTAAAACATATATGTAATGGGTACTATGCACATGGGGCTTCACATGACAGGTAATAATGTTACTACATTTGTTTCCTATACTGATGCCAACTCGGCCGGGTGCCCGAACACCCGGCGATCCACCTCTGGTTACTGCGTATTTCTAAGGGACAATCTTCTCTCGTGGTCCTCTAAGCTGTCAGACCACCATTTCTAGATCCAATGCAGAAGCCGAATACAGAGGGGTTGCTCATGTGGTTGCAGAATTATGTTGGATCCGCAACTTACTTTTGGAACTGGGTCATCATCCATCTCGTACATCCATTGTCTATTGTGACAATGTCAGTGCTATTTTTATGTCTCCGAATCCTATACAACATCAATGGACGAAGCATATCGAGGTCGACCTACACTTTGTTCGGGAAAAGGTTCAAACGGTTCAGATTCGTGTTCTTCATGTTCCTTCCCGCTTTCAGTATGATGACATATTCACAAAAGGTCTCCCTCGTGTTCTGTTCGAAGAGCTTCGCAGCAGTCTAAGCATCCGTAATCCTCCTCCTTAGACTGGGTGGGCGGGGTGTGTGTGTGTGGGGGGGGGGGGGGGGCTATATTAGATACACATGTAGTCATTATTGTAAATATCTTAAAACTATAAGGATATAATTGTAATTAGTATAGGATGATGTAAATTATATATATGATTGGTGATCAATACAATCGATTATGGGATTTGTTAGTACTAAGAGTATTATAATCATATATCCAAATATGTTTTTATATTATTTATATACCAACGGCTCCTCCAATATTATCCACAAACTAATATTCTTTTTGATGGAGATAGTAACCCCAACAAAACAAGTGGCTCACAAAGTATATTGTTTGTGGATGCTTCCAAGTGCCATATATATTTGAGTTAAACACGCGAATGCAGTCGATAATGGGGTTAAAAGGACTTGAAGTTGACAACTTTTAGGTAATAATATATTTAACCCACATCTGAAATTAGGTTAAAAGATATGATAGGTAGTAACAATTAATATTTAATTGAGCACTTCTGTCCACAAACCCGATTATTTTTGTTCTTTTTACATTGGTTATGTCAGTTTTCCATTGGTTGTTTTGATTCACGGGTGTTGGCTTGTGGCTCTAATTCATTGGAAAGATTCACATAATCTTTCTCATCATTTGTTGAAGAGTATTTGAATATGTGTGCGAGAATGGTACAGATCCTGACGTGTGTGACGAGTATTTGAAGATGGGTATAAGAAAATCATGTGAAAGTCTATATCATTTTTGTGGCGATATTATTAAGATGTATTCACGAGAGTATTTATGCAAACCGACTCAGAGAAACGTATAAATTTTAAAAGCAATGCATGTAGCTAGAAAGACGCAGGTTCCCACATATGTTATGGAGAGGTCAATAATGCGATATGATCACTATTGAGAGATATGGAGAGAGAAGAGGAGTAGATTGAACGTGTCTTCCCAATGGGGAGAGACTCTCTATAAAAAGACTATAGACAAATACATGAGGGTACAAGGAGAATACAACAAATACAAAAGAGACCCTAAGTAGATTTAAATGAATGAAATAAATACAACTAATATCCCCCCTCAAGCGATAGGTGGCGGTCCAAGCCGAAGTAGAGAGCGAAAGTATTCGAACTGAGGCCGAGGAAGACTTTTGGTGAAGATGTCAGCGACCTGAAGCTTGGTAGGCACAAACATAGTGGAGAGCTTTCCAGATGCAACAAGTTCGCGAATGAAGTGGTAATCCAAGTCTATGTGTTTTGAACGCTTATGAGAGACTGGATTCTGGGCAAGGAAGAGCGCGCTTTGGTTGTCACATAAGAATAGTTGGTCTTGAGACAGGCATGGCATGAAGTTCCTGAAGGAGATGAGTGATCCAGACAATCTCAGCTGCCGTATTTGCCATAGCACGATATTCAGATTCGCAACTTGATCTGGAGATGGTGGGTTGTTTCTTGGCGCTCCACGAGACAAGATTTCCACCGAGAAAGATGCTGTAGCCGTAGGTGGAGCGACGGGTTTCGATACAGCGGGCCCAGTCGGCATCAGAATACCCAACAAGCATAGTATTGACCGGTCTAGAGAAGGTTAGACCAAAACCAAGTGTGCCTTTAATGTAGCGGATAATTCTCTTCACATGCTGGAAATTTTCAACTGTAGGTGATTGGAGAAATTGGCTCACTTGATTCACAGAGTACGAAATGTCGGGTCTGGTGATCGTTAAGTATTGAAGCGCACCCACCAGTGAGCGATATGTAGAAGGATCATCCATCCTAGTGCCTTGAGAGGTGAGAACCTCATTGGATGCCAACGGCGTAGGCATAGGCTTAGCTTCAAGAAGGTTTGCACGTTCGACAATTTCAAAGGCATATTTACTTTGGCTGAGAAAGAGACCATCTTTGGTGTGCTTGACTTCAAGACCAAGGAAATAATTCACTAAACCCAAATCCTTGATGGCAAACGTGGAGTTGAGTTTGTGAATGAATGATAAGATAGTTGGTTCATGATTTCCTGTCAAAATTAAATCATCAACATAAACAAGTAAATAAAGTATGCATGTGTCACGTTTGAAAATGAAAAGTGATGAGTCGGCTTTGCTGCACGAGAAACCATTTTTGATGAGGAAGGTGCTAAGCCGTTGAAACCAAGCCCTTGGGGCTTGTTTGAGACCATATAGTGCTTTATTTAATTTACATACATGATTTGGTCGATTAGGGTCACTAAACCCAGGTGGTTGTTCCATAAAAATGGTCTCATCAATATGCCCATGGAGAAAGGCATTCTTTACGTCAAGTTGATGCAAATTCCATTTATTAATGACGGCAATGGATAGAACAATTTGAATCGTGGAGGCTTTCACGACGGGGCTGAATGTGTGTGAAAAATCCATGCCTGGAACTTGGGTAAAACCCCTTGCAACAAGGCGAGCCTTGTATCTCTCAACCGATCCATCCGAGAGGTACTTGGTTCGAAATAACCATTTGGAACTTACCACATTTTTGTTTTGACGGGCGAGGAACCAATGTCCAAGTATTATTTTTATTTAAAGCCTCCATTTCATCAAGCATTGCCTTCATCCATTTTGGATCTTTGGCCGCGGTTTTGAAACCACGCGGTTCACTAGAAGTGAAAACGGCAGCGCAGAGGTGGTGGTTGTCAAGGAAGGTGAGATTTGCACGATGTTTTATTTTGAAAATTCCAGATTTTGAACGGGTTTGCATTTGGTGAGTGGGCAAAGGTGGTGGAACCGGTGAATTTTGCTGAGCAGTGGGTGAGGAGTTGCTGGAAGAAGGCGAGTTGGGCTCAGGTGATAGGCCCAGACGAGTTTGATGGAGGTGGGCTTGGGGCAGGTGAATGGGGCGGAGAAGGAAGTGGGGTAGTAATTGGGCTGGGCTCACTTGGCTGTGGAGAGAGGAGGCAAGAGGGGTGGATTTTGGTGTGGGTAGGGGGCGGCGTAAGATTGGGGCTGGGATTTGGGATTGGATCAGTGGGGTTTTCTTGAAGAAATGTTGAGAGTTCAAAATTTTGATGGTTAGGATCAATTGTTCCAGAGAAGGGAAACACCACCTCGTTAAATTTAGCATGTCGGGTAATAAATATTCTAGATGAGATGGGATCAAAGCACTTGTAGCCCTTATATTTTGCAGCAATATCCCAAAAAAATGCATGCCATGCTTCGAGGGGAAAGTTTGTGTTCCGCGTAGTCACGAAGATACGGGAACACTTGACACCCAAACACTCTAAAATTTTCGTACATGGGTTTTCTAGAGTGAACCAATTCAAAGGGTGATTTGTTTTGGAGAATTTTTGTAGGCAACCGATTGATTATATAGGCCGCGGTGCTAAAAGCATCAACCCAATGAGTTGTTGGAACATGGGCATTAAACATCATAGCCAAACCCATTTCCACAAGATGACGGTGTTTTCGTTCGGCACGCCCATTTTGTTGGGGAGTGTAGGGGCATGAAATTTGGTGGAGCGTCCCATTATTTTCAAATATTTGGCATACATAATTATTGACAAATTCCAAACCACCGTCACTTTGAAAAATTTTGATTTTTCTTTCAAATTGAGTTTGAACAAAGTTTAAGAAGACCGGTAGCACTTTTCCAAAATCAGATTTTAGCTTGAGTGGATAGAACCACGTGAATCGAGAGTGGTCATCGACAAATATGACATAATATCGATATCCATCTCTTGATGTAACCGGGGATGGACCCCATAAATCACAATGAACCATGTCTAGAATATGAGCGGCCCGTTTTTCATTAACATCAAAGGGTAATCGATGAGCCTTAGCAATTTGGCAAGATGAGCATAACACCGGTTTCGGTAAAATAGATGTAACTTTAACACATCCCAACTTATTTAAAAGTGAAATAGTTTCAAAGGTTACATGGCCCAAACGGTTATGCCACGTTTCAAATGAAACTTTATTAGATGATAACAAGTTGGTCATAAGAGCTTGATGATCCGCATGAAGAACATATAGCCCATCTTTACGACTGCCCCGAGCAAGAACCTTGCGAGTGCTGCGATCCTGAATAGCAAAATAATCTTTAGAAAACACAACATCAATATTATTATCATGTGTAAGCTTGCTTATTGATAGAAGATTTTTGGTTAGAGATGGAACCACCAATACGTCATCGAGAGTCAGATTGTTATTAACAGGAGAAGCACCTGTGTGTGTAATACGCATACGAGAGCCATTTGCGGCTTTCACAAAAATATTACCTTTGTATGGTTTTTGCTTGATCACATAGTTTGGATCTAAAGTCATGTGTGCCGTAGCACCACTGTCGACATACCAATCGGCACTATCATCCGGATCATTCATATTACATTGATTGTTGAAAGATTCAACAAGATTTGCATCGACCAAAGTATTCTTCGGTCGAATCTCATGGGTAGGACAGGCATCGAAACGGTGACCGAACTGGCCACAAAGGTAGCACTTTGGTGCACGGTATTGACTTTGATTTCGATTGTTCTTACCCTTGTAGCGATTGGTGTTACGGGACTGATTGTTGCTCCTTTTCTGACCTTTGAAAGTTGACCCAGAGTTGCTTGAGGTCTGGGCAGAAAACGCCACAGTAGCAGGGGGGGCAGCCCCTTGATAATTTTGGAGCAACAATTCAAAGTTTTCTGCACGAGCGATGACATCAGAGAACGCGGGCTGCGGGAATGTAGTCTGGGTCACCGATGAGAACGGGAAGAAGGTGGGACCAAGGCCACGAAGGAAGCAGTAGATTTTGTCAGATTCTTCTGCTGGTTTACCAATGGCAACCAACATATCACATATCGATTTAAACTTTCTTACATATTCAGAGACAGATTGAGAGCCACGCGACATTTGCCAAAGTTGCTCCTTGAGGTTTTGAACCCGTTCGACCGAGGAGTTGCTGTAGGTGGACGCCAAAGTGGTCCAGATCTGTCGCGCAGTGGAGAGACCAAGGATAACCGCCATGGATTCCTCGGTGAGCGCAGATTGGATCAGAAGAATGGTTTTCTGATCGACGTCAACCCAATCTTCATGTTTGGAATTGTCGACATCTTTGTCCTCCGAAGCAGACATCGATGGCGGCATGGGAACAGAGCCGTCGATGTGTCCAACCACTTTGATGAAGGAGAAGATAGGCATCATTTGGTTCTTCCAAACCAAGTAATTGGTGGGGACTAATTTGATGCTTGCCATATGCAAAGCAGTGTTGAAATCGTTGAGGTTGATTGCCATGGAAGGAGGAAGGCAGAGAGAACGGTAGGGATGAAAGAGGAAGCGATGGGGAGGAGAAAAGATAGGATCTTAATTGGGGAATGATACCATATTGAGAGATATGGAGAGAGAAGAGGAGTAGATTGAACGTGTCTTCCCAATGGGGAGAGACTCTCTATAAAAAGACTATAGAAAAATACATGAGGGTACAAGGAGAATACAACAAATACAAAAGAGACCCTAAGAGAAATAAATGAATGAAATAAATACAACTAATAATCACGATTCACGAGCACCCAACGATGACTTGAAGTGCTTCATAAATATCTATTGTCCGGCGATGTACTCAAAGGAACCACACTAGATTCTTTATACTACGGTTAACAGTTCATAATACAAACATGTGTATCATCTTGCTGATGATATATACCCGAGTATGGCTACTTTTGCTAAGTCGTTCACTTTTTTGAAAACTGACAAAAAGACACAATTCAAGATCCGTGCAAAAATAAAAAGATGAATAACACAATAATTTTACATGGTTTTGTGTAGAAATCTAAATCCATGAGAATCACCAACTACAATGATTAATTATATATATATAGAGATGGACTAATCTAGTATTTATAACATTGGGAACAAGAAAATGTGACAGGCTAAAATATGTCTAGTGCCGGCCTACTCTCCCATCGAAAACCATTTAGCCGAAATCTTCTTCTTACCATCTTTTTTTTTATGACAATTTCATTAAAACACAGCTCCGACACTAGCAAGAAGCTAGGACGGAGCAAAACAACACTTACATGAAAATATTGAAATTACACCAATCACTCCATCTAATTTACATTACAATTCAAGCAACTTATCACGTCTATATTAAAATCCAATATTTTACAAGATCAAGACATTGATTTGATATAAACAAGAATATACAAATTTTTTTTTTCAGAAGTTCATGTATCGCGTGAGAATTAACTTTCTAAAAGTAATTAATTAAATACATATAATAAAGTTATGCTCAAATAAATAATGCTTTTGTATATTCCGAACACTAAACAGAACTAGTACTTTTTAAATGTACGTGACTCTAGTTCTCACTTATCGGACAAAATTGTTCATTGTATCTTATATTATATTCTATACTTTATGTTAAAGATATCAAAATTATTATAGTAGTGTAAATAGTACCATGTGATCTTATATATCTTATTAGCAAGTAGCTAAGTGGTCTAAGTAGAATTGTAACCTTCTTAGCACCGGCCTGGTTGTCTAAATAATTCACTTTACTTCAATAGTCATATATTTTTGGCAAATTGGATTTTAATAATTCAAATTATGACTTATTGGCGATAATAACCCAAACTATCAGTTTGGCTAGCAGCAGTCCCAACTTTCATTTTCGTTATCAAGAGCAATCCCAGGAGCAAATCATCATACATTTACACTTGATTTTTGGCTCGTAATGATGAATCTGAACAAAATAAGAAAGCATAAAAGCAAAAACAAACGAAAAAACAAGTGTAAATCATGTGTAAATGTATGATGTTTCGGGACTAAGACAACTGCTGATAACGAAAATGAAAGTTGGGACTGCTGCTGTCCAAACTGATAGTTTGGATAATTATCAGCCAATAGGTCATAGTTTGGATTATTAAAATCCAATTTGCCTATATTTTTTAGTAATTTTTGCTTTTCCTTTTATTATGGTTTGATCCAAATTGTACTTTATATTAAGGTTTCGAAATTAATTTTTTGCTTCTTTTGATTTTATTTTAATCTCAGACAGTTATACGACACTAGCTCTAGAGAAGGCCAGTGTGCTCCAGAATACTATGATCATTGGGCTAAGTTTGAGTCATGAACGAAGGTTGATTTGGTTATGCTAGATAATGCTCCTTTCTACAACCAGGGAATCATGCTCGAGCAAGTTGGTTTCACAAATTTCTGCATGATGAAGTTAGAAACAATTTTCATAATTTCAAGATTCATTTGTGAAGACACACAAGGGAGTTATTGACCCTCATGATGGGAAGAGTTTCAAAACAGTGCATTGTTCGCCTATTAAAAAGACCAAGATCGTGCCACTGCCTCCTAAGTTTCTTGATCATTCTATGCATGACTTCTCATTGTGGGCCTATGACAATCTATTAGGAGAAGTATGTGTGATTTGCAAATCTAATGAATATAGATTTATAGATCCACAAGACTTGGCCAGATTTGGACAGAAGGATATTATGGTGTTAGCCCAGAATCAGATAAAGCATGTTCCGTTTGTAGAAGAATCTGTCAAGGTGTTTACAAGGGTTGTTGCAACGATTATGAATGAGAAGCTCCGGATTGGAAGAGATCTTCTGATGACGGGCTGCTCAAGGACGACTCAGACTCGGGCCCAGACCGGATTTGGGATGCCTCCACCCAATCGGTCCATTAGGGTTATTTAATTATGTTTTGTTTCTTGTTCTACAAGTATTTTATTCCTATTTAAAGACTTTGTGTTTCCTTTAGAATTTGGTTGATTATTGATTGAATAAAGAATTTTCCTTGGAGGTATTTTCCAAGCTTTCTAGCGCCGGTATTTGGCCTAGGTTACTAACGTTGGTAATTAACGTTAGGGTTTATCGTTCTTGACATAGATCAAGTTCGATTATCTATCCATCACGCTATCAAGTGGCATCAGAGCCATGGATCGGAGGAACCACCGTGATCATCGACGTAGATTCGCCGCCGGAGGCAACGACGACTATCACCGTGACCCCCGAGATGTAGAGATTGAAAGGCTACAACAAAAGCTTCGAGATCTTGAACGAGATCTTGAGATCAAACGGCTCCGGCAACGGATCCGAAATCTTGAACGCAAGCGGGAGATGTGCAACGTAAAAACCAAGTCGGATGCCCTCATCTTGGACGAAGGTAACGACGAGGAGGAGAATCCGTTCGTTCATCCCCAACCCCGGTTCCTTGAATCGATCTACGATGACGAATCTAGTCAAGATAGTTTATGGGAAGAAGAACCTAGATTCGATGAAGACGGGATGTTGCCCGACGTAGAAGAATGTTTGTTGGTGCAAGTGTTCCTTGGTTGGATTACTCTTCCGCCACCCACTTCCCCACAAGGGCCGTCCACTCCATCCGTACCACCCATGCAACCTGCACCCGTCATGCCATCCGTGCAAGCCGCGCCACCCGCGCTTTCGGCACCATCATCTTCAGACTCGAGGTTAGTTTTGGTTCATTCTATGATGAGGGAGCTTAAGTGTGCCCGTGATTTTTGGAAGTCAATTGTTATGGAATTCAAATTTGATTTTGATTTTGGCCGTGAGTTTTGGCATTCAATATGGAAAGAGATAAGGTTGCAATCTCAAGGAATAATTAGATTATTTAGTTTAATTGTTCCTATAGGAATTCCAAGTTTGCATCCGTGGGTAGCTATTAATGGTATAAAAGAAATTCCTATAATTTTGGATAAATTCCCCTTGGGTAGCCATAAATTATGGAGCTCAACTCATCAAGAGTTAGAATTTATTTGGGATGAAAGAAAAACACACAAAATCATACTCTTCATCGTGATCTGGATGGAATTATCTACCCGTTTGATCTACCCGTTTGATCCTGGTGGTTCTAATCCAACAATAAAACTCGAGGACGAGTTTTTTTGAAGAGGGGGAGAATGATGACGGGCTGCTCAAGGACGACTCAGACTCGGGCCCAGACCGGATTTGGGATGCCTCCACCCAATCGGTCCATTAGGGTTATTTAATTATGTTTTGTTTCTTGTTCTACAAGTATTTTATTCCTATTTAAAGACTTTGTGTTTCCTTTAGAATTTGGTTGATTATTGATTGAATAAAGAATTTTCCTTGGAGGTATTTTCCAAGCTTTCTAGCGCCGGTATTTGGCCTAGGTTACTAACGTTGGTAATTAACGTTAGGGTTTATCGTTCTTGACATAGATCAAGTTCGATTATCTATCCATCACGCTATCATCTTCATTGCAAGAAGTTCAGCATGTGAAGACATTAATGGCATATGCCTAGGGGAAGATTGTATGGATATGTTATTAGAGGCTTATGCATTAGTACTAGGTTGTTCATGTTTAGTATTGGGCTAGTCGGTTTTGAGCTTAAGTGTGTATTCGGGGTCCGGCCGTAGAGGCCTTGTATGTTGTATGCGCATGTTTGAGTGATACATAAACTCAACATGCATGATTAGTGGGGGTGAGTGGTTTTGGAGAACGAGTTCGAGAGAGGAGACCAAGAGAAGCTTTTGTTCATTGAGTTATATTAGATACTAGACGATTAACTGATAATATAATCGTGTGTCTATATTAGTCGTTCTTCTTCTCATCCTTGGTTATTGTTTGACTTGAATTAGTCATTCACACGGATTCTGCACATGGTGTGAGTCTTAGATATCGTGTTCGAGTTTATTTGATCCTTACAGTAAATTCAAGTTATGAACCCCCCCCCCTCCCCCTAACCCCCCTCCTTTGAAGGCGAGCTCACATATTGACTTAAGATGTTCCTAACTTTGTGTTTAAGATGATAAGTAATAAGGGACATGGCCCTTTATCATGACTTACATGCATTCATCTGTTTTATGTGTATGTATGAAAAAGTTGTTACCATTCAAGGTTTTGGGTGGTAGAAGTTTGCGTGTCTTATTTCTTTATATTTTGGCCAAATCGTCTTACTAGCTCTTGACCATAGACTAGTGGGTTGATATTGGTGATGCTAACATGCTTAGGCATGACTATACGTCAAGTGTGTTAACATCATAGCTCATTGGACATGTATACATTCACATGCTATGTCTTGATTATAGATAAGTGTGTTGAGGTGGAAATGTGTGACAAGATTCTTAGTCGTGACCATACGTTAATTAAGTTTCTTGTTACACGAACTCATCCATAACTTATTTTCATTTTTTGTACTTAGACATGATCATACGTCTAGTATACTTAGTTGTTTTATGTCTATACTAGCAACCCATATCTTGACCATATGTCAAATATGTTTATGCTATATTGGAAAATGGCAAAAATGTGTGAGAGACGGATCTTGCATCTCTAATATGGAGGAATGAACATCTAATAGACGTGTATTCTAACATTTTAGATAAAGATATATTTGAGATGATTAGGGTTATTATTTGTTGCGCGCCTTTCTAAAAGAAACGTGACCTATATATATTATAGATTATGCATAAGTGGGCGAAGTGGTGTAAGTTGCATGATGATCGTGGGTTCTATTCTATATTCTAGATGCATGAATTGTTTTGGGTTCTTTGAGAACACCAAGGGAGACAAAAAAAAGATGTCATAAGCCGGACAGTTTAAAAGTGTTTTTGATATTTTTAACTACTAGTTTATCCTGCTAGTATTTTAGTAAGAAAATTAAATATGTATTTCAGTAAAAAGTTAATAACGATCATTCCAACATTAATCTAAATGGTTCTTAATTCAAATCCTGTAAATTATACCTATGTCGTAATTTAAATAGATCAATCTTTTCAAAATTCAAATAGATCGATCTACAAAACAGTAAATCTAGACTTCAATTAAATGATGGCATCCGTTGTTATTATACTCGATTATGATTAGTTGGATCAAATCTGTTAAATACAAGGGTTTAAGTACAAATAACCCATCAAAAGAAAAAGTAAAAAAAAAGGTTAAACTAACCCATTATTCCCATTATTGTTTAGTAAAATATATATAGATATTAATTAATTAGCCAAATAAAAGAACTTTTTTGATGGGTGATTCCAGTTTAGCAGATTAATACTAGTAAGTCTTGGCAATCTGTGCTTCAGTTAGCAACTGTTTAAGCTCCATGGTTTCTTTCTTGAGCCTATCATTTTCTTGAACCACCTGTTCATGGGTTTCACAAAAGTGGTTAAGTTTGTTGATGAGCCCATGATTCTCGTTCCTCAGCCTGAGTATTTGAGTGCAAAGTTCATCAAGCTGCTTTTGCTTCCTCATCCGGGACCTTCGAGCTGACTCCCGGTTCGATATCATCCTCCTTTGCTTCCGGTCATTGATTATACTCATGTGGTTGATCTCTTCGGCTTCATCGGAAGTACTCGAGTTGTTGCAGCTAAGGGAAGATGATTGATGTGTAAAATCAAGAACAGGTATTTGATGATGATGATGGTTGTAGTAATTAGGTATGTTTGTTAGAGAGTGAAGAGTGGATGATGAGATGTTTTGGAATGAAGTGAAGGTGGATAGATCTTCATATTGAGTGTAATTTCTTGCCATGTGTGTTTGTATGTGAATGATGATGTTTATTGGATAGGATAGAGAAAGATTAATGGATGAAAAATGTAGAGGATTGGGGGTTTTTTATAGGGAAAGAGAGAAAGACTTTGGATGGATGGTGATATAATGGGTATGATTTATACATGTGATTTGGGGATGTCTTGTTAGGTTATGTCTTGTGGGTAAAAATTCTGGTTGCCTAGTTTATGGCCATAGTGCCCCTTAATCCTTCTTTGATTGTTAATCTTTTTTATTAGGTTGAAGGTCTTTTAAAAAACTAATAAAATAATTAAAGGGGTGTTATTGAGTTTTATGCACTACATATCTTTAGGTCATAAAGCTCCTTGTTGACTGGACTGTCACGTAACGGTTAACGTCCCATACAGTGACTTTATCTTTACACATAGCCTTAAAACATGATCTGCTTTTATATTGATTTAATTGGCGAAATTTTTTTACGTGTTACGTTGGTGACTTTACGTGATTAATTGTGTAAATAAAAGCCTATAAAGTTGTGTTGCCTTGATTATGAATATTAAAATGTATATAAACAAAAGAACTTTTACTTGTTTCTCATTCCTAAAATATTTTTTTAAAATAAAAAATTAATTAAATATTTTTCATTTCTAGAACATATATATTATATATTTATTTATATTATTAAAATTAAATTATTAATTTTCTCTTATTTTAAATAAAGTTATTTTTTTACATATTTCCCCTACCCAAATGACCTAGGAGCGTAAATAAGCAAAGCCAACTCATTAGTTGCTCAGGATTAAATCGTTAAAAAAAACTAAAACAAATCAAGCTAAACTAGCTCAAGCTCTGAAATATAAGGGCATGTGGTATACATGGTGTTGAAAGTTGGTGTTATCATGCCACGTAGGCGATGACTGGATAACACCATCTTTCAACACCATGTGTGGTATACTTGGTGTGATGGTGTGGTGTTGAAAGATTATTTTAATAAATTTTTTTTTTACTTTTTTTTTATATTTAAATAATACTTAAACATTTTAATTAATAAACATTTTATTTAAAAATACTTAAACATTTTAATTAAAAATAAAACATTACAAATACTAGAAATTACAAACACTAAAAAAATAAAATACTGCGAAGATAATTTTTTCCTAATCTTCTCCTTCTCCTCCTCGAAAAATTGTCGATCCTCCTCGCTCATCTTCGACGTGTCCAAGCTCAACATACGCATTTGTTCAATGCGTAATTTTTCTTTCTTCAAATCCGCTTTCTCCTTTTGAATTCGAATCTTATTCTCCCTCAACTTTGTACGTTTCATTTGCTCTTGGTTGAACAAATTAAGTTGCTCCAAGAAAGCGTCGTCTTCCTTTTTTTCTTTTTCTTGCCGTATTGCTTTTTTCTTCCCCACCGGCCTTGCCAACATCTCGGGTACCTCCTCCTCATCCTCCAAGTTGACCATGTCGTTAAGGTCAACATTACACAGTCCCGTTGAAGCCGATCCCATAGGACTATCCATATCGGTGGATGACCGTTTCTTGCCGCTCGAAGTCATAAGATCCAAAATCTCACTAAATTTTGGAGATTTGCTCAAAATTTCATAATGCTTCATGAGAGGTGCCGAGTTATGATCGTCACGATAACGATCGATGGCTAAGTTCAAAAAAGTCGACATCGCTTGACCCACTTGGACAATGTCGTTTGAGCTCCATAACGATGCCATGAAACTTCCCAACTTTCCTTTTAATGTCGAACAATTTGCTACTAAGCTTCTCGTTGTTTCGAAAGTATACATCATTCCCATTTGATTTCGATTTCTTGATATCGTGGAACTTTTCACTAACACGAGACCAAAAAGCTTCTTTCTTTTGAGAGTTCCCTACAAAAAAAAAAAGAATTAGATGGATAAAATATAAGTTTAAAAACTTTAAAAATAATAAAAAATTTATACCATATTTTGGATCTTCCGACGTATCAACATACGCTCGAACTAAATCCAACTCTTCCGCCGTGTCCCATTTCTTCTTCCCTTGCGGTTCAAGCGTTCCAACAACTTTTTCTTTGCCCCTACGTCGAGTTTTCTTGGACGATTCGGGGGCTTGTGTCTCCGGGATGATTTCCAAGTCGTCTTCTTCTTTAATGGGCGTTTGTGGTTGCGATTGTGAAAACACTTGTGGTTGATGTTGTGATGGTGGGAATTGAGTTGTTGGTATTTGACCCCATGCCGCGTAGTTTTGGTACGAGGGGTTCGGGTTGTAGCCTTGTGGTTGGAATTGCCCGGGACCGACGAATAACGGGTTAGGTTGTCCCGCAAATGTTGGCATATTCCACGGGTTTTGGTTGAGATTTTGGTTGGGATTTTGGTTGGTATTTTGGTTGGGATTCACTTTGATGATTAAAAAATATAAAGAGAATAGATGAAGAAGAATAGAAAGTTAAAAAAGGGGTGTTAAAAAATGAGGAGAAAATGGGTTTAAATAGGAGAAATTGGTTTTTTTTTTTAAAAAAAAATTAACCAACGGTTCATTTTTTGACCGTTGGTAACGTTCAAATCGCACAACACACCACCAAAACGCCGTGGAGAAGCCAACGGCTGGCTTCAACGCCGACCCAAAACGCGGGTGGGGGCGGTGTTTCACGCCGTGGTGGCGTTGAACGCAGCCCACCACGCGTGTATACCGCATGCTCTAACTAGTTTAATAAACAAGCTGGAGCCTAGGTCTTAGGAGGAAGAAATACATAAAAACCCTTTGTAAAATAAGAGTAAATTTGTCATTAATAAGTTAAGTTTAATTAAATGGAGAAAGCATATATTGAAAATTAACATGTGTTTGTTCCCTTCGCGTTTGATACTTTCGGTCATCTTGAATCGGAGGAAGTGGCCACGCTGAAGCGGATCCAAAGAGTCATACATGGGAATAGTGCAACCTCTAGAATGAAGAACTTTGTTTTTATACGTCTACGTTTTGTTATTCAAAAAGGGCTGACGGCGCAGCTTGTTGTCTGTCTTCCCGGCATGACGACTTGATGTCATGTGTATTTCTCTTTTCGAGTTGTAAGCTTCCGTCATTAATATCTATTGAAATATGATAAATATGTAATAATATGTTTTAGGAAAGGAAATATGTAATTGATTTGTTGGCTTGAAAAATGTCACACCCCCAAAATACCACTAACGGAGTTTATACCGTTAAGGGGCGCGACTAGACCAGGATCCACAACCATAGTTACAAATACTAAACGAATCAGGGTTAGTTCAAACACAAATTATAAAATCAAAGTCTTCAATTACATACGCAGCGGAAAATTAATTGTCTTTAGCACTAACCACGTGCTTTACATAAATATTGTTTTAAATTCCCAAAATAGTTTAATTCAAATGAAGGTCTTCACGTGCCATGCCAACCCGCTCCGGATACTCCTAGCGATCTGCAAAAGTTTAAACCACGCAAGTGTCAACCTAACGGTTGGTGAGTTCACAGTGGGCTTGTCATGCATTGGCCCGGTCTCATAATCACAATTCATGTCAAGACATACTTACAAAATGTTTATTTGTGAAAAGCAATGCTCGTAATTAATTCTCAGTTTATAAATGTTTTGTCCGTGACCACGTCATCGGGTATGTACTAGTTCCGTAAAGTTAAAGGACTCAACCGATATCGCGGGTAGCTAATCCGTTGTTCCATGCTCTAAGGAAGTTTGTACCAAAGCTGACTTATTTTGTGGGGGCCGAGCCATCCCGTACAGTGCGGACCAAGTCATCGCGGTTTCTGCCTCCCCCGTGTCCTCTCGGGACCACGGTCAAATAGGCTGATATTGTACCTCCGTGCACTCCCCGTGCCACGGGGCGGAGTTTGTCAAACTCCAGTAGATCTACCCAACATCCCCTCGCTTTACAATTAATGGCACAATTAAGTTGAGGACTTTTAAGTTATAAGGCATCCTTAGAAAACATGTGATATCATATGGTTTAGACTTTAACCTACACTAGCCATATTAAAATGCTTTCAGTTTTGTTTCAAAAACAATTTGATCAGAATTCACAAGTGTTCTCATAAAACACTTCAGTTCATCAAGTGGGTGCCGAGCATCCCGTGTTCTTATGTTTATCAGTGAGGTGCCTAGCACTCTCGAGTTTGTCAGCATTGTTTTCGTTAAGTTATTCTGTGTGGCCCAACGGACTCACGGTAAGCGGGTTAGTGACACTCACCTTTGGTTGCACTGCTACACTTCAAGTAAATCCAAATATTGTTGTTTAACGAAGACCTATGAACACGTTTAGGTCTTAAGTATTAGTTTCGTGTCTAACCTTTACTTAACGTCACTATGGTCCATAACATAGCACGTTGCAACTATGACTCGACATACCGACACACGACACCAATGGTTGATCATAAACAAGGGTTCATATAAATCAGATATCACACATGTTTCATCATAGCATAATCATGTAAGTCATGGCATAACACTTAAGCAAATTTCACAAGTTTGGTTTTTAGGTCAAGTCTTAGTTTCGCTAGCTTAGTTTCGCTAGGCAGTTTCGCTAGGTGCACGGGCAGCACTTTCGCTAGGCAATGCCCGGTGACACAGTTTCGCTAGGCTAGTTTCGCCCGAAACTGCTGACGCAGTTTCGCTAGCCTAGTTTCGCAGGGAAACTGGTTTGAACTTTCGTTCAGGTATTTCGCTCGATAGTTTCGCTTGAGCAGGTCTGGTCAGGTTTCCCGGCGACACTATAGTTTCGCTGGTCAGTGTCGCTGGAAGGATGTATAATTTCGCTGCTTAGTTTCGCCCAGAGAACAGCAGTTTCGCTGGTCGCGAAAAACATACGGATTTGCCTAAAAATCAACCTAACAGCTTCTGATCATACATGCAATTCATTATCTAGCATCCCTAGGCATTTACCAACATAAATCAAGCAACTTTAACAAGTTTAACATGCATTTTGATCATCAAATCTCTAAAATAGGTTCAAAACCCTAAAATGAACTAATTTGCACAAATCTCTAATATGGATGGATTTCACACGTAAAGTTATCAACTTTATCACAGATCTAGCATCCTAAAGCATATATACAGAAGATCAAGCAATATCATGAGGGTTTGGTCATGCTTTTTAAGAAAAACACATATTAAACACATAATGGGGGTTTTTGAGACTCACGGTTCGATCTCCTAGCTTGGTAGATGATGGTTTGAGGCTGAGATCTCGACAACTTGGTGTGAACCTCGACTGACCAGAATCTCCAGGAGGAAAGAGTGTGTGTGTGTTGGTGTGTGGTTTGAGCAAATGAGGCTACTAGGGTTTATTAAGTTTATTTATATCAGGGGCTAGTTTCGCTGGCAGTTTCGCTGGCTGGCGAAACTGGCTCTGATCTCGGACACACTGATCAGTCTAGCCTGCTACCGGGCGAATCTGTAGTTTCGCTCGGTAGTTTCGCTGACTACCAAATTTAGGCAATTTTCACATAATCAAGTATTTACAATTAATCATGCTATTCACAATAATAAGTCATGTATTTAAATCACATTGCACATAAAGACAATCAATGATGAACACATAACACATATGGACGGTTCGGTGATCAACCAAAGGTCGTGGACGTATTCGGCCTAGTTATGCATTAGCTACTTATAACGTAACTAACGGGTTTGTCTAACGGAAGTTAACCTTGAAATTCTCGGGTGTCACATCATTCCCCTGAAATTGGAATTTTCGTCCCGAAAATTATTCTTGTGTCGTAGCGTTCGCAGCATCAGCTGTCATCGTTGCTATCGTCGCTGGAGGAAAGAAAGCAAAAAGTTTTAGGGTTGTCACATCCTCCTCCCGTTAAGGAATTTTGGTCCCCAAAATTAAATCATACCATGAGTTTCCGTGGACGTTTGCTCGAACAGGTGAGGATACTTTTTCTTCATCTGATCCTCACGTTCCCAAGTATATTCAGGTCCACGTCTTGAGTTCCATCGCACCTTGACGATCGGAATCTTGCTACGTTTGAGGGCTTTCTCCTCGCGTCCCATGATTTCTACTGGTTGCTCAATAAATCTCAGATGTTCGTCGATTTCCAATTCCTCCAGAGGAATTATTTCGATGTCTTCAGCCAGACACTTCTTTAGATTGGAAACGTGAAACACGTTGTGAACTCCATCGAGTTCAGCAGGGAGTTGCAATCGATAGGCCACCGGGCCTACTTCCCCAATTATTTCAAACGGACCGATGTAGCGAGGATTTAACTTTCCACGCTTCCCGAAGCGTATCACTCCCTTCCAAGGAGATACCTTCAACAATACTTTGTCACCCACCTCGAACTTTAGAGGTTTTCGGCGTTTGTCGGCATAACTCTTTTGTCGATCACGCGCTGCAGCCAGCCGTTGTCTGATTTGAATAATCCGTTCGGTCATATCATGGATAACTTCCGGTCCAGTGAGCCCTTTCTCACCTGTTTCGGCCCAACACACGGGCGATCTACATTTCCTGCCGTAAAGTGCTTCAAAAGGTGCAGCACGTATACTTGAATGATAACTATTGTTGTAAGAGAACTCCACCAGTGGAAGGTGAGTCTCCCAATCCTTTCCAAAGTCAAGAACGCAAGCTCGGAGCATATCTTCTAGTGTTTGAATCGTTCGTTCCGTCTGACCATCAGTCTGCGGGTGATAAGCTGTACTCATGTCTAGTCGGGTTCCCAATGCTTCCTGCATTGATTGCCATAACCGGGAAGTGAATCGAGGATCTCGATCAGAAATGATAGTCTTAGGCACACCGTGAAGCTTCACAATTTTGTCGATGTACAGCTTTGTTAGTTTATCCATATTATCGCTTTCCTTCATCGGAATGAAATGTGCCGATTTGGTTAGTCGATCGATGACAACCCAAATCGCATCTGGTTGATTTGATCGATGAGGTAATCCCGTTACAAAATCCATGGAGATGTCCTCCCATTTCCATTCCGGGATCTTTGGTTGTTGGAGTAAACCAGAAGGCTTTTGATATTCAATCTTGACTCTTGAACAGGTTAAACACTTAGCCACATATCGAGCAATGTCGGCTTTCATATTCGGCCACCAATAAAGATTTTTCAAGTCCTGATACATTTTATCCGATCCAGGGTGCACCGAATATCTTGATTTGTGAGCCTCGTCCATCACGAGCTCACGGAGATTTCCAAACATTGGAACCCAGATTCTGTCATTATAATACGTGAGTCCATCGGACTTAACTTCAGAATGGCCATCTACACCACGCAGTGCTTCAGCTGCGAAGTTTTCTGCTTTCAAAGCTTCTCGTTGGCAGTCACGGATCCGATCCGGTAATCCTGAATGTATTGTAAGTTGAAGCGCTCGTACCCGACGAGGCTTTTCGTACTCTTTTCTGCTTAGGGCATCAGCCACAACGTTGGCTTTTCCAGGATGATACTTAATTGCCAAATCATAATCATTTAGTAACTCGACCCACCGTCGTTGTCGCATGTTGAGGTCTTTCTGATCAAAGATGTGCTGTAGACTTTTATGATCGGTGAATATCGTGCACTTTGTTCCATATAAGTAGTGTCTCCAAATCTTAAGTGCATGAACAACGGCTCCCATTTCCAAATCATGCGTTGTATAATTCTTTTCTGTATCCTTTAGTTGCCTGGACCCATAGGCAATCACTTTATCTCGTTGCATCAACACGCAACCGAGTCCTTGAATCGATGCATCGCAGTAAACCACAAAGTCGTCAATTCCATCGGGTAACGCAAGAATTGGAGCCGAACATAACATATCTTTGAGCGTTTGGAACGCGCGCTCTTCCTTCTCACCCCATCGGTATTGCACTCCTTTGTGCGTTAAGGCCGTTAAGGGTTGAGCCAGTTGAGAGAAACCCTTAATAAACCTTCGATAATATCCGGCAAGTCCTAAGAATTGTCGGATTTCTGTTGGCGCTCTTGGGGTAGACCAGTTCTTTATTGCTTCCACTTTGGCTGGATCTACATGGATTCCTTCCTCATTTACAATGTGTCCAAGAAACTGGACTTCGCGGATCCAAAAGTCGCACTTAGAAAACTTAGCATAAAGCTGTTCCTTACGGAGCAATTCCAGTATAAGTCGCAGATGCTCCTCATGTTCTTCCTTTGACTTGGAGTAGATCAAAATATCGTCGATGAAGACTATTACAAACTTGTCGAGGTACGGCTTGCACACTCGATTCATCAGATCCATAAACACAGCCGGTGCATTGGTTAGCCCAAACGGCATAACCAGGAACTCGTAGTGACCATACCGAGTCCTGAAAGCTGTCTTGGGTACATCCTCATCACGAACGCGAAGCTGGTGATATCCAGACCGTAGATCAATCTTTGAAAAGTAGCTTGAACCTTGCAGTTGATCGAAGAGATCGTCGATTCGAGGAAGTGGATACCGATTCTTGATCGTAACTTTGTTAAGCTCTCGGTAATCAATGCACATGCGAAAAGTTCCATCCTTCTTCTTAACAAACAGTACCGGAGCTCCCCATGGAGACGAACTTGGACGAATAAACCCCTTGTCGAGTAGCTCTTGCAGTTGTGAGGAGAGTTCGTTGAGTTCACTTACAGCCAATCGGTAAGGTGCGCGTGCGATCGGAGCGGCACCTGGAGCCAAATCAATCCCAAACTCAACTTGTCGAAATGGAGGCAGACCAGGCAGATCTTCAGGAAACACGTCTTGAAAATCGCGAACTATCGGGTAATCATCGATTTTGCGCTCGGGATGTGTCGTGTCAGTGACGTTTGCAAGAATCGCGAAGTGACCCTTACGGAGGCATTTCTGAGCTTTAAGGAATGAAATAATACCAGTTACTACTCCACCTTTTTCACCTTGAACCGTTAATACTTTGCCGTCTTCGAGTGGAATACGAACCACTTTTTCTTTACATAAGATTTCAGCCCGATTCTCGGATAACCAATCCATTCCTACTATAACGTCGAAACTACCAATTGGGAAAGGCATAAGGTCAATTCCTAGGGTATGGCCCGCTAGTTCTAGCTTACAATCCTTAACTATATGGGTAGTATCATGAAGTTTACCGTTTGCTAATTCTACCACATATTTAGCATCTAAGGCAATCGGTTTAGCATTAATTATTCTAGCAAATTTAGTGGAAATAAAACTTTTCTCAGCACCAGAATCAAATAAAACAGTAGCGAAGAAACCGTTCAAAATAAATTTACCGTTGATCACGTTGGCATCATTGCGAGCTTCACCCTGGCCCATGACGAAAGCTCGACCTCTACCATTTCCACCATTCCCGTTTCCACCATTACCATTGCCATTCCCATTACCATTACCTCCACCGTTACCATTCCCACCGTTATTTCCCTGGTTGCCGTTACCTTGTCTTCTTAACTGAGGGCAATCTCTTTTAATGTGGCCTTGAGCACCACACTCAAAGCAGCCACGGGCTCCCCCATTGTTGTTGTTCTGGTTCTGACCGTTGTTTCCATTACCCCGATTATTCCCATAGTTGTTGTTGTTGTTGTTCCTTCTGGGGCGGTTTTGTTGCTCGGGCAAGGTCGCCCAACAGTCTTTTGCTTCGTGGCCTCCCTTACCACACCTTTCGCAGCTCACATTCTTCCTACAAACACCAGCATGATGCTTCCCACATCTGTTGCACAAGGGCAGGTTACCCTTGTAGTTGCCTTGACCATTGCCACCCTGGCGGTAGTTGCTACTGTTGTTCCCTGATCTCTTGCTTTGACCTTGGGAGTTATAGGACCTCCCAGTGCTGTTACCCATACTCTGAACATTCATCGAGTTCTCAGGAGCTTCATCATCAGCTTTTCTCTTGCCATTCAAGGCAGTCTTCTCGGCGGCTTTCGCAGGTAGAGTACCCTTCTCGACCTCTTGATCAGTAAGTTTGTGAGCCAAACGAATGGCTTGCTGCACGTTTGCGGGGTTGCTGGCAGTCACCAGTCCCTTGATTTGAGGCGCGAGGCCTTCCAGGTAACGCTCGACGCGTTTGAACTCGGCATCAACCATTGAGGGGCACAAGACCTCATACTCGTGATATCGTGCAGTGTATTGTTCAACCTCAGACCCAGACATCTTCAAATTCAGGAATTCGCCTTCAAGCTTCTTCACTTGGTCGCGGGGACAGTATTCTTCCATAATCAGATCCTTAAATGCTGCCCACTGCATGTTGTTGGCCGCGTCTAGCCCAATCATCTGAATCTCAGAGTTCCACCAAGAGAGGGCGGCTCCTTCAAAAGTACCAGTAGCGAACTTCACTTTGCTTTCAGCTGGACAGTTACACATGGAGAAGACTTTCTCGGACTTCTCAATCCATCGGAGGAGTCCTACAGCTCCTTCTTCGCCGGAAAACATCATCGGCTTACAGTCCATGAAAGACTTGTACGTGCAGTGGTGTTGGTTTCCTGATGCATAAATAGTTCGGATTTTAAAATTAAACAGTTCAAATTATAATCGCTTTGCGCCTTAACCGGCATAATAGTTACCCTGTGCGGCATATGCAGCTTGGACGGCTGCCACCGCGGCTTGCACATGCTCAGCAATCATCGCTTGCAGCTGTGCAGGCGTCATGTGTATACCACCTCTTCCGTTTCCTCTTCCAGACATCTTGCTGAACAGTTTAAAGTAGCCAGTGTTCAGACACAGTTATATTTTATACATATCCCATAATATGTATATTAGCCAGTTCCCGTTATCCCACTATTAGTCCAGAAAATTTTGTGCAAAATCGAGGCGTCGTCGGAAAACGTCGTAAATGCTATCGTCGAAGGTCGGCTTCCCATAAAGTCACCGTCGGCGTAGTCGTCGTAGTAGAAATCAGGACGTAGCGTGTAGCATCGTTTTGTTGTCGCTTTCCCCAGAGTAGTGTGCGTACTTGCGGTCGCATTTCGTATTCGTGTGTGAAAATTTCCTGAGGTCCTTCCGTTAGACTACTTAGACACGGTCTATATATATACTTATATATATATATACATATATCTGTACGTACTAAGCTTTTACTTACACAGCAGAGCGAGTATCCCAGGTTGGCACGTAAAAATTTTTGTCTTTGGGAATTTGTTTGTTTGTTTTGTAACCAAGGTTTTCAAGTTGCAGTTTCCAAATCGTTTTCAAAAATGATTCCAGTTCTCTGCAACCTATGGCTCTGATACCAATCTGTCACACCCCCAAAATACCACTAACGGAGTTTATACCGTTAAGGGGCGCGACTAGACCAGGATCCACAACCATAGTTACAAATACTAAACGAATCAGGGTTAGTTCAAACACAAATTATAAAATCAAAGTCTTCAATTACATACGCAGCGGAAAATTAATTGTCTTTAGCACTAACCACGTGCTTTACATAAATATTGTTTTAAATTCCCAAAATAGTTTAATTCAAATGAAGGTCTTCACGTGCCATGCCAACCCGCTCCGGATACTCCTAGCGATCTGCAAAAGTTTAAACCACGCAAGTGTCAACCTAACGGTTGGTGAGTTCACAGTGGGCTTGTCATGCATTGGCCCGGTCTCATAATCACAATTCATGTCAAGACATACTTACAAAATGTTTATTTGTGAAAAGCAATGCTCGTAATTAATTCTCAGTTTATAAATGTTTTGTCCGTGACCACGTCATCGGGTATGTACTAGTTCCGTAAAGTTAAAGGACTCAACCGATATCGCGGGTAGCTAATCCGTTGTTCCATGCTCTAAGGAAGTTTGTACCAAAGCTGACTTATTTTGTGGGGGCCGAGCCATCCCGTACAGTGCGGACCAAGTCATCGCGGTTTCTGCCTCCCCCGTGTCCTCTCGGGACCACGGTCAAATAGGCTGATATTGTACCTCCGTGCACTCCCCGTGCCACGGGGCGGAGTTTGTCAAACTCCAGTAGATCTACCCAACATCCCCTCGCTTTACAATTAATGGCACAATTAAGTTGAGGACTTTTAAGTTATAAGGCATCCTTAGAAAACATGTGATATCATATGGTTTAGACTTTAACCTACACTAGCCATATTAAAATGCTTTCAGTTTTGTTTCAAAAACAATTTGATCAGAATTCACAAGTGTTCCCATAAAACACTTCAGTTCATCAAGTGGGTGCCGAGCATCCCGTGTTCTCATGTTTATCAGTGAGGTGCCTAGCACTCTCGAGTTTGTCAGCATTGTTTTCGTTAAGTTATTCTGTGTGGCCCATCGGACTCACGGTAAGCGGGTTAGTGACACTCACCTTTGGTTGCACTGCTACACTTCAAGTAAATCCGAATATTGTTGTTTAACGAAGACCTATGAACACGTTTAGGTCTTAAGTATTAGTTTCGTGTCTAACCTTTACTTAACGTCACTATGGCCCATAACATAGCACGTTGCAACTATGACTCGACATACCGACACACGACACCAATGGTTGATCATAAACAAGGGTTTATATAAATCAGATATCAAACATGTTTCATCATGGCATAATCATGTAAGTCATGGCATAACACTTAAGCAAATTTCACAAGTTTGGTTTTTAGGTCAGGTCTTAGTTTCGCTAGCATAGTTTCGCTAGGCAGTTTCGCTAGGTGCACGGGCAGCACTTTCGCTAGGCAATGCCCGGTGACACAGTTTCGCTAGGCTAGTTTCGCCCGAAACTGCTGACGCAGTTTCGCTAGCCTAGTTTCGCAGGGAAACTGGTTTGAACTTTCGTTCAGGTATTTCGCTCGATAGTTTCGCTTGAGCTGGTCTGGTCAGGTTTCCCGGCGACACTATAGTTTCGCTGGTCAGTGTCGCTGGAAGGATGTATAATTTCGCTGCTTAGTTTCGCCCAGAGAACAGCAGTTTCGCTGGTCGCGAAAAACATACGGATTTGCCTAAAAATCAACCTAACAGCTTCTGATCATACATGCAATTCATTATCTAGCATCCCTAGGCATTTACCAACATAAATCAAGCAACTTTAACAAGTTTAACATGCATTTTGATCATCAAATCTCTAAAATAGGTTCAAAACCCTAAAATGAACTAATTTGCACAAATCTCTAATATGGATGGATTTCACACGTAAAGTTATCAACTTTATTACAGATCTAGCATCCTAAAGCATATATACAGAAGATCAAGCAATATCATGAAGGTTTGGTCATGCTTTTTAAGAAAAACACATATTAAACACATAATGGGGGTTTTTGAGACTCACGGTTCGATCTCCTAGCTTGGTAGATGATGGTTTGAGGCTGAGATCTCGACAACTTGGTGTGAACCTCGACTGACCAGAATCTCCAGGAGAAAAGAGTGTGTGTGTGTTGGTGTGTGGTTTGAGCAAATGAGGCTACTAGGGTTTATTAAGTTTATTTATATCAGAGGCTAGTTTCGCTGGCAGTTTCGCTGGCTGGCGAAACTGGCTCTGATCTCGGACACACTGATCAGTCTAGCCAGCTACCGGGCGAATCTGTAGTTTCGCTCGGTAGTTTCGCTGACTACCAAAATCTAGGCAATTTTCACATAATCAAGTATTTACAATTAATCATGCTATTCACAATAATAAGTCATGTATTTAAATCACATTGCACATAAAGACAATCAATGATGAACACATAACACATATGGACGGTTCGGTGATCAACCAAAGGTCGTGGACGTATTCGGCCTAGTTATGCATTAGCTACTTATAACGTAACTAACGGGTTTGTCTAACGGAAGTTAACCTTGAAATTCTCGGGTGTCACATCATTCCCCTGAAATTGGATTTTTCGTCCCGAAAATTATTCTTGTGTCGTAGCGTTCGCAGCATCAGCTGTCGTCGTTGCTATCGTCGCTGGGGGAAAGAAAGCAAAAAGTTTTAGGGTTGTCACAAAAAATATGTAATAAATGATCTTAGAAATTAAGAAATATGTAAAGTCCTTAAAAGACTTGCAACGGTATATTCAGATAGCAATAAAAAATCAGGTCATTGTAAAAGTAAGCATTCAAAAACACGAAATACAAACCATTTTATCATACAAACCGAAGAACAAATATCTAAATGCCATGTGGACTTTTATGACTAGACATAGGGACAACTTAGTGAATATTGATGTTTTTGATAAATACTAATTCCATTAACTTTTTAAATTTAATATTGCTTATAATATGTGTATAGTATTATGCTTTTTTAATTAAACCATAAAATCAACAATTTTTAATCTTTAATATGTGTATAATATTGCTTATATTTTTAGTATAAAATACAATTTATAAAAAGTTTTAAAAAATAAGATATATGTGCTATTATAAAAACAACTTAGTGCCATTATTGTGTTCTTATAAGTATTACAAATTAAACAACATTGATATTATAAAGTTCATACAGAGCTATTATCATCTTTGTGCAAGTAATCTAAACCCTAAACCCCATATTTATAAGCCTTTTAATCCACAGTGTTAGTTATGTTTAAATAATGTTTATATTAATTAAATATTAGTTTTAGGTTAATATAGTCGAATTCAATTGAATTGATAATTATTAACTAACTAAATAATTATCAACTAAATAAATAATTAATTAACCGTCTAAACAAATACAAAAATATTTATTTAAAAAAGTATTTAGTTGAAATTATTTAATTTAAACCTTTATTTATTGTCCAATAATTATATATATTTACAATAACAAATACACTCATTTACTACTATTCATATGTGCACTAATAGGAACATGACACGTGTCATGTTCCACCACTAATAACATGACACGTGTCATGTTCAATCGATAATAGATTGGTTACGTGGCATGACACGTGTCCACGTGTCATATGTAGGTCAATGCTTTTGTGACACGTGGTCATGTGTTAGGTCACGTATGACGATACGTGGCTACGTGTCAGGCCAATGTTTTTACGACACGTAGTTAACTTTTAATTCACTTTTAGAGTTTTCGACTTTGACCACGGCGTATAACATGACACGTGTCATGTTCAATCAATAATAGATTGGTTACGTGGCGTGACACGTGTCCACGTGTCATATGTAGGTCAATGCTTTTGCGACACATGGTCATGTGTTAGGTCACGTATGATGATACGTGGCTACGTGTTAGACCAATGTTTTTATGACACGTTGTTAACTTTTAATTCACCTTTAGAGTTTTCGACTTTGACCACGGCGTTTCGGAAAATGGGTGGCCCGCCGCGAAGCGAGGGCGGGTCACCATCTTGTTAGTACCAAAATCGATTTAATGATTTCATCTTGTTTGCTTTATTTGTGTTTAGAATATTTATAGATAAATATTCTTGAATTGATCGTTGCTGATGGTGTAACCCTTTAGATTGATATCTGATAGTAATTTTATCAAATTTCGTTACTTGGGTATCAAGATCCAACACGATGGTCTTTTTTTTTGAACGGCCAACAAACATAGAATTGCTCAAGTACTCCGTACGAGGTGACCCAATGGCAAAAGGACACCGCCAACTGGCCCAACCCAGCTGCACGGAGCCCTAAGCCCCCCAAATTATCTCCAGTTTCGAGAAAACTCACCCGCCCGAAGGCCCACTAGTGGTAAAACCCGGTCGCTCTCAGGATCGAACCAGAGACAACAAGAGCCTGGTCTTCCTTCATAGAGCCCCCATGCCTCAGAGCAATATTGCTGGTAGCAAGGATAGAACTTGGGTCACTTGGACACCAGGTGATCACCTTAACTTATGAAAGGTGACATCATGGCATTTGTGAAGGATTTTTTTTGAAAAATATATCATAACCCTTGGGTGCAATTCTTCTTTTATTACTTTGATCCCCAAAATTCAAAGTCCGGTTTCGATTGCTGACTTTCGTCCTATTAGCTTGGTTGGTGTGCAATATAAAATATTAACCAAGATTTTGGCTAATCGTCTTGCGGGGGTTATTGATCAAGTTGTGAGTCCGGAACAATTTTCCTTTATTAAAGATCGTCAAATATTGGATGGGCCTATTTCTTTAAACGAAATTATTGATTGGTTTAGGCATAAAAAGAAGAGTCTATTGGTGTTCAAAATCGATTTCGCAAAAGCTTATGATTCCGTGTCATGGGAGTACTTCGATGATATGCTTCTTTTTATGGGATTTGGTGAAATTTGGAGAAGTTGGGTTCGTACTTGTCTTTCTACCACCTGTTCCTCGGTCCTCATAAACGGTAGTCCCTCACGTGAATTTAGTATTAGTAGAGGCCTCCGTCAAGGAGATCCTTTGGCACCTTTCCTTCTCATACTTATCATGGAGAGATTACATGTTTTCCTTGAAGATGCGATACATGCGGGTTTATACACGGGAATTCGATTAAAAGAGTTGATGCTGTCACATTTTTTCTATGCTGATGATGCCATTTTTATCAGTCAATGGTCGGAAAAGAACATTACAAACATTGTGGAGATTTTAAAAGTTTTTCACATGGTGTCCGGACTTGACTTAAATCTTAATAAGTCGTCGATATATGGCATTGGTGTACACTTTGATGAGGTAACAAGGATGACGAGGATAGCCGGTTGCAAACCGGACCCCTTCCCTTTTACGTACTTTGGAATACCAGTGGGTGCGAACATGTCTTAGGTCGATAGCTGGCAGAAAATCATTGACAAATTCCATAAGAGATTAAACAAATGGAAGCGCACTCTCCTTTCAATTGGTGGGAGATCGACCCTCGTCTCTTCCGTCTTGGGATCCCTCGGTTCGTATTACTTCTCCCTCTTTCCACTTCCTCTGAAAGTAAATAAAACCCTTGAATCGATTCGGTCCAGATTTTTTGGGGGGTTTGAGGAGAATGAGAAAAAAAATCCTTAGATAAGTTGGAATCAAACTCTTGCATGTAAAGATCATGCCGGGCTTGGAATTGGTAGTCTCTTTGCGATGAACAAGGCTCTTCTGTACAAATGGAGATGGAGATTTGTCTCTAAGGGTGATTCTTTGTGGGTTAAGATAATCAAAGCTATTCACGGATCGGATATCAACGAACCTATTAAACGAAAGTATTTAGCACTTGGCAACGCATTCGGAAATCTTGGGAGGATTGTCATAATGCTAATCTCATTGATCCTAGTGTTGTCCGAAAATCTGTGGGGAGTGGAAATGTTACTAAATTCTGGAAAGGCACATGGTGCGGGGAGTACACTTTGCAAGCTCATTTTCCCCGACTTTATCCTTTATCTCTTGACAAGGAAGGGTATGTTTGTGATTTTCGTAACAATGATGAATGGGTATGGAAGTGGCATCGAAATATAAGAGGGGGTCTAGAAGACGAGCAATATTCCGATCTCTCGGCCCTTATTTCCGATGTCACTTTGTCTAGCGATCCGGATAAATAGAGGTGGCAACTCGATGGAGATACATAATTCTCGGTCAAGTCGATTCGCAACCGTATTGATCGTCTTCTTCTTCCGATTGGAGATCTTGCAACGAGGTGGTTAAGGTACGTCCCTAAGAAAGTTAATATTGTCATTTGGAGAATATTCTTGGACCGGTTACCCACACGTTTAAACTTATCGAAGCGTGGAGTTGAAATCAATAATATCCTTTGCCCCATTTGTAATTCGTTTGTAGAATCAAATTCCCACATCTTTGGAGAATATTCTTGGACCGGTTACCCACACGTTAAAACTTATCGAAGCGTGGAGTTGAAATCAATAATATCCTTTGCCCCATTTGTAATTCGTTTGTGGAATCAAATTCCCACATCTTTGGAGGTTGTGATTTTTCTGTTAAAGTTCTTGAGCGCATCAAATGTTAGCTCGAGGTGGATTGTGTACGATCATCCGGTCCGAATAGATTGTATGACGGGATCGAAGATTTGAAGATCTCAAGAATAAAGGACACAATCCATTCCATTATGAACACTACGTGGTGCCGTGGTGGGCAATATGGAAAACCAGAAATATGGCCATATTCCAACCTAGCAAAATCCGGAACGGTAGTATCTTCGATATGATTGTTTACAATTCATTTTTGTGGTTCAGTACTAGAAATCATAAATATGTGGTTAGCTGGAACAATTGGATGTTGAATCCTTTTCTCTTCATGTAATTTTGCTCATTTGTGAGCTTGTTTAATAAAATTTTATACTGTCGTTCCAAAAAACAAAAAAAAAACAAAAAAAACTCCCTTGACAGCCAAAGTCTCTCTTTCCGTTTAAACCTCTTACTGGTACGTAGCGATTCTCAACTTGGCATATCAATAAATGGTAAGCTAGAGATCTGAGTGTGTGTGTTTTACATAGATAAGAGGTAAGCAGTATGTGTGTGTGTTTTATAGAGAGGTGCTTTTGCCATTAAAAATGTTGAGTAGTTACAAAAATTAATTAAAAAAAGAGATGTGTGTTTACCGAAAAGAAGACGTGCTATTATATAAATGTGTCATATTACATATATGACGCATTACCAATGTATATTATATAAATGGGGGTTGAATAAAAAATAAAGTTGATTTCGTCTAAAAATAATAGAAATCACTAGAACTCTAATCTTTAATATGTGACACAATAAAAAGATAAGAGTAAGGACATTTTGGTCTTTAAACAAAATAGTACAAATAATGTTGTCTTAGTGTAAAAAAATATTACATATAAAAAAAAATCAGTATATTTTTAATGCAAACCAACATAATTATCTGTGTTGTTTCACTTTAAAACAAAGCACAAAATGTGATGGTTTAATACAAGAAAACATAGGAATAATTGTTTTAATGCAAAACAAAACATAAAATGCAAGACAATACAAATAATGTTGTCTTAACGTAAAACGGTACATATATAAAATGAGTACATATAAAAAATGCAAACTAGCATAATTATCTGTGTTATTTTACTTTAAAAATAAGAAACATAAAATATGTGGTTTTAATACAAAACAATATAAAAATAATTGTTTTTGTAATGCAAAACGGTACATGTTTAAAGATACCACGTACAAATATTTGAAAATCATTAAAAGTGGATATGAGATAACTTGATAATAAAATTATGACCCTCTAATTAAAAGTTTATATAGTTGATATCATACAAAATACATGTATTAAGATATAGCCCTTAAAAAAGTGGGTTGAAGAATCGTCGTAGAAGCTTTTAAATTTTCAATGGGCGTCACATTTTTTTTTTGTTTTGGATAAAGTGTAATGCTAGAAAAGTTTATAAATGGAATCACAAACAAAACTCAAACTCTTTGGGCATTTTTTTAGGAGACAAAAGAGTCGAAACAAAGAAAAGTACGAATGTAAACACTTCAAAGCAAGAACAAGTATCACAATAAAACGATCCTCTTTGCCAAATATCAGTTTCATTATTTTAATAAACAAAGCTTAATTACTTATAAAAATGTAGGGTTTTATAGATTTCAGTTTCTTACTATAACTTAGCCGGGTTAATTTATTTGATTACTTAGCATTATGGTAAATATTAATTTTTTAATTGAAAAGCTGGAAAATCATTGGAAAACTATATTAGATGAAGGTTTTTGGGGGTATTTTTGGTGTTTTTATTTAAGTTTCTTGTCTATCCACGATGATCACCTAACGACCTAAAAACATTTTTTTTTGTATGTCCGACATGTTGCATATATATATGCAACATGGTCAGACATACACAATGAACAAAAAAATATATATATCTTTTTTTAAAAACTTTGTTTTCTTTTAGGTGATCAGGTGGATATACGTGAAAATAAAAAAAATGTTAAATTACCCAAGTAACTTTCATTTAAATACGGTTTTCCAATGATTTTTCAGTTTTTCAATTAAAAGCTGTTTTTCAAGAAACATTACCTCCTTAGCATGCTAAGTAGATATGTAAAAAGAATGAACAACAAATTTATTGAAAGCTCAAACTAATAAGATAGCAAAACATCAAAGGATAAACAAACGATATTCAAATATTAAAATAACACCAATCTTTCCACATGAAAGGGTTCAAATGACTTGTGTTTGATCCAAAGAAATCTAAAACTTTTAAGGGGTTGTGTGGGATTGCTTATTTAATGTGAAAACTGTTTTTGAAGAAAAATGCTTATTGACTTATAACTTTTTGAGAAAGAGTTTTAAGAAAAATATTTGGATTAGCTTTTGTTGTTGGAAAAGTCAATAAGTTGTTTTTTTTTTAAATATTTGGCTTAGCTTTTATATGTAAATTGACTAAAAAGGGTTAAGTGAGTATAAGGTTAGGTGGGTATAAAGTTAAAATAAGGTGTTATGGTAATTCAACACTCAAAAAACTATAAATAGTTTTGAAAAGCCAGAAAATATTGCCTTATTAAAAATTGACTTGTTAGTTTTTTTAAAAGCAAAAAGTAAAAATGCTTATTAAGTTACCAAACATTCAAAAATGTTTATTAACTTTTTAAAAAACTAATAAGTCAATAAACAGCTTTGAAAAGCAATGCAATACAATCCCTTATATCTTCACTAAATCGCCTCCAAGACCAAAATTATATAAGGATTACCGCATGGATAATTTTCTTCTTGATCAGATTTGCATTTAACATTTTTTCACTTCAAAAAGATCACGAACTGAAAAGGTATAAACTTGGGGAATGTTAGCACTATTTACTAACAAAGATCTAAATATATCCACCCTTTTGTTAAAAACTTATTCATTTTGAATGTTATGAGATAGAATTCTAAGATTTTACACTCCATTAACTAATAAATATTCGACAAATAGTGGTATCTGTTGTGACACTATTGGCATTTACCTAGGGAGGGACTTGGCCAGTTTGTAGAGTTGATGAGTTGGTTTCATAAGACGTGTTTTTTTATGGTGAGAATTTTTGAAAAATGAGTGGTAGAGGTGATGGGGATGATTCTCGAGATGATAGAGGACCCTGATACCATATAAGGAAATCGAAAACTTGATAGTAGCTACGAAATTGTTCTCATTGCATTTCATTTACTACAGTCGATATACATATATACACAAGAGATGGAGCATACGAAAAAATATAAATTAGTTAACAATATTGATCAATATGGGTGGGAGACTAGAAATATTTTAACTGTAGACTTTGACTGAAGATCTTGACTTTAAGACGTAACATCTCTTATTTTTCAAATGGCCCCACTACTCATCGAACGACATTTTAATTAGGGGTGTTCAAAACCGGGTACCCGGACTTTCGGATATCCGAATTTCGGGTACCCGAAAATTTCGGAATTTGGATTTCGGTTTCCAAGTCCAAGTCCGAAATTTCGGATACCCGGAATTCCGGGTATCCGAAATTTCGGACTTGGACTTGGAAAGTGAATCGGATATCCGAATTTTTTTTTTTTTTAAAAACAACAATTTCAAATTTAAATAGAAATAAAAAAAACAACAATTCCAAACCTATACAAAAAAATAATCATACCAACAAGTAGGGGTGTTCATGGTTCGGTTTAAAACCATGAAACCGCCCAAACCGGTCATTGGTTTGGTTTCATGGTCGGTTTTTTCTTTTAACTTTTGGTCGGTCGGTTTCAACTATTTCAAACCGTAGTGAACGGTTTGGTTTACGGTTTATACCAAAAATCGGTCGTATAAAACCGGACCGGACCATACAGTTTTAATATATTTAACTAAATATATACTTTATATTATGTTAAATGTTAATTACGTATGATAATTTGCCCCTCTTTTAGTTTAGCCGAAGCGAAACTGAGTCTATCTAAGATTACCGTAACTAAAAGTGATTGACCCTCAAAATCTTCTTCCATTTCATCAATTATAAGTTTATCTAAGGGTATGTTCTTTTCATTCATCGATACAAAATGATATAGGAACTTTTTTTATGGATGCATTGCATAACAAGGGTACTGTATTTAGCACCAGATGTCCTTGTAAATCTAAAATGAAAAATGAGAGAGACAATGCTAACTTATTTGGACAGTTTGTTAGGTGTTTAGACTACTTTTTCAATAACTTATACATTTATTTATTCTTGAAATATTATGTATTTATGCAGTTCGTGTAAGCAACTAAGTGTCGAATAAAGTATAAACCGTAAACTTCCGAAATATGTAAAAACATTAACCATAATTCTTATTTTTTATATAAAATATATTTTAATTTATTAAAACTTTCGGATATCCGGGTACCCGAAACTTCCGAAATATGTAAAAACTAAATTCCAAGTCCAAGTCCGAAAATTCGGATATCCGAGTTTCGGGTATCCGAAATTCCGGATATCCGAAATTTTCGGAAAATTCGGGTACGGAATTTCGGAAAATTCGGATACGGGTTCGGACTCGGATATTTTTGAACACCTATCGTTGGATGACTGTCTTAGTCTGATTTAACAAAAAAGGTGGTGACGTGAGATTAAAAAATATAGGATGGCTTATCTAATTTGGGCCTTTCAGTTTTAGGAACAGATAAGAGGTATTATTAACTAATTAACATATTACTTGTTGCTTTGAAATACTCATTAAATAACGTTGGTGACACGAAGGGCACTTAACGTTGATTAAAATTTAAAAGTATGGGTCCCGAGTACATTAGTGTTTTTTTTGAACAGCAATTTTATTAAACACCAACACCCCGAGACCGGGAATAGCAAGGCACTAACCCGGAGCCCGGACACCTTACATCATATACATATTGTCCCAATCAATGGGTTTTTTACTCCTATTGTTACACCACAACAAGCACCAAACTTTGATATTACAAATAACATTAAAAATAGACGGCACCTTTCCCGTGTATAAAGCCGCATTTCGTTCACGCCACAACCACCAACACATTGACGCCACCATAGCTTGAATGATCTCACTCTTGCCCCTATGACTCCCAAAAGCCTCGTGGAACCTGACCACATCAACCATCGAACCGCCCGCAAAGACCGGACCCTTAAGCCAAGCCGCAAGCCATACCCAAACCGAAGTCGTGAACCTGCACTTCGTGAATAGATGGTTAACCGATTCCAGCTCCTCGTTGCATAATCTGCACATATCCGAAACGACGGGAACTCCACGTTTCTTAAGCTCGTCGCAGGTAGCAATCCTTCCTTTATGAGCCCTCCAAAGAAAAGCATTCACTTTAATAGGAACCAACTTGTTCCATTTGAATATATACCCCCCATCCCCCCTGCTCTCCTTCTCCAACATTCTTCTAACTTCTTTTGCAGAAAAATCAGCCCCATCTTCTCCTATCCACTTCCATTGTCCATTGGCCCACACCACAAAATTTTCTAAATAAACATTCTTTCTTTTTAATTCACAGTTTGCGGCCCAAATATTTTTCCAAACCCCGGTCACCGATTGTCTACAAGGAAACAACTCCACCCTACCATTCACCACATGGATCGCCTTGATGACCCGGGCCCAAAGCTTGTCTTCTTCCACCTTAAGACGCCAAAGCCATTTGCTAAGAAGACTTAAATTGAAAGCCTCCAAATTAACAAGACCCAACCCACCATTTGCCTTAGACTTACAAAGTTCCTCCTTTTTTATCCAATGAATTTTCTTTCCGCCATCCTTGCCACCCCAAAGAAACCGAAATCTAATTCGATCTAACGCCGAAATCACACTTTTAGGCGCCTTATAAAGTGTGAAAAAGTACGTGGGAAGACTATCAAGAACACTTTTAACCAAGGTAAGCCTCCCCCCAAATGAAAGAATATTGGCCTTCCAACGGGAAAGCCTACGTTGAAAAGTCTCAACCACCGAATTCCAAAACGCCTTTCGGTTCATATTAGCCCCCACCATCAAACCAAGGTAGTCAAACGGAAGACTTCCTTCTTTACAATTGAGCATGTCCGCCAATCTTTTCACCTCTAAAGGCTCCACATTAACCCCAAAGATCGCACTCTTGTTAAAGTTAACTTTAAGCCCAGACACCAAATAAAAGCACCTCAAGATTCGAACAATGTTACGCGCATTCTCATCCCCCCACTCCCCAATCACCGTTGCGTCGTCGGCATAGAATAAGTGAGTCAAAACCGGCCCTTCATTAGAAATCCGAACCCCCTTTAAAATCCCTAACCCTTTAGCTTTGTTCAACATCCAATCCAAAGCTTCCATCGCCACAACAAAGAGATACGGAGACAAAGGGTCTCCTTGCCGGACCCCCCGGTAACAATTGAACTCCGAATCGGGGGACCCATTAATAAGAACCGACGCACGAGCCGACGCCAAAATACCCCTCACCCAACAACGCCATAACGGAGGAAAAGCCATATGCTCCAAAACCGAATCAAGGAAATCCCAATCAAGAGAGTCATAGGCTTTCCTAAAATCGATTTTGAACACCAATCCTTGTTTCTTTTTAAATTTCAGCCACGACACCATTTCGTTAAGAATCAACGGGCCATCGACAATGTTTCTCCCCGCCACAAAGCCCATTTGAGAGTCGGAAATGATGGACCCAAGCACCTTTTTCATCCTCCCGGCAAGAACCTTTGATATAACCTTAGAAATGCACCCAAGGAGACTAATTGGTCGAAACTCCTCCAAAGATTGAGAGTTATCCGTCTTAGGGATCAAATGAAAAAACGAAGAAGCACACCCGTTGGAAATCTTCCCAGTAGCAAAAAAATGAACCATAATATTATAAAAATCATCCTCAAGTTCCTTCCAAAAGAATTTGAGAAAATCGAAGTTAAATCCATCCGGCCCTGGCGCCTTATCACCCTCACAATCCCACACCGCCTCCTTTATCTCGTCTCTAGAAAAAGGAACCGTTAACATCTCCCCTTGATCCGACGACAAAGCCTTAATGCCCCGACAATCAAGACGGGGAAACGTCCCACACCTCCGAGCAAATAAGGATTTAAAAAACAAGCTGGCTTCCTTTTTTATCTCCTGAGGATCCACAATCCAACGCCCACGAACCCGTAAACCATTGATTCTACTATTCGCCATATTGGAGTTGACCAACCCGTGAAAGAATCCCGAGTTCTCATCCCCCTCAACCGCCCATTTGACCCGAGATTTTTGACGCAAATCAAGTAAGCTTTCCTCCTCCAGCTTAGCCAATTTCTCTTAACCATATCTTTTTGTTAATTTGATTAATGGTCATTCCCAATGGGTGCCCTGAGGGTTTCGGTGAAATGCCGACTCAGATTCAGTGCCCTCGGTGGCACCATTGGGTGTCTTAGGTGAAACAAGCAAGGTGCCAAGCTCGGTCCCCTCCCACCGTAATGACCTCCTTGAGATATATTCGACCGTTGGGGTGGTGGGCCTCCACCCCCCCCCCACCCCCCCACCCACCCCCCCCCCCCCCCCAAAAAAAAGAAAACGGCTATATTGAGATTAAAAAGAAAAAAAAAATTGATTTTTTACCTTCTTTTTATACCTATAAAAACCTCTCCTTTACACCATTTTTTTTACATCTTTACTCTCATATTCCTCTCTACCTCTCTACTCTCATCTTTTACTATCTAAAAAATATGAATCAAAACTACTTCTTCAACCCCAATCCAAACGAGCAAAATCCTTCGCCCCCACCTTCGCCACAAAACCCTTTTCAAACGGGTGGATATGTTCCATTCATTGCGTCCGCAATGTTTGTGGCTCCACAACTTGGTGGTTGGAGCCAAGAAAACCCTCAACCTTCTTACTTTTGAACTGATTCTCAACCCGACCATGTTGAGATAGTCATGGAAACCCAACCCGATCCTCGGCCTAAAAAAACCGTTAAAAATCCAAGGAAAAAAAAGGGTCAAACATCTCAACCGGTTGAACGTCAAGGTCCCCGACCGATTATAAATTCGGACGAAGAACAAGAGGTGGCGTTGACGAGGTGTTATATCGATACAATGGAGGATCCCGTACTATGTATTTTTTTCATACGATATAACTTTATATTATATAGTTTTCATTACTTTTTCAAACAATTCTAAGTTTATATTTTTAGAAAACTCGCAAACAAACCTATTTTTTTTGGAACTGGATCACCAAAAGATGCCACAAGGAAATGAAGCTTACAATGGACACGCGAACGAAGCACCAACTCAACTCAAAGTGGGGTTAAGATTTGAAGTCAAAGATAACAAAATTCAACAACATTTATCTCAACCTCGAAGCGGTCAAAGTGAGGCCGACATTTTGAAGGCGGCACATTCTCGTTACAGATTGGAGAACAAGAATAATGCTTTCGACTAAGTTGCGTGCTGGGACGTTGTTAAAAAGTTGCCTAAATGGCGAGCGGGATCCCAACCCCAAACCCAAAGCTCGAAAAGAACCAAAACGTCCGAGTCGAACGAATATAGCACGAGTGCTTCGGACGCACGAGCTACACAATTTAATCTCAATGATGTCGATTTTGATGATGAAGAAGAAGAAGAAGAATTACCAGAAAGACCTCCCCCCCCCCCCCCCCCCCCCCCCCCAAAAAAAAATTGAAAGACCTATGGGGAAATAAAAGGCGAAAAGGTTAGCACGTGTTGCCCCCAAAGAGAAATCTTCTTCAAGTGCAAGTGCTAGTTTGGCGGAAAGGTTCGACAAGTTTAACGAGATCCAATTCGAGAAGCTTCAATTGGCAAAACGTTTTAAGGAGCGCAAAGCGAAAGAAGAGGAGCGAAAAGCAAAAGAACAAGAGCTTAGGGAGCAAAAACAAATGTACCGATCAATGATTCGGACGACGAGGGAAAAACGATTGCTCAGAAAATACAAACACGACTAATGACAACCTACAAGGATTGAATGTTTTTTTAAGGATATGTATGTTTTTTTTAGGGTATGTAATTTTTTTTAATGAAACGTAGTTTATTTTATTTTATTTAATGAAGTGTTTTTTTAATTTAAATTACTTTTATTTATTATTATTTTTTTAATTAATTGAATAAAATAATAATAAAAGTAAAATGCGGGGAGTGACAAATGAAAGGTGAGTATTGGGAGTGAAAGTGAGTAGAGTAAATGGATGGTGATGTGACGTTGAGTTGATAAAAAAAGTGAAACGTGAAAGGAAAATATTGTGATTAACCTAACATTATTTAAAACGATAAATACACCTATCTAATTATAATTTATACGTTTAAATCCACATTATTATTCACCAAGGGACATCAACCCCATAACGGACACCAATATGTACACCAACATTAATCGATTTATTATGATTTATCATCGGGGAGAGAATTTCTTATACGACATGTACCTATTAGACTATGTATTATGTATTTGTATGTTATGTTATTTAGTATATGTATAGGGACTTATATGTAAACTGTTCAAGTATATATTGGGGGTAATAATACAGAATTCATTATGGGATCATAATCACGATTATGGTATCAGAGCCAAAAACTCTAATACAAAAAACTCTAACACGATTAGTACCAAGTACGAAATACCTTTAAGGGTTTTGTTTTATTCTAAACGAGTCCAGGTTTTGTCTAAATGAAACCATGTCGGTTTCAGTTTGAACGACAAATTATGACATTTTAACTTTTTTTTCTTTGAACTAGTCGTGTTTAGGTCGATGTTACATATGTGTTTGCCAGTTGATCCACTTCGCCCAATATAGGTATTTGTAATCACTTAAATATTATAGATAAGAGAGAGGAAATGCGTATAATTTTACGTATACATTTGTATTTTTTATTCTAAATTTTATTATGAACGCATTATCATGGCTATCCATATTCCTAACTCTATTTACCGTTATGTTGTATTAATATGTTAGCCCTATAAATAGTGACTTATGCACATGTTGAATCATGAATGAAATGAGTTCTCTCTTCTCCCATATTCTACTCTAATATATTTCTCCCTATGTTCATATCTTCCTATGTTTATATATAATTTTGATTGCTAATGGGCACTGTTATTCAACACGTTATCAGCATGAATTACTTTTTGGAGTTGATGAAGTTATCATAAGGTAAATTAAAACATGTCCGATTAATTTGTCTTTGTTCTTCTATTGACTCTTAAACAAAATCCATATTGTAATTCATACAATCTTGGATTGCGTTAGAGGTTTTCTTATCTTAAAACATTTAAGATAATTATATCGTACGTAACTAATACACTTTTAGATTTAATCGATATTTATATGTATTTGGTTCTATACAATTATTATTCATCAATCTAATTTGAATCAGTTTAGTAAAATCGTAATTATGCTTTATTTCCAAACTATAATCTTGGTATATATTAAAAGCATATTCTTCATATTACTAAAAGAAAAGAAGCCATGAAAGTAATGTTCTTTATGATCATTTTGATTGTTATGAATTCACATAAAAAGGAATGAATGTGTTATATGCATATAGCAATTTTAAAATCTATCTATATCTATATATATAATGAAAGAAAAGTTTTTGGCACGACAATATGCCATGTGGCACCACCACATTTATCATCAACAATTTTTCTCGCCATAAAAGAAAAGTTTTTGGCACCACAATATGCCATGTGGCACCACCACATTCATCCTCAATATTTTTTTCCGCCAATAGGCATTCACAAGCGGATCTTCTAAAACCCAACTTCAGGCCCGTTTTAAACAACCCGGATTGAAGAAACCCACAAATAACTATACCCAAAAAGAAGGTCAATTTATAGTCAACTTATTATAGAATACTTTTTATTCTTGGTTATTATTTGTTTCATAAACCATCATTTAAAGTTATTCGTAAATATAAATAAACATTATCCTAATTATGAAATTGATTCTTTTTGAAAAAATCCTATCTTTAATCCTCCTTATTCTTGGTTATTATTTGTTTCTTCAACCAACATTTAAAGTTCAATTAACATTATAATTAATTAATTATATGAAAAAATTCTTATTTCTATTAAAAGAAAAGTTTTGAATATATATTTATACAACTTTTTATTTATTGTCTTCTAAATTATTTGATAACCAATTATTTAATTACTAAATTAAATATATAATATAGTTTATCAAATTACAGTTTAACAGTTCCATAACCGTTTTATTTACTTTATAGTTACCAACAAGTGGGTCGACCCGCGTGCTGCCGCGGAGCCGACCCGTTTAAAAAGGGCGATTAGAGAAGCTATAAGCCGAACCGTGGGTCGACCCGCGCTTGGTCGTGGAGTTGACCCGTTTTTTGAGCTAAAGAGGTGAAGACTATGGCAAAAGCCTAAACAAAACACAATGCCTCTAAGATTGGACAAATAGTCACACGACAGGATTACAATATAGAGGCCAGCCTTACCTTTTACTTGAATGCAGTACCGGACAACCTGTTAGAAAACAAACAAAAGCAAAAATAATTAGGAAAACCAAAACGAACACCCAACAGCAAGCTGAAGCTGTAAAAAATAAAAAACAACAAAAAGCCCTATGTTACTTGTTTTATTTAAAACATATGTGCTTCTTATTATAATTTCATTTTATATATGTGATTTAGGTATATATAGTTGCAAGGACAATTTTAACCTTAATCAGTTTAGACATAAGCTACTTACAAAATATGCATACCCCTCTATAATTAAAACTGATATTTTTCTAAGAGACCAATGCAACATCAAGTTACCTATATAGAGCAAGTTGCCTTCATATTCTGCCCCCATTAACAATGAATCCATATACCACATACCTATATTGTTGGTCACGGGACAATGTCTGGAAAAAAAATAAAAAATAAATAAAATATTAACTAATTAACCAAGCATTTAATAAGTAGAATTGAACAGAGTAACCTATATGAGAATTCAGAATTACAGCTCTAACATGAGTCCTAAGCATTAGACCAACATGAAAAATTAGATTTTTAAGTGTTATTTGAGAAGAGGTTTAGAATGAGGAGAGTGACTGGAGTTGCCCATTTTTAGACTCTATAGCTGCAGAAGTCATAATGTTTAATAACTCAAGCCTAAGCATTACCAATTCGTCCTAATGCATATTTTCACGATATTGACGTTGAAATTTCAATCCATTTACTATGAATGGGTAGCATCAAATAATTTTAAAAAGCAAACGGGTGACATGGGTTGAAAGTGGCCCAAAGTGTATATTTGCATCTATAAAACCTTCTAAATTCAAATTTATTTTCACAGAACATTTGTAATCATATTTGGCATAATAATTCACAAAGCACTACCTCTTCACATGATCATCCTCTTCTTTGCATTCTCTAAAAATGATCCACCTCAGTCAATTGTCAAAGCAACAAAAAGGCACATAAAGTTAGTATACCTCTCATATCCCTCGAAACTTAAGAAGAACACAATCTGCACATGAATAAATTGTCTCTCAATGTCGCCAAACCAAATGATAAGAAATCATATGAAATAGAAATTTTACTGATTTTCAATACAAAAATCAAGAAAATTAAACTATATTAATAACAACTTAATTGTTTCTCAAGAAGAATATTACCAAATGAGAATGAATATATAAATCCATCTTCGTCTTGATCTCCTTTGGTATGTTACAACTTGTTTTCTAGTTAAAAGCCTTAAGCAAGGGTACGGAATTTGAATCATAAAAACCAACTAATTATGACCAACTAAAACAGAAAAGAAAGCAAATGTGTCCAAGACCACTACTTAGATTATGGATATGAATCGTGTGAACCAAAGACAAAGAAGATAATATAAAAAACTTACATTGTACTCCAGCAAGCCATAAGGATGAGGAAAACTTACATTGACTCTGATGTGATTCATTACATAATTCACCTACTGATACTCGACATCATCAAATATGGTGACTTTTCTTGGACTAAACCTACAAAAAAATGTCATGATAAATATCAAAATATTTGCTTCATTATATAGTTATGAAAATGATTAACAAATACCAGATAATGATCAGAGTGAAAATCTGATAATGATCAGAATGGATGTTGAGAGAAAAGGCCATTGACAATTCTAACAATTCTAACACCATCACCTCAATTCCTATTATCCAAAAAATTCAGGGACCGATGCTTGTAAGCAGTAGAAACACCTCATGAGCAAACTGAGAAAAATCACCATAGAGCTCTCGTTACGCCAATTCCAATATAAAACATTATGAGAAGAGTAATTTGTATATTATTTGAGAAATGAACATACGTTGGGGTATACATAAGATGAGTTATGAACATACCTATGCGAAACCGATAAAAGCTTTTGATTTGTGATTTTCTCCGACAGTCTTTATATGCATCTCTGAAAATAATCAAAATCATGTGGTGCAATCTCAATAAATCTTATTTGAATATACTGGTCGTAACTGAATATGCTATTGATCTTAGTGTTAATATATTGAGTATCTTAAATTATAGACGATGAAAGCAAATCTTCATTAATCTTCTGATATAAATCCCTCATTGTATAGAAATATATATGTCTTACACATAAAAGTCATAGTCATTCTTCACCAAATTCAGATTTTGTTATATGATTAATCCTTTGACCCCACTTTTCTCTGATCCAGATAAAAGTCATAACCTTTGATGTATTTGCTATTTTTTTCCTTCTGTGAGCATCTCATAGTTTGAAAGAGAAACACATAACCAGCTAGTTGACTTCAAAACAGCCAAAGCAACATAAGAACCTTATAAATTAACATGTGTGCACCTTTATGATGATTTCATAAACACCATCTGCAATCAGGGGGACTTCTTTCCAAATCTCTCACTGAAATGAGCATACATATGTTTAATTCTGCAGAGGCCAACAACATTATATGATTAAAAATGACCGCATAAGGAAGTTAAGCATTTCAACAAACACCTAATAGGCGCAAAAAAAGGAAATATAAAAAATGACCAGAGATCGAAGAAGAATCAACAACTCTGTAGCGTCAATTTATAATCAAAGACAATAAGAATGTCCGGCTTAACAAAACAATAAAAAAATTATCGAATAAAGAAGAAGCATTTCAACAAACACTTAATATGCATAAAAGAAAAAGAAATACAAAAAATTGACCATAGATGAAAAAACATCGCATACCTGGCGCAAGAACAAAAACAAACGGAAGAAGTAGCATCACAATACACAATGAGGTCAATACAGTAAGAATCAACACAGGGCCTTCATAGTAAATTTTGCCCACTAATAAACTGACCATGGACAACCATAACGACGACCATAGGGATTTCATAGTAACTTTAAGGGGAGAGAACTAACCAAAGCAAACACAGCGTGGATACAGATTTCGCAATCAGGCAATGATATACAACCAGCCCTCACCAAAATTCGTACCATCTCCATGCCGCTACAGTGACAGGGCCAACAACTACATCAGGGAGGACGAAAACCACACTCCTGGACACCCATCTCTCCCGGCAAATCAGGGTTTAGGTCAGAGTGGGCCTTCATCCGTGACATCCCTTTGTTTCTTGATTGAAATCGACCCGGGAAGATCCGAAACATTATAACCCGCCATCGATGACCCGTGACCACTGTTGATGAACAGTGACGGCGCATTAGGTGGTTGTACTATAAGCTTGGGGGGTGGTACAATATGAACCTGAACCACCACAATTGAACAATTCTTTCAAAACCCTAAAAACCCACAAACAGAATAGCTTCAGATCAAAAGCAATAATAAAATCAGACAGACTAATCAAGATTCAACTTGAAGTAACGATCTGATCAAGGTTATCGATCGATTCACAATGTAGATCTGGTCCATCAGAACGAAACTGAAGCATATAAACATGTAATCGATCGATCGAAACCAAATCGAAGAACAAAAGAATTACCAGTGAGAAAGAAAAGAATTACTGGTGAGAAAGAAGCTTCCGATCGTTGGCTCGTTCATGAAACTGTAGCCAGCTTCGTCTTCTTCATTGAAACGTAAGCCTCAAAGTTCCTGTTATCTCTCTCTGGCTTTCCTTCTTTTCAGATGAAAACCTCCACACACGTTATGTCCGTCTACACCACTAAAAGAAGGTGCAGGAAAGGGTTGTACCAAAAAAGTAGACCCAAAGTGACCCGCAAGATCCGAGACATTATAACCCGGGATTCGCCTGCCTTGACCCGTGACCACTGTTGATGAACAGTGACGGCGCATTAGGTGGTTGTACTATAAGCTTGGGGGGGGGGGTGGTACAATATGTTGTCATTTGTATATATAGGGTAATTATTTACCTTAACAGTTTTTTCTTTTATACAAGTTCCATTTTCTGTCCTTAATTAACATTTTTAATTTTTTTAACCTCAACTGTGCGATACATATTTTTTTTTAAAATATCAGCCGTGCGATGCACGAGGTATAAAAACTAGTAACTAATATAATAATTCATTTACTGACAACCGTTTTTATAGCCATTTATTTGTATCTAATGAAAATGTTATATATTCATAATTGGTAGGTAAAATGTGTAGAAAAACCATTCATATTTCTTCATTAAATTATTTAATGGTATTTATTATAAAATGAATTTGGTGTTTGATATTGGTAATCATTAATGTTAGTAAAATTTCATGGTTTATAAACATTAAACATATAAACATAGCATGTTTTATATGAAGACATTGGATGCTAATACATTTGAATGTCCATAAGCTTGAAAATTCAAAAGCTTTGAAAATTGAATATCTCACTATTTTCTACTTGTCATTTGGACCAAACTAAAAAAAAAGGAGATGTGAGCACCAGAGAACGGTAATACTACTGAGGCTCGTTATGGGTGGATTCATTTGAGATTACAAGACTTTAAGTCTCTGCGTGTGGATATAACTCGGTGATGTTTAAAATCACCCCACAATTTGTTCAATGAGGTTAAAATATTATTTGTAAAGAGATGCTGAAAATAATGAACTCGTAATAATAAAATAATAACGAGACTCATCTCCTTGGTACAACCTCATTCCCTGAATCGAATGTGACAACATATAATGACTAAAGTAAAAGTTGTGGTTATGGTCAAGGATGCGTAACAAATGAAGAGATTATCATTATGTTTAGATTAAAAACACAAGATCCTCATGATGTTATTCTAAATTCTATCATTTACTATATAGCTAGTACGTACTGAATATAATAACTAAACCAAAGTTATGGTTTATTATTACTCGCATATTGTAACCCGCTTGCCATAAATTTTTGTTATTTTGGTGAAAATTATGTAATAGTCAAAGTGATAAGACTTGAGCATCTTAAACCATAAAATTTCACTATAAACTCAAGTTTATATAATGACATGTTATAATAACATGTATTGTATAATTTTATTTTAATTGTGCACCTCATTGTTAATATGCTATCAATTATATATCACTAGAGAAAACAATTGAATAAAATGTTGTATTTTATTATCACAATCTCACTAAAGAGTATAAACATGTTTTACATAACGATATGTAATAATTTTGAGAATTACATGTTTTGACATTATAGCATGACCTCTAGATATTTTAAATTATTCGTATAAAGGGTAGTAGAATAAAGCAAATAAAATACCCATTTGTGGGTTATTGTCACTCTCATGAAAAATATAAATATGTTTAGATATGATACTCGAAGTTTCATGCTCCTAAAATCTCATAACTGATTTATGTAAAGCCATAATATCTAAAGCCAGTAAGTCTTGAATGATTCGGACATATAAATACTTCTCAACTTCTCAATTCTCAATCGATATTATTTAAAGAGCTAGTTATTATGAGGAAAAATTGAACAAAACAATTTTCATTTTCATATATTTAGAATGCTCATGATGTAGTAGTATGAAAAGATATGAAAGGATTTCATATTCATATGTTTGAGAAAATCATTAAACTTGTTTGGTTTTATTCAATTCCTTGAAGTGAATGCGAATTTATGTTGATGATCATGAATGAAATTGAAGGGATTGCAAAGATATTCATGACGATTATGTGATCGACCACCATAGTGGCAAAAAAAGAAAATGGTCATATTAAAATAAAGTGTGAAAATCAGAAATGTGACATTACACAAATGATTGAAATGATATATCATTCTCTTGTATTATCAATCGCTTATTAAATAAGCTTGAGTACAACAAAAGCATATACAATCATAAACTGAAAGTTTATAGATCATGATTATATTATTGGCATGGCCAGTTAGACCACACCGAGTCAATGGTGATGTGAAACGTATTGAAGAATGAAAGATTCTTCAAACTTATAACTAACATGTAATATTTGCTCTTAAGGGAATTTACCGACTAAAAGGGGTGTAAATACCTAAGTAATCTGGAAGTGATAAAGGATATAACGATATATATATATATATATATATAACACATATATATCCTAAGTTATATACCATTTAGTGTTATAAATCGATGCATCGTCTAAATGGTTATCAAATTCACAACTTGAAGGTTGCATAATTTGTGACTTAGCTAATGAGATAGCAAGCACATCCTTCCAAATTATCATATTTATTTTGGTAATATTAACGATGAATATAATCCCCAATATACAAATGATTATTGGAATAAATTGAACTTCACATTGCTTTTGTTGTGGACGGTTACCAAACGTCTACGATTGATTAGAAAGCCAATAATCATGAGAGAAAAAGTTTATGTTTGTATATAGAGTGCATGTGATTTTACATGGAGTGACATTAATTCACATCAGACCAATAAGTTATAATACTTCTCCCCATTATAGTTGGTTTATGGTCAGTAACCAGTATTTCCCATCTAATATTTTTATTTTATATATATATATATATTAAATTACTCCACCACGATGCACAAAGATGGGACCTCAAATGAGGTTAGGAATAAATGTTGGGTATGAATCACTGTCAGTAGTGATATATTTGTTTTATGACTCAGATTTGTGTTGTCATGAAAACAAAATTTTCCAACATTAGGGGTAGATTAATAGCAGTTGGAAAGTGAATTAGTTGGAATGAATTATTAGTGTATCATCTTGATCCTCAAACTAAACCATGGTGAACTAGAATTCATTGGATAATTCATTTACAAAGATTAATATATCAATTACTAGACGTATTTACTGACCTTAAAACGTGACTATGTCACATATACCAGCTGCTAATGCTCCAATTAAGATTGGTGTCCTCGCGAAGGATAAATGAATATTGATAATAAGTCTGTGGCACGTTTGAATCGTGGTAGATATTCAATTCCAAGAATAATATATCCTCGAAAATTAGAGTAACTAATGTAGATGGTTAAGTCGAGGTATTGGTAAAAGAGTCTCTTAAAGAGACATTAGACATGATGGTTCCAGAAGAACCTCAGGTACCTGAAAATGATTAAGAGATCTCGATAAATTATATCATGTCTAAACATATATGGAATCGAAACGAAATCGACGTCGATAATAATCCGGATATAATAAGCGCTAGAAATAATAAAAATGATAAGGATCAAGATTTAAGATCTGCCTGTCATGAAAAGTCAAAATGATTGGTCAAAATAGAAAGACGCAAACCATGCAGAGTGAAATTCTCTAATATGTTGGATATAAACAGGCCTAACATACAAAAGCATGATTTGAAAATAGTATTAAGCAAAACAAAGAAAATTGGTGGCATAAGGATTTTCGTAAAGATCTAAGTTTGATTATGAGGAGACATATTCTCTGGTGGTGGATGCAATGAGATTCCAACAGGTCGTTAATAATCTGGTAATATAATACAGAATTGACGTGTGTCTTATGAATATTATGATATCCTAGGTATATATGGCTCACTTGATGATGATACATGAAATCTTTGGAGGGTTTAAAGTGCCATAATAATAATGTAGATTAAGTTCTCGAGAACGTTATGATTGTTTTATACACATTCGGATCTGAATACTTTACGATTCTTTGTATACATTAAATACTTACATATAATCATAAGTCCGTATATATCCCCAAGAAAGTGTAATACTTGAAGATATTTGAAATATCTTAAATAAATAATCCTTGTGCACCAGTAAACATCATATGATGACATGATATGTCAATAAACCATGGATAAGAATGGTATAATGTTATCAATTTTAAATTGATTTGTTAAAAAGATTATGTTTATGTATCCAAACTCCTCATGAGTAAAAGCATATGATGGAAGTTAGTCCATAATGGATTGCAGATGGATTACAAATGTATTAAGCATTTGTATAAAGCCTTGAGAATATATTGTGTAAACTTATCATGTTTTATATATGGACTAAAAATAGTTTTGTTAAGTTTGATATCAACGCATGATTATCTTGGGATACAAAGATATAAGTATCATGTAAATGGTCCATATGCCAGAAGAACAGTCTCGAGTTCTATAGTTATTTTAGTATATGTTGATAATATCTTTTGAAAATGTCAGTTATTTGTATAAAAGAAAATGTTTATATACATGAATCAAGCTAAATCTAAAAATGTTAAAGAGAATAATATGGAAATATACTCGTCCATTATATATGCTAAAGATTGTTAGATTACTGGAAACATAAAATGACCATTTTCAAAGAACTGAAAAATATTGATGTGAAAGTACTACAACTATGTGCACTTGATACATTAACACATCATTTATTTAAATTTATTTGTATGGTATTTCCTATATTCAATGATGAGACATTGTAATATGTTAAAAAATATTTTGAAGGTATAAAGGTATAAATTTATATTTTACTAACCCAACGAAACAAGTTTTGTTAGTTATTCGGTTGGGTCCCTTGAAGGGCTCTTTAACAATGTTGGCACAATTTGATTTAAACAAAATAAATAAGTTGCGGAAAGTAAATCAAAATTGGAAGAAACAATTCATAAAAAGGTTATTCTGTATATCTCAAATGTAAATAATGGTTTACACGAGTTTATAGTATGAGTATGTATCAACATAAATAACTTTCCTATGGGAGTAATGTTGAAATTGCTTTGAGAAGATATTGAATTGTATGCTTGATGTCTTGCTTTGTTTGGTGAAGTCAGCTTGCTATTTATAGGCAGATGTAGCAAGTTGTATTTGGATAAGGTGGTTGAGGACGGTTGATGTTGGAGTGTGTCAGAGTATATAGAGATAAATTAAACATATTCAATTTATCAATTTTTCAACTGCCTTCTTGATTAATGCCAAGTTAACATTCATTTTGCTTGTTCTCCACACAAAGATAGAAATTGTTCTTCTCGTAATATTTATCTTCTGATAAATCAGAACTCTTTATGAACTCTTCTTTGAAGACTTTTGATGCTTCCCATTAGAAGCTATCTACAGAAATTAGGATTTCTGTAGATTTTAGTCTGTACAAAACTACTTCGGAATTTCCGGAGTAGTTCTGTATGAATACAGAAATCATGCAGAAATCCGTAATTCATACAGACTTTTGTATCATTTCTCTTCTAAGGATGTGTCTTATCTTTTCTTCTAATACTTGACTGTTTTGGGTTACAGTTACATTGTGTTCTAACAATCTCCCTGAATAAAAAGAGAAAGTAATATTTAACTATAAATTTTTGAGAGGACATCAGGATGCATGGAACTGTGAATACAGTTTTTAGGAAAGAAATCCAG
>JBCNJP010000017.1:11749820-11802794 GCA_039602395.1 Deinandra increscens subsp. villosa
GTTCTAAAATAGTTTATCAAAGTTAACAAAAGTTCTCAAAGTTCAGCCGGATTTAACCAAGTTTTGTGGAAGCGACAAACAATCAAAACAATTCAAAATGTCTTTTCGCCCAACGCGACAAAACATAGTTAAGTGCTTACAAACCATGCCAATCAAACAAATGAATGATCCTAACGTGCTCCTTAGCGTACCTCCTAAGGACCTGAGAAGAAACATACTAAAAAGTGTCAACGCAGGGTTGGTGAGTTCACGAGTTTATAATAGATAAATAAAAATTTATCATAAACTGTTAAATAACAGGTTACCCTCATCGAGGCCTAACCCAAGCAGGGACTTCACTCTGAAAAAATGATTTATATACCCGTGGATAGCTAGCCCATAAGAGTTTTATAACACCATAGGCTTTTGACACCATTACTGAAAACTACTTTGCCTTCTAACCATACCATTTGCAAGTATGACCAAGATAGAGATAATATAATACCCGCCCCACTCCCAATGGTCGAGTAGGGCTTGTCAGGCATAGTAGATCTACCTCATAATTTCCCGTTATCAAGTATTCATGGTTCACTAAAGCAGAAGGACTTTTAAAGCAAACAGATTCATCCATGGTTTATGAAATTTGATATATAACATCAAGTTTTAAGTATGTAAAACCGAAGTTACCGTATGTCTTCTCCCTCGAAAGCGTAAACAGTTAAAAAGTGAGGTGTGAACTCAGCCTAGGGTGCAATTTAGATTCCCAAGTAGTCAATGCCTGATAAAGATGGTGAATCTTCCTAGACTTCACCTATGATACATAATAGTGTGAGTGTTGACTGTGTTGACCGACCGTCCCGACAATGCGCAGACAATAGACAAGCTGACTCGAATATATATTGGTGATCGATTTAGGTTTTCTAACATTTATCCTAACACGTATATCACATATAACATGTCATATGGCAACAAATATAGATACGTCACAATTTATTACGACACTATCCCGTATATACGATGTAAGCTCGACGGGACGATCTTACCAAGTCTTGTCATTCCCACCGAGGGTAGGAGACTTAGGACTTGCACATACGTATAACTCATAATTAACTTGACCAATAGCATGTAAACACATAACTAGGGAATTACACGATCATATGCATACGTCACATAATTATTATTTTTCAGAAAATATATATTTATGGCATGTTGGCAAATTCAATATCAAAATCACCTTATTATCATTTATTAAGCCACATGGATTCATGTTTAGCACATTTTAAGTCATATCTTAGGTTCACGACCACATGTATACACATCTCCTTGACCTACTACCTCGTTTACTCGATACAATCACGTAAATAATTTAAATAAATTATTCTACATGCAATCCAATATCAAGTTTGCAAATTTATAGTCCATCATGCATCCATTTACATGAATCATGCAACTTTATTGTAGATCTAACACGCAACAAGCACCTTTATTCTGGATCAAGCATGCTCGATCATAAAAATCGGGTTTTTACCAAAGATCTCACGTAAAGTTCATGACTTTATTGCATAACAACACTAGATCTATCATCATCAAGCATTTAGAACATAGATCATGCATCAAGATCCAATCTTTATTCACATGCATCCATGCAAAACCCTGGATCTACCATGGATCATCATCTTTAGCATAAAAATCACATTTTTATCAAAAGATGCAAACTTTATTCAATCAAACACTAGAGAAACTCATGAAATCATCATATCATCATCATACAACCCTAGATCTAACATAAAACTTAATTCTAGATGAATTTAATCAAGAAAATCAATGGAAAACACATACCGATGAATGGAGAATGTTCGAGGATGAACTTTGGACTTGATTCTTGAAGCAAAGCACAAATCTTAAAGGGTTTTGAGTAAGGAAAGGTTTAGGGACGAATACACAACTGATGGGAAATTTGGTGGTGCATGAATGAGAAAAATGGGGCTGCCATTCTAGGTGATACGCCTACAACGTCCGTCTGGCAGCCTCTCTTGACTTTTGTTGACTTTTCACGTTTTTTGATATTTTGGTCACGGTTTTCAATGATTTGGATTTTCCTCTATTCACCATCATTTTTATCACATAAAATCTCATAAAATCAAGTATCCACATGCCATGTAACATATTACAATTTTACAATTAAATTCACGTAACAGTTTGCACATAAGTCACAACACATCAGTTTTTAATTAATCACTAATGTTTCGAGACTCGAACTTGTGCGTGATGTTCGTGAAGCATTTTAAGGCTTACTAGACTCTTCTAATACCTTAATTGACATACTATGCCTATATACATGATTTCTAGATTGGCCAGCTTTATCAGTTTTATCCGTTTTCAAGGTTCGGCTCCTACCCGATGGGCCAGAATGTCATACATTGCACACTTATGGGAAAAATGAAAGTATGTGGTCATAACAATTCTATCAAAGTGTGTGATTAAATGCAAGTTAAGAAGTTCATGTATCTTGTTAGATCAAATGTATGTGCTTAATGTTAGTTGTTTGTTATATAAATCCTCCTGGAAAAGTGGTGTCTACCTACTTAATTGTGTATTTTAAAGATGTAGACTAAAGTTGGCCTTAAGAGTAAGATTTTTCATTAATGGGTCAATGAGTTTGAAATTTGACAAAATGTTGAGTAATCGAAAACTTGTTAAGATGAACAAAATGTAAGTTAGAAGTGTTCGCAATTATATTGGAAGTTGTTAAGTTTGATTGCAGGTTAAAGATAGAGGTGGACGCCAAAATACGTTGGAAAAAAACCAAAATTTTGGCTAAGTCCGGATTTGACGGGAACCTGTTGTAGGAGACCTCCTCACAGCATGCAAGAAGGGTATTGAACTCGTGACACGCAAGGTAGCTTGTGCCACGCAACAGTTATGGTCGGACTCATCGCGACACGCGATGAGCCCCATTCAGTTTTTAAATTGTTGTCCCTTGTTAGAATTTTATTCGTTTGACATCTAGATTCGAATTATTCATGAACACTAGTTTGTTGCTGGTGTTTGTGATAGGAAAAGAGTTGGTGCAAACCGATCCAAGATTAAGCGAAGTTGAAGAACCACACACGACTTAGGGATTATATATATTTGTGGATGTGGTTGTAATCTTTTGATAACAACAAACTCAATGAATGAATTAAATGGAAGCAATGTTAGTTGTAAACTCTCATTAGCTGGAAGAACTTGTTTAACTACAGATGTGGTTTTAGATTTATAAGTTGAAATTTTTTGGGACCAAAAGACGTGAACGTTTTATAAATGCATAATAAGGGGTGAGTATTACAACAATGCCTCTACCAAGTGAGCTAATCCCACATTGAAATATAATTTATTACTTGTCATATATAATTAATTATAACTATATTATTATTATTATTATTATTATTATTATTATTATTATTATTATTATTATTATTATTATTATTATTATTATTATTGTTATTGTTGTTGTTGTTGTTGTTGTTGTTGTTGTTGTTGTTGTTGTTGTTGTTGTTGTTGCTGCTGCTGCTGCTATTGTTGTTGTTGTTGTTGTTGTTGCTGTTGTTGTGTGTTGTTATTATTAATAGTAATAAACATAACATTGAAAATAAGAAAAGGAAATGAATTATATTTGGAAAAATAATTTTGCATCACAATTGTGTTGGATACACTATTATTTTCATTTTATAGGTTTTATTGTCTTTATTGTTTACATAAAACAAAGTGTTAAAGCCGGAGTGATTCTTCTATTCGTCAAAGCTACGAAATTTGGTATTCTCAATTGAATTGCTCGCCACATATGTATGTTGGTTTTGAGAGGGACCCAATTGTTCCATTCCAAAATTTTCATAGCAGGTTCATCCTCGATATTGTTGAACAAATTTTTGATGTGACTAGACTGAAAATCTGGTCCAAGATCCTACAATATTCCGCTAAGGTTGATGTCTTGTTCTGCAAGTGCTTTATCCACCTAGCAAACTTGCTGAAACCGGAATTGCAAGACCTATAGTATTTATGTTCAAATGAATGGATGATATTACCTTTCTCCATAGAGCATTGTTGTCTTACTTGTATCTCTAATGCCATTTTGATAATAGAAATATGTTGGCATCATTAACTGAACCTATCCCAACTCGACCCCTCTCCTTGTTAGCTATGACTTGATTCCATTTGATCCGATCAATCTTTCCTTTGTTCCTCCCCATAGAAATCTCCTCCGAAGAGATTCTAGTTTGTCAATTACGTTGTTGGGAGCCCTGAACATAGAGAAAAATTACATGGGTAAACTAGACAAAAAATATTTATGAGTGTTACTCTGCCCCCAATAGAGAGGGATTTGCTCTTCCAAAGTGAGAGTTTTCTTTCAAAAGTTTCCACCACTGGTTGCTAACTACGTGCTATATTCATTCAGCCCCCTATTGGCAAGTCAATGAATTTTAAGGGCAATGATCCTTTGTTGCATCCGATCATAGCCGCCATATCGTCAACCATCTGATCTGTTATTCCTAAGTAAATTCCATTGCATTTGGTGAGATTTAATTTCAGACCTAAAACGAGAAAGAAGCAACGAAGAATACGTAAAGGATTAAGAATATTTTTTTGTGAACAACGAAGAATACGCAAAAGATTAAGAGTTTATTAGGCAAGCTATATCACTACTAGAAAAAAAGAAATTTGCCACGGGAATTTGCGACACAACACATTGTGTCACAAAATTCTAACACTTTTACGACAAACTTGTGACATGACAATATTTTTTTTATTTCTTACACATTTGCGACGAAAGATCAAAGACATAAATTTTTTCTTATAAAGTCGTCTCAAAATGGTCGTAAAATAAAACTTTTTATTAATAACCCAGGTATTAAACTCATAAAAATATTATTGATGAGCTACTGCAACACATTTGCTACAGAAAAGTCCACGAAGTTAGCCATTGCTGATGGTCATGATCTGCTTAGTTATAATGAGTTTGACATTATTTGTAACTATCCCCCCCCCCCCCCCATCGATACGAGACAATATGTGGCGGGAGTGTTGTGCGGTAAGTGATTTAATACATTATTGTTTTTTATTGTGCATTTCACCTGACATCCCTTAATAATACTACGTGAAACTGTTGGCTCTCTGTAGACTTGATTTTGTTTATAGGTAAATTAGTATATTCTTTTAAGTATTTTAGTTTTAAGTTTTCTTTTAAGTAAATTATTAAAAAGGTAAAAATGTAACCTGCTAGTTACCAGAATTGAAAACTTCATATATACTCTTCTAAGTGAGGTATGGGATGGCAAGTGATTTAATACATTATTGTTTTTTATTATGTTTTTGTTTTCTATATTATTATATGATGGGGAATTCAACTAACATCATACATATTTTATTGCACTTTACAGTTATGAGCGACTGAAAAATGGTTGAAATAGTCAGAGTGCGGGAAAAAGAATCGTGCCACTTGCGATATCGGTGGCATGCCATTTCGACATACAGGCGGGTCTATTGGATACAATGAGCACCGTATCAATCTGGTAAACTAAGAATATGTTTAAGCTCATAATATGTGTAATATAGTTGTTTTTACTTTCAACACTTAACACTTACACATTAACTCTTTACACTATATATTTTGTAGAAAAGGAAACTTGGAACGGAACCAAGTTTTAAGCTCATTTTTCTCTATACTCATCTCAAGAAGGAATCCAAAGCAAGACTTATGTCGAGAGATATTGATGTACATAGCATCGGTGAGATGGTTCTTTGTATCGATGATGCTAAAAGAAGATATGTAAGTTACCTTTATCATAAATTATACAAAAGTGTTTTATCACTTGTTGATATAATAACAACCACATTGTATTATAAAATGTAGGTGAACTACCATACTACTATGGTTAAGATGAATGGTTTGGATTTTGCTGATGATCCAGATGTGTGAAGACGTTTGCAGCCTGAGGCTTCCTCCACCAGGATATATGGGATTGGATCTTCGGATCCTAATATTGTGGCGAATAGCATACCATCCTCATCGTACGGGATAATATCATTATATGCTGAATACTGACAAGCCCAAGAAAAAATACATTCTTTTATTATTTCTTAATAAAAGGTTCATCCTTCATCTCATAACTGCTTCAGTTATTTGTTCTATGTAAAACTAGAGCCCATTATACGTGTCTACTGATTTGATCTGATTTGATGGAATCAGTAATGTTTTACTTTATTGGGCTCTTGTTATGCTTTTGAGTGGTTTAGCCAATTCCAAACTATAGGTAAATGTTTATTGATGCAATAAATGATTCTTTTAATTTGATCTTGTTTATAACGTGTGATTTATCTTTGAAAATGACATCTACACATATGTTTCTTTTAATTTTGTTCATTTTAAAAAACCACAATTCATATGAATGAAATCTCTACATGTATTTTATTTTTAATTATGTTCATACTTTTACTGTTTTACCCTTAATGATTTTTTATTTGCAAAATTGCATATTCTCATAAATGTGAACTACCTTTTTTTTTAGTTGTTGTTTTGGAGTCGCGAGTTGAATATATCGGAGCACAACTTGAAGCTGAAAAACAATCAAGGATGGATTGGGAGCAAGTAGCGGAACGACAACTATAAGAGCAAAGGGAGCAACTACAAAAGGAAAATGAAATATTGCAAGTGGAAAAAGATCGCCAAATGCAACAAAAAGTGGAGGAGATGGTCCAACAACAACTGCAAGCCTTTTTGAAAACAATGAAAGCTTCGGGTGGTTGTAGCTAGATGCATAATGTATGTTAAACTTTTGTTTCTTGTATGGCCTAGACATTAAAACTTAGGTCGTAATATACAAGTGGTTGAACTATGTTTACATTATTATTGTATTTGTGGTTGAATTTGAAAACATGGTTTTAATGAATCTTTTCTGCATTTATAGCAGATTTGTTTTGGAAATTGCTGTTTTTTTAAAAAAAAATAAAACTCGTCGCAAATGTGTTGTGAATAAGGTATCATTATGTGTCGCTAATCTGTGGCAAAGAAGTTATAAAAGCTTGTAGTAAACTTGACGCAAACCTAAACAAATTATCTTTTGCTATAAATACGTTGCAAAAGAAACTTATAACACAAATATGTAGCAAAACATATTTATTATCCTTTGACACAAATATGTAGCAAAACCTACTTATAAAAAAAAGTTATTCTTTGACATAAATGTGTAGCAAAACATATTCATATAAAATGTTATCTTCCGACACAAATGTGTAGCAAAACATATTTAGTTATCCTTTGACACAAAGACGTTGCAACATAAATTAGAGAAAATTTATAACATTGACACAAAATGGTCGCAATTTATTTTATCTATTTGACACAATTGTGTCGCAAACTATAAAACTTAAAATGTGTAATTAGGATAATGCTATTAAGCAGTGTCTTGTTAATTATGTGGAAAATTTGTGACAAAAATATTTTTGTCGCAAAATTGTTACTTCCGCTGTAGTAAATGTGTCGCAAATATTTTGCGGCATCAATATTTGTTACAAAACGTTTTTGTGGTAGACGTGTCGCAAAATAAAGTTTGCTACGAGTTTGCTACAAAAAGCCGTGTTGCTATTATTATTTTTTTCTAGTAATATACTAAAAAATAATCACTTTTATCAAAATAAATACATAAATAAATAACTAAAACTGTTAAACTTGGTGTATAAAGTATTTTGAGGAAAGAAGCTTTAGAAAAATTGATATGGTACCCAAGATGATAAAGAGGATGCACCCAAGCTTCATTTCACATAGACCAAAGAAGATTTGACTGGAGAGGCACATTTGCTCTTTTAGCCAACCTTTAACGTGTACCCATAATTGTACATGTAAATAGAGAAGATGATCATGAATATGCTTGGCTCCTCGTACGCCATCCGTAAAACCCATCAATATGTCGATGAGCTCTACAAATGGCATACAGGGAGCCAGGCATATACTCACATTATCTACATATATGTAAATATATAAATACGCGTATATATATATGATTTCTCAAGAAACAGATGATATCTATGAGATTTTGAATGAGTGATTTGGAAGATGAATGCGTGTGTACGGTAGACATAAACAAGTGTGTGTATACGATCTATTTAAAGAAAAAATTTAGAAAAAATCAAAAGACGTGTCATTTTGGTATATATTTCCCAGAAAAATGGCAAAAAGCGTGGGTACAAGATGAGTAATTTTCTATGCTGAAACACAGGAATAGCTAAAGAAAGAAGATATGGGGTGTTTAGTTTTACTAAACCAACATCTACGCTATATTTGGACACAATACAACCATATTTATAATCTTTAATTAATCTTAATGAAGTAATAAAATGAGTATCACATTTCTCATTTCTAGGAGGTCCACATCAACATTGACACATGTCAAAACCACATTCAAGTATAAATTTGTTTGATTAACAATTAACTATAATTACCAATTTTGTCAAAACAAAATTTCCATTTAATTTTTTTTTTACAAACTTAATGTGAATTTGATAAATTTACTCAATAATACTTATTATTTTAAGAAAACTAGTAAATAATTTGTCAAACATAATAAATTTGATTATTTTAACCGTTTCATCTTTTTTTATATGTATCTTGTGACAATCCGACTTTTCAGGTCACTTTCTCACATTAACTGAACGTAAATCGTATTAAATGTTGTGTGAACATTTATGTGTTGACTTGTTGACTTTAGCAAATTAGGGTTTTGTGTAATCATCACTATACGAGCATGCACTTAAGTCTAGACGTTCCGGTATCCTTATTTTATGATTTTATGTAAATCATACGTTATGATTTTATATGAACGTTGTGTCATTTAAAGTGACGGTTAAACCTATATTTTATGTGACGTTATATACATTAATATTCTATGATTTTATGTGATATTTATATATATATATAATTATACGTTGTTCTATTATTTTATGGGACCATCTCGTCACGAAACTATACATATTGTTCTATGGTTTCATGTGGGTCTAAACGCCTAAGTGTATATTTAAGTCTATGATTTATGTGAAACAAAAATAAATAATCTCGGGTTATTATTTATCATTTTATGTGGTTATTTAGGGTTACATCCTTATAAACGTCAAGTGTTAATCTTGTAGCGATTTATATTAGTTTGGTTGTCGTCCTAGTTAGTCCCGTTAATTTCGTTAAGTGTTGTTAACTTGGTTATAATCTGGAGGGACCTTTTCTGCCATTATTGAAACCCCTTTTCCTTTCAAAACTTATGTGGATTGTTCCTGTAATTTTCCTAAACTTTGTGTCAACCGTGTAACTTTCATGGGGAGCTAAATGTGTTAACATTAAAAAGCTGGTTTTCAATGACGCCGGTTTCGGAGAATAAACCCGATGATCGGTTTCGACCGATCATCAAACCTAGTCGGTTTCGTCTTAACTCTCACCTCAATGATAGGTTATTATCATCACCATCACTCATATTCTTGTCTCTCGCATGCCTCTCTTACTCTCTCATTCTCCTTCCGGCAAGTTAATAATAAAAAAAAACAAACCACCGCAAATCATGATTCCGGCAAAATTCGCACCACCTAGCCACTGTCTACCGTTGTTTGATACGTTTCGGTGATCGCGAGTTCCCGACGAGTAACCAGGAGCAATCGGATTTGGTTTTCGTGACGGTGCTTGGTGTTCGCATTCGTGTTTCGATTCGTTTTCGGCACAAAAAACGTATCAATATCTCACCCCCGACTCGAGGTAATAATTCCTTAACGTTAGTCGCACATTTTTATGAGTTTTGTTTGGGTTTCGCGATTTTCCGGTGACCGGAATGAAGCTCCGGCCACCGGAGTTCTTGAGGAAGAAGATGACGCGAACCAGGGAATGGTTATATATAAATTTTTCGGGTTATATCACAAAGGGTCTGGTAGCCTGTTGGGTAAGTCGCGCGCTGTGTAATGATTAGGTCGCGGGTTCAACACCCGGCTCCTGCATTTCTTTTTCTGTTTTCCCCTTAACTCTGGTTCTGGACTCAGCGTGTAAACAAAAGGATTCCAGATCAGAATACAACCGATCAGGAGCTTTGCCCCCAATGGTAGTGTCGTGGTGCTGTGAGCGGGAGGTCGCGAGTTCGAACCTCCGCGACCTCTGTATTTTTCCTGTTTATTTTTATAGTGGTGATCCAAGACATTTGACAACCTAAAAATTGATTAAATGATTTTCTTTGGATAATTTAAAACACGTAAACTACTAAATGAGTTAGAAAAATTATAATAAGTGTCGTTTTGACTAGAAACATAAAACACTCGGTTTTGGATTATGATTCACCATAAATTGTTGTTTCTTTTCAAAATAAATTTTGAAATCATTGGATTTAACATATTTATGTATATATATATATATTTATAACTTGTTGAAACTTTATTATTAACGTCACTTGAACATTTAGTTAAATATATATATTATATATGTATTTATTTTTGTATATCCTCAAACTTAGAAAATATATGTTAAAGTTATATATATATATTTTCTCGCGTTATTTCGATAATCGCTCGGATTTGGCACACGTGCAATCCTCGACCTATTCTGAACTTCACGATCCTTCGTTCTTATCGTTTACGTTAGACTTGATAGTTTATAGAACACACACTTATACTTGAATGCTCGTTAGGTGATTGATTGCTTGCACAAGACTCGTTCTTGCTACTTGAATTAACTGTTTTATCTGGAAACTTTGCCGAGCAACCTAAGGTGAGTTTCACGGCCCCATTTTACTGTTTTAAATCCTGTTGGGGGAGATTAACATGCATAATTTACACAACTGAGATAATTAGACTTTTATATATCACTTGAAGTACTTGTAGCACACTGATACAACAAAGTCCTTCTTATGGTACCGTTAGTATTAATGACGATAGCGGGAAATATATTGTAGTACTACTGGGTCTGACAAACCCCACCTGGGCCAGTCGCGCTGGCACGATCGGATATCGAACGGGTGTTATATTCGTCCTAAACACAACAAGGCAAACTGCGCAAACTGTAAACAACTGTTAGCTTCGGTGACCATCAACGTGCGAAGTTTCATGTATATAGCCTAGCTAGCTATTTGATATATATTAGTGATTATGCTATTACAACTTGACTATTGTTGAATAGTCAATCTTAAACTCAACTTGACTATTGTTGAATAGTCAATCTTAAACTCAACTTGACTATTGTTGAATAGTCAATCTTAAACTCAATTTGACTATTGTTGAATAGTCAATCATAAACTCAACTTGATTGTTGTTGAACAATCGATCTTAAACTGAACTTGAACTGTTTTTCAACTGATAAACCTGTGAACTCACCAACCTTTGTGTTGACACTTTTTAGCATGTTATTCTCAGGTTGCAGATGTTCGAGTATCACGAGTACGCATGCATGAGACTTCGAAACCCTTTTATTATCTTTGAACAAGCCACGTCACCTTCGGTGGCGGTGTTTTTACAATAAATACTTTTAGCATATTACGCTTCCGCATTTGTAAAACTATGTATTTATATTTTAATAAAATATACAACCTTTTATTTAATTATTGGTCGTTTGGTGTAACTAATGGACATCGATCCTGGTTTGTCACGCTCCCTGCGGCGCGTTATCGCGCGTGGGATTTTTGGGGGTGTGACAGATTGGTATCAGAGCCATTGGTTGCAGCGAACTAAGATTCGTCTTAGACTGTAACCGTTTTGCATTAGTTGCACTTAAACATTTCTCTCATGCATCGTAATACTCACTCCTACGCGCACCTGGTTTACGATATGTCGTATACATCATCCAATCCCATTATACTCACGGCGAGGAGCCGATTAGTCTTGAGTAATTTTTCTTAACCTCCCTAAGTTGTGTACCTCTTGGTTAACATTTATGTACGACGAGACGTCGAATCAGATTGAAGGATCACAGTTATACTTTTGATGAGCTGATTGCTACTCGGGATAATTCTTGATTGAACAAGTGGGCGTAATGCCCATACTATGGATGTATGCTGCATAGGGAAGGTGGTGTAATACCTCTTCTTTTCCTTAAAACCTCTAACTTAGCTTAGGAGGTGCTTATTATACATGCCTTTCATATATAGCTCAACTCTCATGTTCAGGGAACAAAATCATGACGTGCTAATAGTGCGATCATTCAACTTCAGCATTTGCAACATTGTTTGAATTCAATTGGTTGCTCATGAGGTCATTTGTATCTGCCTCTGTTACCCTGAGTGTTTTCCCATTTGCCTTGATCTTTTAAGATCCCCCTCTTCCCGTTTCTATCGGATTATGCGTCGAGATAACGCAACCTGCGAATAACTCTTATAACCTCAACGGTACCTAATGTGGGCCGACTAAAGTTTCTCTTTATGTACAAGATGGTGTTCAAGTCGGTATGCGCAATAAACCCTATTCAGATCCTTTTACGCTAAAAGTTATGGTTGACTCACTTCGGGTGGGTCATTCCAATTAAGTGAACATGTTGTTCTCGAGACTTATCTCTTTAACGAATTCTTGTCAGGATAACTATCGATTAGTGACTCTATTCTTGATACCAATTCCGAGGATATCTCATAGGTACTTCACAATACCTGGTAGCTGAAGTAAGAGGAACTAGGGTGACCATATAGGGTAAATTACAGTTACGGGTGCACACGTAAATGTAATTTGCAATGTATGGAAATCTTAGGGAATCCGAAACGGCAAGCTGATAGTTGTAAAGGATGCAATCTCTTACCTTAAACCCCATGACATCCGAATGTCGGGCATGTTCGCCTCAATCGGATGGTTGAAAATCCTCCATTCTTGTAAACGCTATCACACCTGATCTGATCCCTTTTTATTATTGGATTCTAATCCATTTGTTAACCTTTTTGGAGCATATTATGAAAAGTTGGTCCTGGTAGGACACTGTCACACTCGTGTATTTCAATGACCAGTTTTCCTTAACTACGAACACTCTCGACGAAACCCCTGACTGGTTTGAACTCATCCTGAATCATAATCCTACTTTTATGATCTTACCGACCATATCAATCCCTAGAACTCTACGATCGTGAGATAACTTGGACATGCATTCACCGGACGGATACCTAGACAACGTTAGATGAACGAATTGGATTATTCTGGGAATTAGTCTGGAAACAAGTCTTCCAATCAACAGAACCATCAAAACCAGAATCGCAAGTTTGATAATTCTAGGAATTTCTCCTCAAACAACCAGAAGCAGAACAATCAAGGCCGAGGCGGCCAAGGAGGATCATCGTACATGGGAAAATCCCCACGTTGCAACAAGTGTGGTTTCCATCACTATGGTGCGTGTGACTCTTATGTGTGTGCAAATCGTGGAAAGAAGGGTCATCAGTCCAAAACCTGCAGGGTTAAGAACAATGGGAAACAAGTTCAGGATGCTGAAGCCCCCAAAGGTTGTTTTAATTGTGGTAAGGAAGGCCACATAAAGAGGAATTGTCCTCAGCTCAACGGTGGAAACAACAACAACTACAACTACAACAATAACACCAACACTGGCAATCGCAATGGCAATAATAACAACAACAATGGGAACAACGGTGGAAATGGTGCCAGAGGTAGAGCTTTTGTCATAGGCTCGGGAGATGCTAAGGCAAATCCAAATGTCGTTACCGGTAAGTTTTCTCTTAACGGATATTATGCTCTAGTCTTGTTTGACACTGGTGCCGATAGAAGCTTCATATCTACTAAATTTAGCAATATGATAAATGCCAACATGACTCCTTTAGATGCTAAGTATGTAGTTGAAATTGCTAATGGTAAACTTGTTGAGTCTACCCATATAGTTAAAGATTGTAAACTGGAATTGGCTAGCCATAAGTTAGGAATAGATCTTTTGCCTATCTCCTTGGGAAGTTTTGACGTCATTGTGGGAATGGATTGGTTATCCAAGCATCGTGCTGAAATCGTTTATCGTGAGAAAATCGTTCGGATACCGTCGCCTAGTGGAGAATTGCTCTCAGTTCAAGGAGAAAAGTGTGGTACTGTTATGGGTGTGATATCTTATCTCAAGGCGCAGAAGTGTTTGCGTAAAGGACATTTTGCTGTTCTCGCGAGCATTTCAGAGAAAACAAATGAAGAGAAGAGAATTGAAGATATCCCAATCGTGAGGGACTTTCCTGAAGTCTTTCCAGAAGATCTTCCAGGTCTACCGCCTCATCGAGAAGTCGAATTTCAGATCGATCTTGCTCCTGGAGCAGCGCCTATTGCTCGCGCACCTTATCGTTTAGCACCAAATGAGCTAAAGAGCTGTATACTCAACTCCAAGAACTGCTCGAAAAGGGATTTATTAAGCCTAGCTCATCACCCTGGGGAGCTCTAGTGCTTTTTGTCAAAAAGAAAGATGGAACCTTTCGGATGTGCATCGATTACCGAGAACTCAACAAGGTGACTGTCAAGAATCGTTATCCATTGCCACGAATCAATGATTTATTTGATCAAATACAAGGATCTATCTATTACTCAAAAATTGATTTAAGATCAGGTTATCACCAACTGAGAGTCCGCGAGGAGGATGTCTCGAAAACAGCGTTTAGAACTCGTTATGGTCATTATGAGTTCATGGTTATGCCATTTGGGTTAACCAACGCACCAGCGATTTTCATGGACTTGATGAATCGCGTTTGCAAGCCATATCTCGATAAATTCATCATCGTCTTCATTGATGATATTCTGATATATTCTAAGTCTAAGGAGGAGCATGAAGAACATATTCGTTTGATCTTAGAGTTACTCAAGAAGGAGCAATTGTATGCAAAATCTTCAAAGTGTGATTTCTGGATGCGTGAGGTGCAATTTCTTGGGCATATCGTTAATGATCAGGGGATTCACGTTGATCCAATTAAAGTTGAGGCAATTAAGAATTGGCCTGCGCCTAAGACACCCACGGAAATTCGCCAATTTCTTGGTTTGGCAGGTTATTATAGACGATTTATTGAGGGATTTTCAAAGATAGCCCAACCTCTTACGGCGCTAACGCATAAAGGAACGGCGTATAATTGGAATGAAAAGCATGACGCCGCTTTTCAGCTACTAAAGCAGAAAGTTTGTAGCGCGCCGATATTATCCTTACCATAGGGTAGTGATGACTTTGTGGTGTATTATGATGCATCGAAGCAAGGATTGGGTTGCGTGCTGATGCAGCATATGCCTCTCGTAGTTAAAGGTTCACGAGCAGAGTTATACAACTCATGACTTGGAGTTGGGAGCAGTCATTTTCGCGTTGAAAATTTGGAGGCATTACCTTTATGGTACGAAGTGTACTATCTACACTGATCACAAAAGTCTCGAGCATATCTTTGCTCAAAAGGAGTTGAACATGAGACAACGTCGTTGGGTGGAATTGCTTAATGACTACGATTGCGCGATTAGATACCATCCAGGTAAAGCTAATGTAGTAGCCGATGCCTTAAGCCGGACGGATAACCCCAAGCCTAGAAGAGTTAGTGCGTTGCAACTTACTATTCATACAGGATTACCTGATCATATCCGGAACGCACAACTCGAAGCACTCAAAGATGAGAACATTGAATCAGAATCCTTGCGGGGTATGGATAAATTACTGGAAGTTAGATCCGATGGTATCCGGTATTGTGCGAACCAAATATGGATTCCCGTGTATGGGAATTTGAGGGAATTGTTTACGGATGAAGCCCATTAGTCTCGTTACTCTATTCATCCAGGCTCGGATAAAATGTACCAAGATTTGAAACTGATTTACTGGTGGCCTAAGATGAAAGCCGACATTACCACTTACGTAAGCAAGTGCCTGACTTGTTCCAAGGTTAAGGCGGAATACCAGAAACCGGCAGGGTTACTTCAACAACCAAAAATTCCCGAGTGGAAATGGGAGGGAATAGCTATGGACTTTATCACAAAGTTACCCCGTACAGCAAGTAGATGTGATACAATTTGGGTATTTATTGATCGTCTAACCAAGTCGGCGCATTTCCTGCCAATCAAGGAAACTGATACCTCAGAGACGTTAGGCAAAATCTATCTCAAAGAGATCGTCTCGCGGCATGGAGTACCAGTTTCTATTATATCAGATCGAGACGCTCGATTTACATCCAAATGTTGGGAATCTCTACATGAAGCATTGGGATCGCGGCTCGACATGAGTACTGCATATCACCCTTAGACCGATGGTCAAAGTGAACGGATCATTCAAACTCTTGAGGACATGTTGCGTGCATGTGCGATCGATTTTGGTGAAAGTTGGGATAAACACTTACCCTTAGTGGAATTCTCTTATAACAACAATTATCACACCAGTATTGGTGTATCTCCGTTGAAGCACTCTACGGGCGAAAGTGTAGATCACCTCTTTCTTGGGCGGAAGTTGGTGACAGTCAGCTCAAGGTCCTGAGTTAGTACTCGAGACAACAGAGAAAATCGTGCAAATTCGTAATCGTATGGCAGCCGCACGAGATAGACAGAAAAGTATGCTCATAAACGGCGAAGACCTTTGGAATTTGAGGAAGGAGACAAGGTCTTGTTAAAGGTCTCACCCTGGAAGGGTGTAGTACGTTTTGGTAAACGTGGTAAGTTAAACCCGAGATACATTGGGCAATTCGAGATTGTCAAGAGAATTGGTCTATCAGCGTATGAACTAAACTTATCAACAGAACTAAGTGGGGTACATAACGTCTTCCACGTGTCGAATTTAAAGAAATGTTTAGCGGATGAGACATTAATCACTCCACTCGAGGAGTTGCATGTGGACGAACAACTTCGATTTATCGAAGAACCGGTAGAAATTATGGACCGGGAAGTTAAACAATTAAAGCGTAGCAAAAATCCAATCGTTAAAGTTCGTTGGAATTCGAGACATGGTCCTGAACTCACATGGGAACGTGAAGACCAGATGATGAAGAAATATCCCAAACTATTCAAGGATCAGCCTTCGTCTCGTTCAGGTACTGGTTTCATTTTCGCGGACGAAAATTCTTCAACAAGGGGATGATGTGACGACCGAGAAATTTTCTTTTCTTTTATTTGTGTCTAGCTCATTAACTTTTACCGCGTTACGCAATTTTCGAGGACGAAAATTCTTTAACAAGGGGATACTGTGACAATCCGACTTTTCAGGTCACTTTCTCACATTAACTGAACGTAAACCGTATTAAATGTTGTGTGAACATTTATGTGTTGACTTGTTGACTTTAGCAAATTAGGGTTTTGTGTAGTCATCACTATACGAGCATGCACTTAAGTCTAGACGTTCGGTATCCTTATTTTATGATTTTATGTAAATCATACGTTATCCTTATTTTATGATTTTATGTAAATCATACGTTATGATTTTATATGAACGTTGTGTCATTTAAAGTGACGGTTAAACCTATATTTTATGTGACGTTATATACATTAATATTCTATGATTTTATGTGATATTTATATATATATATAATTATACATTTTTCTATTATTTTATGGGACCATCTCGTCACGAAACTATACATATTGTTCTATGGTTTCATGTGGGTCTAAACGCCTAAGTGTATATTTAAGTCTATGATTTATGTGAAACAAAAATAAGTAATCTCGGGTTATTATTTATCATTTTATGTGGTTATTTAGGGTTACATCCTTATAAACGTCAAGTGTTAATCTTGTAGCGATTTATATTAGTTTGGTTGTCGTCCTAGTTAGTCCCGTTAATTTCGTTAAGTGTTGTTAACTTGGTTATAATCTGGAGGGACCTTTTCTGCCATTATTGAAACCCCGTTTCCTTTCAAAACTTATGTGGATTGTTCCTGTAATTTTCCTAAACTTTGTGTCAACCGTGTAACTTTCATGGGGAGCTAAATGTGTTAACATTAAAAAGCTGGTTTTCAATGACGCCGGTTTCGGAGAATAAACCCGATGATCGGTTTCGACCGATCATCAAACCTAGTCGGTTTCATCTTAACTCTCACCTCAATGATAGGTTATTATCATCACCATCACTCATATTCTTGTCTCTCGCATCCCTCTCTTACTCTCTCATTCTCCTTCCGACAAGTTAATAAAAAAAAAAACCCACCGCAAATCATGATTCCGGCAAAATTTGCACCACCTAGCCACTGTCTATCGTTGTTTGATACGTTTTGGTGATCGCGAGTTCACGACGAGTAACCAGGAGCAATCGGATTTGGTTTTCGTGACGGTGCTCGGTGTTCGCATTCGTGTTTCGATTCGTTTTCGGCACAAAAAATGTATCAATCTCTCACCCCCGACTCGAGGTAATAATTTGTTAAGGTTAGTCGCACATTTTTATGAGTTTTGTTTGAGTTTCGCGATTTTCCGGTGACCGGAATGAAGCTCCGGCCACCGGAGTTCTTGAGGAAGAAGATGACGCGAACCAGGGAATGGTTATATATAAATTTTTCGGGTTATATCGCAAAGGGTCGGGTAGCCTGTTGGGTAAGTCGCGCGCTGTGTAATTATGAGGTCGCGGGTTCAACACCCGGCTCCTGCATTTCTTTTTCAGTTTTCCCCTTAAATCCGGTTCTGGACTCAGCGTGTAAACAAAAGGGTTCCAGATCAGAATACAACCGATCAGGAGCTTTGCCCCAATGGTAGTGTCGTGGTGCTGTGAGCGGGAGGTCGCGAGTTCGAACCTCTGCGACCTCTGTATTTTTCCTGTTTATTTTTATAGTGGTGATCCAAGACATTTGACAACCTAAAAATTGATTAAATGATTTTCCTTGGATAATTTAAAACACGTAAACTACTAAATGAGTTAGAAAAATTATAATAAGTGTCGTTTTGACTAGAAACATAAAACACTCGGTTTTGGATTATGATTCACCATAAATTGTTGTTTCCTTTCAAAATAAATATTGAAATCATTGGATTTAACATATTTATGTGTATATATATATATTTATAACTTGTTGAAACTTTATTATTAACGTCACTTGAACATTTAGTTAAATATATATATTATATATGTATTTATTTTTTTATATCCTCAAACTTAGAAAATATATATTAAAGTTATATATATTGTATTTTCTCGCGTTATTTCGATAATCGCTCGGATTTGGCACACGTGCAATCCTCGACTTATTCTGAACTTCACGATCCTTCGTTTTTATCGTTTACGTTAGACTTGATAGTTTATAGAACACACACTTATACTTGAATGCTCGTTAGGTGATTGATTGCTTGCACAAGACTCGTTCTTGCTACTTGAATTAACTGTTTTATCTGGAAACTTTGCCGAGCAACCTAAGGTGAGTTTCACGGCCCCATTTTACTGTTTTAAATCCTGTTGGGGGAGATTAACATGCATGATTTACACAACTGAGATAATTAGACTTTTATATATCACTTGAAGTACTTGTAGCACACTGATACAACAAAGTCCTTCTTATGGTACCGTTAGTATTAATGACGATAGCGGGAAATATATTGTAGTACTACTGGGTCTGACAAACCCCACCTGGGCCAGTCGCGCTGGCACGATCGGATATCGAACGGGTGTTATATTCGTCCTAAACACAACAAGGCAAACTGCGCAAACTGTAAAAAACTATTAGCTTCGGTGACCATCAACGTGCGAAGTTTCATGTATATAGCCTAGCTAGCTATTTGATATATATTAGTGATTATGCTATTACAACTTGACTATTGTTGAATAGTCAATCTTAAACTCAACTTGACTATCGTTGAATAGTCAATCTTAAACTCAACTTGACTATTGTTGAATAGTCAATCTTAAACTCAATTTGACTATTGTTGAATAGTCAATCATAAACTCAACTTGATTGTTGTTGAACAATCGATCTTAAACTGAACTTGAACTGTTTTTCAACTGATAAACCTGTGAACTCACCAACCTTTGTGTTGACACTTTTTAGCATGTTATTCTCAGGTTGCAGATGTTCGAGTATCACGAGTACGCATGCATGAGACTTCGAAACCCTTTTATTATCTTTGATACAAGCCACGTCACCTTCGGTGGCGGTGTTTTTACAATAAATACTTTCAGCATATTACGCTTCCGCATTTGTAAAACTCTGTATTTATATTTTAATAAAATATACAACCTTTTATTTAATTATTGGTCGTTTGGTGTAACTAATGGACATCGATCCTGGTTTGTCACGCTCCCTGCGGCGCGTTGTCACGCGTGGGATTTTTGGGGGTGTGACATATCTAAAATAAACTCAACCCGTGTAATACACGTGTTATTAACCTAGTATACATATATATATATATATATATATATATATATATATATGTGTGTGTGTGGGGGGGGGGGGGGTTGAGGTTCATTGTAGACACTTTCACATGCAAAATAACTCTATTTCACATGTGAAATAACTCTATTTTGCATGTGAATTTTCTGAAAAGTGAGAAAAAAGAAAAAAAAGAAAAATGAAATTAATCACAACCATTATATCAAGAGATCTAATGGTAATTAAGGGTGTCTACATGTCTACACTTATGGGTGTCTACAATGAACTTTTTACTATGTGTGTGTGTGTATATATATATATATATATATAGGGAGAAGATCATTTGAGAACTAATTGGGTTTGAGAACTAAAAAGAACTAATTTGAGCCACAAGTTTATTTACATGTATCCCCCCTCCCATGAATTGTAGTGGTCCCCCCTGAAATTTGTGGTTGAGATTTAGTTCTCAAAAGTTCTCAAAACAAAAAGTTATCATTTGAACCTAACCCTATATATATATATATATATATATATATATATAGGGTGAGGTTCATTGTAGACACCCCATAAGTGTAGACAGGTAGACACCCTATTTCACATGTGAAATTACTTTATTTCACATGTGTTTTCATATGTGAAATTTTCTAAACAATGAGAAAAAGGAAAAAAAGAAAAAAAATTAATCATAACCATTAGATCAAGAGATCTAATGGTGAAAAAATGTGTCTACCTGTCTACTGATGTGTTGCAAACACATCTCATTTCTGGGGTCTTTTATTTAGTTATTTGAGTCAATTTGAGTCAGTTTTTATTAGTTTAAACTGTTTTTAGTTAAGTTTGTGTCTTTGAGTCTTGTTTATGCTTTTATGTGTTTTTGCAGGTGTTTTAGTCAATTCCCGAGGATACGAGAGAAAGTTGGAAGAAGTAGAAGAAAAGAAGAATAGGTGCTGAACAAGATATCCCAGGGGTATCGCCTGGGACTTGACAACTGCTATGCGATACGCGTGGAACCAAGAAGTCAACGGAGGCCTTAAGTCGGTTTGACCGACTATTTTGTCGCTTGTGAGCCATAGGCGTATCGCCTACAACTTGGAGACCTCCAAGCGATACGCTTGGAGGGTGGTTTTCCGGAAACTTAGCCTAATTGATATAAAATCGAATTTAGGGTTTGTATTCGAGGGGCTACGACTTCCAGACGATTCAAGGCGATTTTGGGACGAAGTTTGAAGGCAGAGAAGAGGTGAGATCTCAAGGAATCATCGGGGAATCACGTATTCATCATCAAGATCACTCCCGGTTCTTCCGATCTTCTTTGTTTTTCTTTAAAACTCTAGTTTTCATTATGGTTATTGTTAAAGACTTCATCTTTATTATACTTTTAGACCTGACCATGATTGTTGGCTAGATTTTTAGTACCACCTAGACTCAATGTGATGATTTTGATCTATTGATTACTTTTATTCGGTTCATAACTTATTGATTGATGTGCTTTCCTATTAAATTCCATAGATTGCCATGATTGATGCTTGTGTGTGTTGTGAGCAGATTGCTAATGATTGTTGCTGCATGATTTACCCGCGGAAGTCTTTCGGTTTAGGTAGATTATCTAAAGTAGATAACTTTAGGGTTAATTGCTAAAGAGTAGTTTAGGGTTTTCTTGAACTATTGCATTGATTGGTGATTGATGATTTGTTTGCAATGTGCTGCCTCTTCCGAGACTCAAAAAAGGTAAAGAATTGTCGGGTAATTGGGTTGGTTAAATAACTAGGGTTACATTGTCTCAAAAGGAAGTGTCCTAGGAAATTAGGTAACTTGTTATTCCGTGTCATTCATGGTAATTGTTGGTAGCTCCTGCTAGCCTAGGGTGCCTTAGATTATGTTCGAGGTTGATTAGGTTTAGTTGAGGTTGGATGTACCCATAAGGTGAACTCCTGTTCGAGCGTTAGGATTGTCAGCTAGGAAAGACTTAAAAGGTGAACTAGCCACCATCAGATTTGTCATGACCGATTGGAGTTGTTAGTAGTGATTAGGATTCTGAGTCTAGGTGGTATCTTTCTCTGTTTCTGAAGATTGTCCTTAGTTTTCTTGCTTTCCGTTTGTCAGTGGCAGTTTTAGTTAAGTTAGTTAATTTAATTCCTAAACATTCCAAAAACCCAAATTCAATTACTCAGTATTTCCATTTCTTAGGTCTAGGTTAATTTTGTCTATAGAGTGTCTCTAGGGTTCGATATTCCCGGTCTTGCCTTAGCTTTACTATAATCTGACAGGTACACTTGCCTTAGGGTTCGGTCTAGTTTAAGTAGTTTCGGTAAAATTTAGGTGTGTCTAGGTCTAGGTTTAGGTCTAGGTTTTAATAGTTATTTTTAGGTACGTTCCGAGCACATCATCTACACTTATGGGGGTGTCTACAATGGACTTTTATATATATATATATACACTACTATATAAAAGAAAAGATGGATGCTGAGGTGGCATCACCACATCCATCCTTGGATTGATTTTCCCGCCCAAATGAACCCCCTATTCTACACTATGTATTACCCGACCCATCCATTTATCTATCTGAATTAAATACCCTAATCACGCCTCTCCATTGGGATCGTCCTTTTCATCATCGCCTCCCTCCTCCAAGGCGATCATCGGCGACCTCATCGATCCTACCATCATATACAACGCCTCCATCGTCTTCTAAAATCGCAAAGCATATATAATCAATCGATCGATTAAGGTGACAATTTCCTTAACCCTCATCGTCTACATTTGTTGGTGATTAGGGTTCTTGCATCGATTAGGGCTTGTGATAAAATCTCTGTGTTTTCAAGAAGCATCCGAATCAATTGATTCGCTCTCTCACCTACAGATGAGATTTGGCGTTTAGGGTTCTTGCATCGATTCCGACAGTCACCAACATCTTCAATCGATTGAAGCCACGATCTATTCAGCCATGTCTGGTATGTTTATCCAAACCATTAATCTCAATCGATGCACCATAAATCAATTCATGGATTGTTATTTTTTTCATCATTCAATGGATTATGGAATCAATTGCGAATGGTAATGCCGGGAAGAAACATGAGAAAAGCAATATCGATTTTTTCCTGTATTGATTTTTTCCACATAAAAAACCAAAATCGTAATTTCACAATCGATCATGGATTCAGTTTAGGCTTATATTCCGTTAATCGATCATGGTTTGATTTTTTCCTATTAATCAATTTTTTGAGTTTAAAAAGATTTTCATTGGCATGGCACTGAGTCTAAATGGGTCATTGATTAAAGGAGATTTTGATCAATTAATATTACACAAATGGTTTTTGTTAAGGATTTGTTTGTATACTTTGGATTGTTGGAATGATGATCATGAAGCAATTGGTGGAATGGTAGTCTTTGAGTTCATAATCCAAAGGATACAATACAGTATACAAAGAAATCCATATTAAAAGGGGAGTCATTCTGCTCATAATCCAAGGGATATAATACAGTATACAGTAGTCTTTGGGTTGTGTAATCATTCAAAACAAGTTCATCATCTGAGATGAAATATTAAAAGGGGAGTCATTCAGTTCATAGCATTTGTTTTGAATGATTGCACATAGTTTCATTCATGTATTTTAAATTGACATTTAACTTAAATAATCCTACACATATTTGCATCCAAAATTGAGAATGTATATGGTAACCAATTTTGATTACATGATTTCTTATTTCCTTTTATTATACACAAATTATTGATATTATTTATGATTATAATGGGTTAAACGGGTAAATATAAATTGAATAGAAAATGTGTCAATTTTTTTAGTTAATTACTACATCCTATGATCTTCTACTAAAAGTACTACACTTGGGGGACAAAGAGCAACCATGTTAGAGTTTTTTGATGTTAAAAAATAGTTTTTTTATCATTTGTTCTGAATATTTGTTTGTATAGGCCATGGTGGTAAAATGACAAAATTTTGGTATAGTTGATCATGGTCAGAAGTCTACTAACTATGATCTTGGTCAGAACCAAAATGTTGATGTAGTTGACTATGATTTTTTACATTGTTTGGTCTATCGATTAAGGTATAGTTGAACATTTTGATAAAATCTTGGTCTGAACCAATATTGAGTTTTCTACCTTTTTGAACTTTTGATATAACTAGAACAGAACACCTTTATAATTCAGATTTGGCTAATTCATATTATCTACATTAGTCTAAATATTTGGATCGTTAGTATTTGGTGTTTTTTTTTGTTATAGTTTTTGCAGGTTTCAAAGTGTTTTTATTTTTCTGGCTTGGGTTTAAGGTGAGTAGATTTTTTACCATTGAAATTGTTTTCTAATAAGTTGGCTAAGCATTAATGTTGATTTTTCATTCAGAAAGGGCTTCCCCATCATCCCTAATAACAAATGCTTATATTGGATAAGAAAACATTTACAATCCACTCATTAACTCAGAAGTAAATTACCATAAAATTCAACGAGTCATTAAGGATATTTTAATATGGAGTGTTGATAAGAAAAAATATGTTTAAAGAAAACAGAAAAATACTACAAATATTGCTTAAAAGGTTGAATTTCCACAATTAAAAGTGGATCATACTCATGGGATCATGAGAGAACTCAACATATCAAAATCACATGAGAGTACCTATAACTTTTTTATGGTTTTCTTATTTGACTTGCAGGTTCTGTTAAGGGCCAGACGTTGAAGGACGTTTTATAGAAATCATTTGTTCTTAGATGGTTTTCTTTCAGACTATTCATTATACTTAATAATCAAGTTATGATAGGAGTAGTTAAATTGGCTTCAATTTTCACTCATATACCTCAAGTTTTGGATTATAACAAGTACCCATGTAATATATTTTAATATTCAACTTTTATATTTTATATTCTCTACTGTTTGGGTCTTAAAAACTTTTATATTAGAAATGTGACAAACCAAACATCAAATGTTGTTTATAAGTCTGTATTTTCGAATTTTTAATTTTTTACATTTTTGAATGTTGGTTTTTTTCTTTAATTCCAATTATCAAATTACATTTACTATAGTATGTTATTATAATTATGTTTCGGAAAGATAGTTAACAAAAGCCAAGGTCAGTCACTTTTAAGAGTTAGACTCTATTTGAAGAATTCATGATTTAGTCATGGTCAGCTTGCATTATCAAGTGTTAGGAGCATGGATGGGCTAAAACTTCTTATATTGGATGAAGACGGAAAATTGACAAACAAAACATCAAATGTTGTTTATATATCTATATTTTCAAGTTTGTAACTTTTTTATATTGTCGAATGTTCTTATTTTTCTTTAATTCCAATAATCGAATTACATTTATTATAATATTTTATTTTATTAGATTTATTTTTTAAAATCCACCCGTGCGTCGCACGGGTATCAAAAATTAGTATAAATATATATAAGGTTAGGTTCAAATGAAAACATTTGGTTTTGAGAACTTTAGAGAACCATTCTGGGCCACTAATTTTCAGGAGGGAAGCATTCAAATTCATTAGGGGGGGGGGGGGGGGGAGATTTCCATATATATAACTTGTGGCTCAAAATGGTTCTCAAAAGTTCTCAAACCAATTGATTCTCAAATGATCATCTCTCTCTCTCTCTCTCTCTCTATATATATATATATATATATATAGGGGACGGATATAATGAAAACCACTTTGAGTTGGAAAAACCGTGAAAACTACCACAAAACGATTTTTTTTTTCAAATTTTTGTAGTGATTATATGAGTTAATACAAGCCCTATGGTGAAAAACAATCAAAAAAACGCCTAGTAGTTTTATTTTAAAAAAAACTTCCGAAATCTGACGTTACGTAATGTTACATATGTAGCGTTTACCTGTTACATATGTAAAATGCCTTGTTACATATGTAACAAAATCTATAAATAATTTTTTATAAAAAATCACTAGGCGCTTTTTTATTTTTTTTCACCAAACCCATCAAAAATGAATGTAGAATCTATAAAAAAATACATCTAAAAAAACAAATTTTGAACGTCTTTTTTGGCCGGTTAACTTCTTTTTGCAAAAAAATCGGTTCTTAAATATTTTTTAAAAAAAATTTACTCGGCGTTTTTTTTATTTTTTTTTCATAAAGGGTGTTTTTGTAAGTTAGAGAGTCACCATAAAAAAATCAGAACAAAAAACGAATTTTTTAGCTTAGTTTTCACGATTTTTCCAACTCGGAGAGATTTTCATTTTATCCTTCTCCTATATATATATATATAGAGTGAGGTTCATTGTAAATTCTTGGATTGGCCCGGTTTCTCATCATTCTAAATGTGTGGTTTTTAAGGAAAAGCTTAAAAGACTCAAGGAGATAATTAAGGTTTGGAGGAAGCAAAAGGTGGACCCGATAATAGAAATAAACAAAATTAAAAAGGAGATTGTGGAGATGGATAAATCCATTGATGAAGGTAACGTGGTGGATGGCGCTGTTGAACAACGTTTTTCTTTGTTGAAATCATTACATGATCTTGAGAAACCGGTCATTCAAGATCTTTTGCAGAAGGCCATATACAAGTGGGGAGCGGAAGGTGATGAAAACTCCAAGTTTTTTCACGGTATTATTAATAAAAGAAGAAGACAATCTTCGGTGAATGGGTTAAAAATCAATGGTGAATGGGTTTCGTCTCCTTAGGCTATAAAAGATGCTTTTCTTGAATATTATTCGAAAAAATTTAAGAAAGGGAATGAGATTAAAGTTATAAATCGAAGTCATAGATTTCGATGTCTGTCCGATATCTCTAGGGATTTCCTAGAGTCCAAACCGTCGATGGGGGAGGTGAAAATGGCTATTTGGGATTGTGGATCTGATAAAGCCCCTGGCCCGGATGGTTTTTCATTCGGTTTTATCAAACATTATTGGGAGGTTATGAAAGAAGACATTGTGAATTTTGTCGCGGAATTTTTTGAAACGGCTTCTTTGCCCCTTGGATGTAATTCTTCTTTTATTTCTTTGATCCCCAAATCTCAAAGCCCGGTTTCTATTGCAGAGTTTAGGCCTATCAGTTTGGTTGGGATTCAATACAAGATAATCTCAAAGATTCTTGCTAACAGAATGGCAGGAGTCATCGATCAGATTATTAGTCCTGAGCAAACCGCTTTCATTAAAGGTAGACAGATTATTGATGGTCCCCTTGCTTTAAACGAACTTGTTGATTGGTTTGCCTTCAAAAAGAAGAAGATGTTGGTTTTTAAAATTGATTTTGCTAAGGCTTATGATTCGGTTTCCTGGGATTATCTAGATACTTTGATGCAGTTTGTGGGTTTTGGCAATTCTTGGAGACGTTGGATTCGGGCCTGCTTATCATCTTCACGTGCTTCTATTCTGGTTAATGGGAGTCCTACTAGTGAATTTAATGTCGGGAAAGGTATGAGACAAGGTGATCCGCTTGCTCCTTTTTTATTTATCCTTGTGATGGAGGGGCTTCATGTGCTGATTGAGGATGCGTGTGATCACGATATGTTTTCGGGTATTCACTTGGACTCATTGAAACTGTCTCATTTTTTCTATGCAGATGATGCCATTTTCCTGGGTAAATGGTCTAGAGATAACATCAAGAAAATTTTATTGATTCTTGATGTTTTCCGCTTAGCTTCCGGCCTATCTATCAACATTGATAAATGCTCTCTATTTGGTGTTGGGGTTGAGAATGATCAGATCAAATCTTTTGCCACTTTGTTAGGATGTAAACCGGGTTGATTTCCTTTCATTTATCTTGGCTTGCCGATTGGTGCAAATATGTCTAGAATTGGGAACTGGGATGCAATTATGTTGAAGTTTAAGAGAAGGCTTAGTAACTGGAAACGTAATCTGTTATCTATAGGTGGGAGAACCACCTTGGTTTCTTCAGTTTTGGGTTCGCTACCTTCTTATTATTTTTCCTTATTTCATGTGCCGACAAAAGTGAATAATTCCTTGGAGAGTATTAGATCCAAATTTTTTTGGGGTTTTAAGGAGAATGAAAAACATGTCCCCTGGGTCAAATGGAAACTGGTATTAGCGGACAAGGATAGAGGGGGTATTGGCATAGGTAGCTTATTCGCCTTGAATAAAGCTCTTCTTTACAAATGGAGGTGGAGATTTGTCTCAAGTGGGAATGCATTATGGGCCCAAATCATTAAGGCTATTCATGGCCCGTATCTGGTTTCTAAGTGGAAAGGAAAATTCGCGAGTACTTGGAGTCGTATTACAAAATCGTGGGAATTTTGTCACAATGCTTCTTTTTTCCCGGATAATAATATTCAAAAGGTTGTAGGGCGTGGTGATGCTACAAAATTTTGGTGTGATACTTGGATCGGGGACCATAACTTTTCTTCTCGTTTTCCAAGATTGTACGCGCTAGCTGTTGAAAAAAATGCTATGATCTGTGATCTACGCGTTAATAATGTTTGGCATTGGAATTGGAGAAGACCGGTTCGTGGTGGGTTGGAGAGTGCGCAACTCGTCGAGTTGCTGAGTTTAGTCGAGGAGGTCCAGTTTTCCACTGCTGACGATCGGTGGAAATGGTCCTTTGGAAACGACTTGGATTATTCGGTTAAATCTGTTCGGAGAAAGATTGATAGTATATATCTTCCTTGTGGCGACACCCCTACGAGATGGATTAATTTGGTTCCGAAAAAAGTTAACATCATGAATTGGAGGCTCTTTCTAGATAAATTTCCGACACGTCAAAATCTGTCGAAACGAGGTATGGAGATCCATGATATTCTTTGCCCGATTTGCCATAATCATTTAGAGTCGGTTAAGCATGTTTTTTGTGACTGTGAGATGGCAGCCCGTACTGTGGATTTGGTTAAAGATGGTTGGAGATTGATTGGGTCATAAATCGATGTCCTAGCAGGTTATTTCAGGAGATAGAAGATAGCAATCTTACGAGAAAGAAGAAAGAGATTATTCATTCTATCTGTCTTACTATGTGGTGGCATCTTTGGAATACTAGGAACGACTACGTTTTTACTGGTGGTCAAAACAGGAACGGCAGCTTACTTGATTCGATTATTTATTTCTCTTTTTCCTTGTATAGTAGTAGATCGAATAAAGATGTAATCGGGTGGACCAATTGGGTGAGAAATCCCCTTCTCTTCATGTAATTTCGCTCGTTTTTGAGCCGTTTTTTTATATTATACTGCCGTTCAAAAAAAAAAAAAACATGTGAAAGTTTCTAATTAATGAGAAAAAAGAAAAAAAGAAAAAAGAAAATTAATCACAACCATTAGATCAAGAGATCTAATGGTGAAAAATGGTGTCTACCTGTCTACACTTATGGGGGTGTCTACAATGAACTTTTCACTATATATATATATATATATATATATATATATATATATAGGGAGAGGATCATTTGAGAACCAATTTGATTTGAGAACTAAAAAGAACTAATTTGAGCCACATGTTTATTACATGTATCCCCCCTCCCATGAATTGTAGTGGTCCCCCCCTGAAATTTGTGGTTGAGATTTAGTTCTCAAAAGTTCTCAAAATAAAAAGTTCTCATTTGAACCTAACCCTATATATATATATATATATATATATATATATGGTAGGGATCCGTAGAAAACCCTTCATTTTTAAAAAACCTGGAAAACCACTTTCTGACCATTGATTTAAAATTAAAGGTTGAGATCAAATAAGGGCAAGATGGTAAATTTGGGAGGTTTAATGAAGGACATAATAGACAAATCACATTTTTATTAATAAATGTTTTAATTAATTTCTCTCTCTAATCTCCTCTTTCCTAAAATATATATATATCTCTCTCTCTCCCTCCTTTAATTTTAAATTTCAGACCAAATTTTAGAAAAGAAAAAAAACAAATTTATAAAAGAAAAAAAATCGTTGATCACCAGTACATCACTAGAGTAACGATTGTTACACAGTTGTAACAATAACTTCATGTAATTTTTCCAAAAAAAAAGATGTAATATAGTAAACTAATAAAAACAACATGAAACATATACCAATGTGTTACACCTATATAACATTTTTACAAGAAACAAATATGTAATATAGTAAACTAATCAACATATATAAATTTTGTTACAACTGTGTAATATACATTCGTGTTACATTCGTGTTACGTTCGTGTTACATTCGTGTAACATCAATTAAAAACATGTGAAATAAAAGTGTTACATACGTGTAATCACATCTAGAAACAATAGAACCACAAATACAGTTTACAAAACTAACAAAACAAGGTGTTACATCAATGTAACATTCGTGTAGCATCAATTAAAAACATGTGAAACAAAAGTGTTACATACGTGTAATTAGATCTAGAAATAATAGAACCACAAATACATTTTACAAACTAACAAAACAAGTTGTTACATCAATGTAACCTTCATCATCACCGTGTTCTTCGCTGATCTTTGTTTCCTCTCTCGTCTTTGTTCGGAATTCGACAGTGGTTTAACAAGATGATAAGAGCAACATCAAAACATCAAGAACCTGTAAAAGAATAAGAGTATCCTATTAAAACCCGCGAATCCGATTAGGGTTGCGAGAACGAAAACCACGTGAATTCCGATTAGGATTAGAAACCAAGGGAGGAGAGAGAGGTCGTTCGGAATAGTAGATAGCGTGGAACCGCCTTTCTACCCCTTCAACGCACCAAGATGGCTCCAATTAGGGTTTGAAATATTGAATACGTGATCTGCATTTTTAGTTAGAGAAGGAGATGATTTGGATCCATGATATTAGGGATAGTAGTTAATAGGAATTAATATATAATATTTTCCTAAAATAGATTGTGTAATTTTACATTTATAACCTTTAAAATAAAAGAAATATTAAAAATAAATGAATTAATATGATTGGTTGAAAAGAGTTTTCCAGGTTTTCCAATATAAAAAGGTTTTCCAATGATCCCTTTTCTATATATATATATATATATATATATATATATATATATATATATATAGGGAGAGGATCATTTGAGAACTAATTGGGTTTGAGAACTAAAAAGAACTAATCTTAGCCACTAGTTTATATATATGGAAAACCCCCCCCCCATGAATTTGAATGCTCCCCCTTGAAAATTAGTGGCCCAAATTGGTTCTCAAAAGTTCTCAAAAGAAAAAGTTCTCATTTGAACCCAACCCTATATATATATATATATATATATATATATATATATATATATATATATATATATATATATATATATATATATATATAGGGTTGGGTTCAAATGAGAACTTTTTCTTTTGAGAACTTTTGAGAACCAATTTGGGCCACTAATTTTCAAGGGGGAGCATTCAAATTCATGGGGGGGGGGTTTTCCATATATATAAACTAGTGGCTAAGATTAGTTTTTTTTAGTTCTCAAACCCAATTAGTTCTCAAATGATCCTCTCCCTATATATATATATATATATATATATATATATATATATATATATATATATATATGGTAAGGTTCATTGGAAAACCATTCTTAATTGGAAAACTGGAAAACCATTGTAATTTTGATAAGATTTAACAAAAACTTAAATTCTCGTCCTTTTTAAAAGAAAGTGAACTGAGGGGCTTTTTGTGTAAAATGAGAATCCAGATTGATAAGAAAATCTTGGGGGAAATCTCGATCAAACAAAAGTCACGCATCTCTCTCTCTTCCAACCCTCTGAACAGACTAAACCTTTAACCTAGGGTTTCAATCAAAGATCGCAGATTCAATCACGGTTTCAACAAAACACTAGATGAAAAACATCAGGTATGATTCGCAAACTTCACTACAACGATTTCGTTTCAGAGATCGTCCATCCTTTCAACAAATTGTGTGTTTTCTAGGGTTTTTTTTATCATAGTTTGCAGGCATAATGTTTTGTCTTCAGTAAAAGCATTTATGTTCCTCTTCCCTTTCTCGTACTTTGGTTTTGCAACGATTCGTTTGCCGGTGAGTTTCGTCCAAAAAGCAGTTAGGTATTCATTTGGGTTAGAAAAAGCTCAAAACAAATCAGTTGAACTGAGGAACATGAAGAAAAAAAATGGTGAACGTCCTAGGATATTAAAAGGTGATCACAATGTATATTTGATTCTTTTTGGACAATTCATAAACTGAAAGGGGACCCACCCTTTACATATATTACCTACCTTCTATTTGGAGGGAAAATGGAACTCTTTGTTTCATCTTCGACAAATTTGAAGAAAGAATATGTGACGATTTTGGTTATATCTTTGAATTAACAAACCTATACATCACTTGGTTACACTTTTTCTTCTACACGAGTCAAGATCACTTGATTTTCTAGTATTGGGCAATTTGATTGTAATTTATACTAAAATCATCATTTTTAAATAATTTTTTTAGATAATATGATTGTTTACATGAACTATTTTATTACCAAGATAATAATGGAACTATAATTTGAATGTACTGACTTTTTTTTGTTGATTGTGATTGCGTATAGTTTGACTGCCATGTGTTGTTGATGCCTGTTATATGCTTGCTTTTGAGTGAAGCATGAACGAATAGATGGGGTACAAGTCATCAATATTTCATATGGGCAAATCAAGAATATGGTTTCTAACCTAATTTGAACATTTGTGTGTCTCTTTGTTAATAGTTTTATGATTAGTTTTTGTTTTGGACCATTAGTTATTGTTTTTGGATATCCTTTGAATCATTTATTGGATTTATGTTTATAAACGCCCATCTATATCTAAATATTATAATCATGTTCTGGGTTGTTGTGATTGTTATGATGCTTTACTTCATACTCCATTCATCCTACATGCAAAGAAAATAATTGGCAATGTCTGGGATGGAAGAGATGATCATTGATCGTCTGGTGTTAAGTAATGGTGGGTTTATGATCTGGTATGTGCTAACGAATGATCTTCATACATCGGTGTGAACTAGATACAAGCACTCTAGTTAAGTTGTCTCTAATAATTGTTCTATATTTTTCTCATCATGTTTTTTTCATCGTTATTTACTTTTATATTTATCCGTGTAAGGGTTGCTAGCTATACACCACTCTTTATTTTTATTTTTTTAAATAATAACTATATATAGAAAATAAAAGTATATATAATTTTTTTTTTATTTTGAAGCTAAATTTTCATATTAGGTTTGTCCAAAATAACGGTTACAACTCAGTCCGACATACGGGGCAAACGGGCAACAAGCTGCGCCGCAAGCCCTTTTTGAATAGCAAAACCTAAGCGGATAGAAACAAGTTTCTTAGCTCTAGGAGTCACTATATGTCCATGCATAACCTTCTGGATCCACCTGAGCGTGTTCGCAGCCTCTGACGCGAGGTGCCCGAACGTGTCAATATACCGTGTGTGTATATGTGCAATATACCGTGTGTGTATATGCAATATAACATATGAAAAAACATACGAGAGTGATCTTCGTACGAATATATGCAACATATAAAAAAGGAAAAAAAGGCATACGAGAGAAAAATGTATTAAAAATAAAAGTATATGTAATTCGTATGTTGCATATGTGCAACATAGGGTGTTGCATATATGCAACATAGGGGTGTTGCATATATGCAACTAATGCGTCAATGGAGTTTGTTTTTGTTTTTCTGGTATTCTTGATCGTTAAAACTTTGATTTGATCTTCATTTTACACTATTTACCTACATAGGGTGTAGCATACATGCAACATACGGTGTTGCATATATGCAAGATAGGTGTGTTGCATATATGCAACTAATGCGTCAATGGAATGTGTTTTTGCTTTTTATGGTACTCTTGATCGTTAAAACTTTGATCTGTACCTGTCTTAAACTCTCTGTATAAATTTCGTGATTAAATAAGCTCTTATTCTCTTGATCAGAAATTGTGCAGAATGTCTCCTCAAAAATCAAAATTATCCAAAATATCTGAGCAATAAATAATTTTTTTTGCTCGGATAAATACGGTAATTAATTCGCTAATTATTCTCATAAAAGCCAACGGTAATTTTTGTTACCGTTCAGAATAAAAGCGTCCGTTCGAATTAATTATAGCCGTTATAGGAGAACCTTGAAAAATGGAACGACATGAGGAGATACCTATAAAAGAACATCAAATCCTCTCATCCAAATCCCACTATTCAAAACACAAACTTGAGAAATCACAAATGACATCCTCATCTGCAACCCATGCGATGAATACTCGGTCCAAAGGAAAAATCCCTAGAAACTCCTCTGCTCAAACCCTAAATCTAGATTCCTCATCCTCCGACTCACCACCCAGACGAAATTTCACCATAGACACCCTTAACCAACCTTGCGATCTGAACCCATCTGCATACTCATCAAACCTCCAACTGATCATAGAAGTCCTGAAAAACTCTTCTCAACTTGCCACAACCTTAACCATCAACGAACCATGCCCAAAATCAGCCATTCTAAATTTCTGGGAAACCGTCAAAATGAAAGATGAAGACATGAAAGGAAAGGTGAACACAGATACCAACATCACACTCCAACTATCTGATCTGAGAAAAATCTTTCCATTACCAGATAACGTCTCATCTTTTCTCCTAATCCAGAAGATCCAACCCTAATAGAACTGATCATTGAAATCACCGGAGGCAAGTTTGAAGAAAAAGGTCAAATCTCAAATCTCAGAACAAGTCAGCTAAAGCCCGCCTGGAGATTTACTACTGACTTACTCAATCACACCATGACATCCAAGAAGGGCTCCATGGATCAAATCAACAAAAATGTTCTCATCGTTCTTTACAGTCTATGCTTTAAAGAAGAAATTGACATGGCCCTATTAATCTGGAAAGACATGGAGAAAAGAGTCAAAGAAAAATCAAAAGGCAAGAAGTCAGAATTTGTGCCCTACGTCAGATTTCTAGCACAAATGATCAAAGATAAACTAAGAGCAAAAGAAAATGAAGAAATGCATACAACCGAAACGTATCACATCAAAGGTATCTACAAACCAGGTACACATATAGATTTTTGCAATTTTCCATGGGGTATTACAGTTAAGTTAGAATACAACAACCCATTTCTTCATAAATATCTCATCAAAGCCAAAAAGTTCAAATCAAATCGTGATCAGTCACCCACCTCAACCAACACCACAACATCACCATCAGAAGAGATGGCTGACCACAACCCTTCCTCTCCTCCACAACAACAAAACTCACCATATTAGGAAACCCCACCTTGTTCCCCATACACACCACATGAGCCAACCTTCTTAGCCCAACGCTCTCCAAATAAAACCAAAGGCCAGCAGTCATCACCACAAGCATCCCTCCAAGAAGCATTTTCCCAATTTCAAACCCAAGCAACCAACTCACCCCACCTTGACATTCCCATCATAGACACACGTCACAATATCTTCTTGGACTCAGTAAGTGAAGCTGATGATGTAACAGCAAGCGGAGACTCTAGAAGTCAAGGAAACTTGAAAAAGAGCAACACTGATGTGTTCAGTGCAAGCTCATAAGAGACATCCTCACCAAAAACATATATGTCTAAGGAATCTCTAAAAACACAGGAGGTAAATCCAACTTTGGATGAACTAGTGAATGTGGAAGACATGTACACACTCAGCATAGTTGAGTTAATAGGCACTGGTAAAAATCTCAAGGAGAAATCAACCAGTCCAACAGAGAGGCATGTGTTGTCCTCTGGCATATTACCCCCTGGTGCTGCATCAAAATCTGAATTCGTGAATTTTTCAAAATCTCTCACTGATATGCTGTGACGACTGAGAATTTTTCTTTTATTTTTGTAACACCCGAGTTTCAATTTAGGAAAATAACGTTAAAACGTTAGCTTAGAATTTAGGTCCCAGAAAATTTTTTGTTAATTAACGTCGTTAAAACGTGCGAATCACCCAAAAGACATGATAATTGCTTTTAATACAAGTATCTAGTGTTTTAGCGCCATTACGATTTACAAAACAACGCCGATGTCAACGGTCTTCGAGTGTTCGGTTCTTGGACTTGCTTGTGGAATCCAGTCCCGCACATCCCCTACCTGCATTCAGCTTAAACCCATTAGTAATAAACATATTGGATGCAAGATACGACATTGAACTAACAAACGAGGACGATTTTCAACATTTTGAACCACCTCCACCGTAGCTTACGCCAGCCACCGTAAGCTACGGTGGCCCTGGCTAGGCTACGGTGGCCAGGCGCTGTGGTACGGTGGGGTTTTCTCATCAGGGGCCACCGTAATCTACGGGGGCACCGTAAGCTACGGTGGCACCTGGTGGAACACCCCCTTTTTCTTGCCTTTTTGCATCCGAAATCTATCCGGGGTAACCCCCAAGCATTCCTTTCGAACCTGCAATGTAACGTGAGTCTAATAACACGACTTTTACGGCAATTACCAATGTCAAAACATATAACCCATTAAAACCACCCAACGGGTCTAACTCAACTATATTATACACATATTTCTACATACGGCTTAGTTACCAAAATTCCTTTTATCGACCCATTGGTCACCATCGATGCTTTGGGCCAACGCATGAGGATTCAATAATCCTTAAGGCCTCAACATCGCTTGGTGTTCTAATTAGACAACTATAGGTTTAACAATCGTCCTTATGGACCTACTTGTTAAACCATTATCCTTTAGGTGTATCAACGTTTTACCATATGCACTCCCTTGTCTAGGCATGACTACTACAAGTCATTTTACCATCTCAAGTATGCACTTAATAACAAGTACCTAGTCAATTCAACGACCACTTTTCCAACATAATTCATATGAATATAACGTGTAGGAATACGTTACAAGACCATTCCTAAAATTTCACAATTAATGTGGTTCACATAATTCATTTAGTTGACAACTAAAACTTGGTTCATCACCTTGATTCATTTGAGTCTTTACACATTAGCCCGCTTGACCCGTTAACATGAATTCTTATATTCATATTTCCTACCATTAGCGTATCATAGAGATTTCTAAATCCGCTTAACCTCCAAATAACAAGTTATACCATGATTATGGTTTTCTACATGCTATTTAGCACCCATGTATCCATACCGTACAAGATTCAACATTATTCATCTAAGATGTCATAATGTAACCTTGTTTAGGCACATCATCATTTAGCTAGAGTTTAACTCTCCTTAACATATTCATATCTTCCCAACTTGAACAAGTTTAACACTTTACTCGTCAAGTTGCATCACATTGCATTATAACCATAATGGGCAATAAACTAAACGTGCAACATAACATAAATGTTACCTCGTGGTCTTCAAAAATCATTACCCGATTTGCAAATGCTCCGTTGCCCGGTCGCCTATAGTGGATTCAATGCTTGTTAGATCCACCCAACATCATAAATCATCAATATATATCCAAATGCAAGAGTAATTCAACCTTTCCATTCTTACTAAGATTTTAGAAAAGTTAAATTATTGCACTATATTTTCAGCTATGCTGCTGTAATGACCCCTTTTTGACCACTTTACGAATCTTTCTAGCATTCCGTGTTCAAAGATAAAACGTAGTAGACTGAATTACCTTTCCAGGCATATAAGGCACACCTTCTAACGATGTTTCTATGATTTTATACAATTTTTATAAAAACAGAACAGCAACTATATTTATTTCCAAACAGCATGCTGAGTAATCTGCATAGCTGCGGAAATCATCATTTTTGACCCACTTAATGACCGAATCAGCCTCTGATTTATAAAAGTGAGCTGAAGTCGGTTCAAAGAGCTTTCCAACCATATAAGCCACATCCTCTAACGATTTTTCTGTGATTTTATACAATTATTATAAAAACAGGACAGCAGCTTAATTTTAACCAAACAGCATGCTGGAAAATTGAGTGACCATATTAACGGGTCATTTTGACCCATTATACATCATATTCAATTTACGGTGTTCAAATACAAAACGTAGTATTCAAAACAAGCTTTTCAACCGTATATCGTGCATCCCAAACGGACATACAAGTGATCTTATATGACACTTACAAAACAGCCCCACGACTAGTTTTTCATCTTTTCATGGTTCTATAAAATTTCATTTAACACATGATACAAACATGAACTTCACAACTTGTACACATTCTTATTTCGTGGCTTTTAGTAGTTCATAATACTACAATTAGCCTCTAGTGTCAATAATCCACATCACGACTTCGCATATAGCATCAATTAACACTAGTTAACCAACAAAATGATCATTTAAGCATTTGATCGAACACTTGGTGTGCATCATCCTTAACAAACATAATCACCTAAATTGCTTAGGTTCCATTTCCATCTAGGCATAACATTGGCATCTTGCAAACATTATACAATTTATAAGTCATCTAGCAATTTATGAACCACTAATAAGATGGTGCTATCCATTAACAATCATAAGTTCCATGATTTTCCCATGAATGGTGAAATTCGTATTTGGGGTTTCAAGTACCCAAAACTTGATGTTTTAGGTCAAATTCTTAGCATGCAAGTATCCATGATCACACATAAACATACTATAACACATTAGGCATGAAATCACAGCCCTAGAACACTCAATTGGGTCATAAATTTCGAACCCTAAACAAGCTTGAAGATAAGTTTCACTTACATGATGAGAAATTGAGTTTGAGAAGTTGAAAGCACTTCCAATTCGCGTTAGATTACGAAAATTACAGCTCAAAGCCTCCTAATTGCAGGATTTTAGTGTTGAGGAGAAGAAGGGAGGTGGGGGTTCGATGCCCAGGTCGCAGATCAGCGACCTCCCCCTTCTTTCTTTTCTTTTGATTAACACACTTTGGTGTAATTACAATTTCAGCCCCCATATTTTTAGCCTTGAGTTTTAAATTACTCAAACTAGCTTTTTACCAATTAAACCCTATGTTTTCACATAAAAGTAATTTCTACTAATATTTGGGGCTAAATTTTAACTACAACTTTATTTAACTTGACGTTAACGGGACTCTAACCATATAAGAATCGGGATGTTACAAATCTACCCCCCTTAAAGAAGGTTTCGTCCCCGAAACCTATTCCAGGTTTTAGTCACTTAAAGACATTACCCGAGCCTTTATAAAGATTGCGGTTGCACGAGTAACCTTATAGTCAATGGTTACCCGCCCCGTAGGATAGTACTAGCATGATAGCTTTTGTTATCCCTTATCTTCCCCATTTTACATGTTCAGGAGTTCACATTTAATAACTCCACGTTTTATTTAGGGTCAGGTTCTAATGACTAAGGTCATAACCTTGTTAATCAAGCATCAAAATTTCAAATAATCCCCCTCTCTGTAAGAGGCTCTAACGTTAATGTAATAACATTCGTACCTTAGTGTCATTACAATCTGCGTGTACAGCTTCCTTGCTTATGTTTACCTTGACGATATTCCTAGTCGGAATTCTCGTCCCGCCGCTTTCCTGCTAGTTGTGTCCCTGCACAGTCTATCTGTACATACACATATTATGCAGTATAACAATATTTGCAAGTGTTTAGCTTGTCACTTGCCATTTACATTTCACATTCGGAAATGTAGTACATTTTTATTGGATGGTTCCTATGACTCTAAAAGCCATTTATACCATTCCATAACCCTTTTTAGGATTACATCGTTCCATCTACTATAATTCTACGTGCCACACATTGATCTATTCTTGGCTCATATACTAGCCTTTAGCATTTATCACATTTATTATGATTCGTTTGAATCATTTACACTTAACATACATGTTTTTAACCCAGCCATGGCTCCTAAGAGTCATTTAGCCATTTCGTGTCAATATAGACTTTATCCTTCTTGCCTTGTAGCTATTGGCACCATTTCTATGGATTGTTTATCATTCGATTGCCAATTAATCTAGGGTTGAGGTCCCTACGAACCATTTATTATTCATTTGACAAGTTTGCATATTAACATATTCTTGTGTTGCCATGGTTATTTTTGAACCATTTAGCTAGTAATCAACAACTAATCAGCATTATGATCCCTACGGATCTTTTCTAAATAATTTAACATATTGACATGGTTCATACTAACCATTAATCGATCACATAACATTTGAGCACGTAATTATGGTTCTTACGAACCATTACTTGTTCATATTACATTCCAACATTTATTTAGAAAATTTTTGAGGATACTTACTTGCATAGCAGTCCTTTATGCGTCTTTGGGAACGGTCGCTTCTAGCGTCCTCCCTACTTCCACAATCATCTATGCTTGTGGGTCTCACCCATGAAGCTGGGTCGATCACCCACCAACAACTTTAATTCCCTATTAGTTCTTTGAAACTTACATGGGAATCAACATGTCTCAACCACATGAGTTTTATTGTGTTTAAACAAGGTTACTTCCCACCTTTTGTTAAACATCTAGTCATTTCATAGGGTTACGGGTTTTCTAGCATATGCAATAACCCGTTTCTCCTTATTCTTATTTTTTTCCATTTCGAAATTTTACATAATTCTCGACTTGGGTTTTAACCCAAATCACATGAAAATCAATCACATTATATAACTTGGCATCATTTAACAATTTTACGATATTACATACCAACGTAAATAAACCGTCCCAACGGCTTTATTAATTAAAGACATGGGACCGTTTCAACTTGTTAGTTCTATGGTTACTCATTAATCTTTCACTTATAACAACTTCACATAAGGTTCATCCTTTGTACATCTAGTGATATCCCGAATGCAACCTTGTTTCAAATTAATGGCTTTATCATTTGCCACTTTCATTAAATTGGTTTCACGGCTATTAATGAGTCGTTCTTCGCCAATTTCCATTTTCTTTATATTGGTTTCACGGCTCCTAAAGAGTCGTTCTTCGCCAATTTCCATTTTCTTTATATTGGTTTCACGGCTCCTAAAGAGTCGTTCTTCGCCAATTTCCATTTTCTTTATATTGGTTTCACGGCTCCTAAAGAGTCGTTCTTCGCCAATTTCCATTTTCTTTATATTGGTTTCACGGCTCCTAAAGAGTCGTTCTTCGCCAATTTCCATTTTCTTTATATTGGTTTCACGGCTCCTAAAGAGTCGTTCTTCACCAATTTCCATTTTCTTTGTATTGGTTTCACGGCTCCTAAAGAGTCGTTCTTCGCCAATTTCCATTTTCTTTGTATTGGTTTCACGGCTCCTAAAGAGTCGTTCTTCGCCAATTTCCATTTTTTTATATTCAAGATACAACATTGCACAATGGACTTGTCACAATGCTATCTTGTTACGTTTACAGATACTATTCGAGATACAACATTGCACAATTACTTGTCACAATGTTACCTCGTTACACTTTCAATTTTGATTCAAGATACAACATTGCACAATGGACTTGTCACAATGCTATCTTGTTACATTTACAGATACTATTCGAGATACAACATTGCACAATTACTTGTCACAATGTTACCTCGTTACAATGTCATCTTATTATCAAATAATCCCACGGATTTATACGAGGTCTTTTGCCTTAGCATTAACCCATTTCTATCTGTCCCTAACATTTACAAAATTCACGGTTCTAGCGCTTACAATCTTCCGTGCTATTCACAGTTTTAAGCATTATATCAAATATTTTACCATGTGATAATTACATATGTTTAACCATTTGTTCATACACTAGCTACTAACAACTATGCCACAATATGCAAACTTTTACTCACCTGGATTCCCGATCAAGCTTGAACCGAACACTTTTCCCGTACCTCGAGCTCGGAGTTTGAGTTCAAGCACCTTTCGCGTACTTGAATCCCTCAAACCACGGCTCTGATACCAACTTGTAACACCCGAGTTTCAATTTAGGAAAATAACGTTAAAACGTTAGCTTAGAATTTAGGTCCCAGAAAATTTTTTTGTTAATTAACGTCGTTAAAACGTGCGAATCACCCAAAAGACATGATAATTGCTTTTAATACAAGTATCTAGTGTTTTAGCGCCATTACGATTTACAAAACAACGCCGATGTCAACGGTCTTCGAGTGTTCGGTTCTTGGACTTGCTTGTGGAATCCAGTCCCGCACATCCCCTACCTGCATTCAGCTTAAACCCATTAGTAATAAACATATTGGATGCAAGATACGACATTGAACTAACAAACGAGGACGATTTTCAACATTTTGAACCACCTCCACCGTAGCTTACGCCAGCCACCGTAAGCTACGGTGGCCCTGGCTAGGCTACGGTGGCCAGGCGCTGTGGTACGGTGGGGTTTTCTCATCAGGGGCCACCGTAAGCTACGGGGGCACCGTAAGCTACGGTGGCACCTGGTGGAACACCCCCTTTTTCTTGCCTTTTTGCATCCGAAATCTATCCGGGGTAACCCCCAAGCATTCCTTTCGAACCTGCAATGTAACGTGAGTCTAATAACACGACTTTTACGGCAATTACCAATGTCAAAACATATAACCCATTAAAACCACCCAACGGGTCTAACTCAACTATATTATACACATATTTCTACATACGGCTTAGTTACCAAAATTCCTTTTATCGACCCATTGGTCACCATCGATGCTTTGGGCCAACGCATGAGGATTCAATAATCCTTAAGGCCTCAACATCGCTTGGTGTTCTAATTAGACAACTATAGGTTTAACAATCGTCCTTATGGACCTACTTGTTAAACCATTATCCTTTAGGTGTATCAACGTTTTACCATATGCACTCCCTTGTCTAGGCATGACTACTACAAGTCATTTTACCATCTCAAGTATGCACTTAATAACAAGTACCTAGTCAATTCAACGACCACTTTTCCAACATAATTCATATGAATATAACGTGTAGGAATACGTTACAAGACCATTCCTAAAATTTCACAATTAATGTGGTTCACATAATTCATTTAGTTGACAACTAAAACTTGGTTCATCACCTTGATTCATTTGAGTCTTTACACATTAGCCCGCTTGACCCGTTAACATGAATTCTTATATTCATATTTCCTACCATTAGCGTATCATAGAGATTTCTAAATCCGCTTAACCTCCAAATAACAAGTTATACCATGATTATGGTTTTCTACATGCTATTTAGCACCCATGTATCCATACCGTACAAGATTCAACATTATTCATCTAAGATGTCATAATGTAACCTTGTTTAGGCACATCATCATTTAGCTAGAGTTTAACTCTCCTTAACATATTCATATCTTCCCAACTTGAACAAGTTTAACACTTTACTCGTCAAGTTGCATCACATTGCATTATAACCATAATGGGCAATAAACTAAACGTGCAACATAACATAAATGTTACCTCGTGGTCTTCAAAAATCATTACCCGATTTGCAAATGCTCCGTTGCCCGGTCGCCTATAGTGGATTCAATGCTTGTTAGATCCACCCAACATCATAAATCATCAATATATATCCAAATGCAAGAGTAATTCAACCTTTCCATTCTTACTAAGATTTTAGAAAAGTTAAATTATTGCACTATATTTTCAGCTATGCTGCTGTAATGACCCCTTTTTGACCACTTTACGAATCTTTCTAGCATTCCGTGTTCAAAGATAAAACGTAGTAGACTGAATTACCTTTCCAGGCATATAAGGCACACCTTCTAACGATGTTTCTATGATTTTATACAATTTTTATAAAAACAGAACAGCAACTATATTTATTTCCAAACAGCATGCTGAGTAATCTGCATAGCTGCGGAAATCATCATTTTTGACCCACTTAATGACCGAATCAGCCTCTGATTTATAAAAGTGAGCTGAAGTCGGTTCAAAGAGCTTTCCAACCATATAAGCCACATCCTCTAACGATTTTTCTGTGATTTTATACAATTATTATAAAAACAGGACAGCAGCTTAATTTTAACCAAACAGCATGCTGGAAAATTGAGTGACCATATTAACGGGTCATTTTGACCCATTATACATCATATTCAATTTACGGTGTTCAAATACAAAACGTAGTATTCAAAACAAGCTTTTCAACCGTATATCGTGCATCCCAAACGGACATACAAGTGATCTTATATGACACTTACAAAACAGCCCCACGACTAGTTTTTCATCTTTTCATGGTTCTATAAAATTTCATTTAACACATGATACAAACATGAACTTCACAACTTGTACACATTCTTATTTCGTGGCTTTTAGTAGTTCATAATACTACAATTAGCCTCTAGTGTCAATAATCCACATCACGACTTCGCATATAGCATCAATTAACACTAGTTAACCAACAAAATGATCATTTAAGCATTTGATCGAACACTTGGTGTGCATCATCCTTAACAAACATAATCAACCTAAATTGCTTAGGTTCCATTTCCATCTAGGCATAACATTGGCATCTTGCAAACATTATACAATTTATAAGTCATCTAGCAATTTATGAACCACTAATAAGATGGTGCTATCCATTAACAATCATAAGTTCCATGATTTTCCCATGAATGGTGAAATTCGTATTTGGGGTTTCAAGTACCCAAAACTTGATGTTTTAGGTCAAATTCTTAGCATGCAAGTATCCATGATCACACATAAACATACTATAACACATTAGGCATGAAATCACAGCCCTAGAACACTCAATTGGGTCATAAATTTCGAACCCTAAACAAGCTTGAAGATAAGTTTCACTTACATGATGAGAAATTGAGTTTGAGAAGTTGAAAGCACTTCCAATTCGCGTTAGATTACGAAAATTACAGCTCAAAGCCTCCTAATTGCAGGATTTTAGTGTTGAGGAGAAGAAGGGAGGTGGGGGTTCGATGCCCAGGTCGCAGATCAGCGACCTCCCCCTTCTTTCTTTTCTTTTGATTAACACACTTTGGTGTAATTACAATTTCAGCCCCCATATTTTTAGCCTTGAGTTTTAAATTACTCAAACTAGCTTTTTACCAATTAAACCCTATGTTTTCACATAAAAGTAATTTCTACTAATATTTGGGGCTAAATTTTAACTACAACTTTATTTAACTTGACGTTAACGGGACTCTAACCATATAAGAATCGGGATGTTACAATTTTCTTTGTGTCTAGCTCATTAACTTTTACCGCGTTACGCAATTTTTGAGGATGAAAATTTTTCAACAAGGGGATACTGTGACAATCCGACTTTTCATGTCATTTTCTGACATTAACTGAACGTAAAACGTATTAAATGTTGTGTGAACATTTATGTGCTTATCTGCGTTGACCTTAGCAATTAGGGTTTTGTGTGATCAATCACTACGAGCATGCACGGAAATTTAAACGTTTGGAATTCTATGATTTTATGTGGAATTAAAATATATATGATTTAATGATATTTATAATTTTGTGTAATTAAAGGAAATTTTTAATTACATGTCATTATTTATAAATTTATGTACTTTAAATATATAAGTTATAGATTTAAAACCTATGATTTTATGTGAATTTAAATGGAGAATTGAGAATTATTATTTATGATTTTATGTAGTCGTTTAAGTTTATACTTTCTTAGTAACGTCATACGATTTATGTATTTTGGCGTTCCTCTTATATCCATCGTTTATTTGTTCCTCCGTTAACCTCCGTTAGATGTCGTTATCCTTTATAAACTAGAGGGATTATTTCTGCCAATTACTAAACTATTTTCTTTGACCAAACTTGAGCAAGCCAGAAATGTAATTTCCTTAAACATGGTGTCACAAGGTTAACTCTATGAGGGACCAGTTTTGCCATTAGAGCATACTTGAGAAGCAAGTACGGTAACAGTCGACGACCACCGATCGAGATCCCCGCTTCTCATTTACGTGACTTAATTCCTCATTAATCATCGGTTATTTGATCTCAATATTATAGTCGACCGATCATTAGCAAACCATAACTCACTCTCGCAAGCTCTCTCGCTCTCTGTTTTTCACGGCGACGAGAAACAAACTCAACCCACAATTCCGGCAAATACTCACTAATTAGCCACTGTTACACCACCTTGCGGCCACCACTGTGATCGTGAAGCCCACACGAACAACCAGGGGTCATCAAAAGTTTGATTCACGACCTTGCTCAGTGTTCGCGGTTGAAGTTCGGGCTTCGTTTCGGTGTCTAAAACTCATTGTATCGCATCGTAGACTCAAGGTAACGGTCCCTTATTGTTATTCGCATCTTTTTGTATGTTTATTTCAAGTTTCGCGATTTTTCGGTCACCAGAAAATATCTCCGGCGACATTAGGGTTGTGGGTGAAGAAGATGACACGCAGCGGGTTCGGGTTATAAGGATTGGGGATCGGGTTTATCAACAGACGCCAATCTGGCACAGGTGGTTTGGGCGTTGGTCTGGTACGCAGGAGACGGGGGTTCGAGTCCCGGTCACACCTTTTTAATTCCGTATTTTTTTCCAAACCTCTTTCTGGTCGCAGGCTATGCATAAAATCTTTTCGGTCGGAACCATAACACAAACGGGGTGTTGGCCGGGTGGTACACGGGCTGTGCCATAACACAGAGGTCACGGGTTCGAACCCAGTGACCTCCATGTTGCTGTTTCTTTTTTTTTTATTTTGTATTTTGTATTTTGAGCATTAAGCCCTAGATCTTGTACCGGAATCATTCCTTCTCATATCTTAAGCCCGTAAAAACATATTTGGAACCAATAAAACCTCATGAATCAAATTTTGAATTGCAAACAGGTTTAACTTGTCATTATAAATCAAAAATATAGTTTTAATATTTCTATACATATATATATATATATATATATATATATATATATATATATATATATATATAGGGGATGGTTAGTATGAAAACCCATCTAGTTGAGAAAACTTTCAAAACTCATCCAAGGGTCATGAGTGTGCCACATCACACATTTTGTTTGTATTCAAAAGGGTATAATAGTCATTTGGCTATGAGTGTGTCATAGTATTGAATTCACTCTTATCTCTTTTCTGAGATTCATTTTCTCTCTCCTCTTTCTTGTCTTCTTTCTTCTCTCTCCTCTCTCTCTCTCTTTTTTTTTAAACGATTTATCCCATCTTTCCTTTTCTTTTTTCTCTCATCTTTATATAAATAGTTCTTATTTTCTATACTAAATTAGTTATTTGATTTATGATTTTTTATATATTATAAGCATGAATGACGTTTCAGTTATCTTAGATACGTAAATCATCTGAACATGTGTAACAAAATGAAAACATAACAAAATATTTCATACGAACTAAAATATTTTAAATAATAAAAAAATATGACAAGCTAACAATAAATACAACAAACTAACAAAAAATTATAAAAGCTAGTTATGCTTCACTTCTTTATAACCATCTTCATCTTTGACAAAAAAAAAATCTATTCACCTAAAAAAAATATATGCATTAGTTGCAAACATAAATTTACATATGGAGGACGAGTTAACATATATAAATTTACATAGATAAATGATTTGTAACATATTACGTAAGTAAATTAACATATGTAACGTCATAACGTAAGTAAATTAACATATACTTACATATTAACATATATGAAACCATAAGATCTAACATTAGATGTACCATTATATATAAAATTACACATGTGACATGCATTAGAAAAGACATTTATTAGAATTTTATGAGCTACGAATGCTACGTAAGTAAAATTACATATATAACATTACATATTACATATAAACGAATAATCTATGATGTTATTTCAAAAAATAAAGACTCGTAAGATTTCGAGTGGTAAAATTACATAGGTAACATCATTGAAACACATATTTTTGTAAGAATAAAGACTCGTGAGATTTTGAGTAGTAAATTACACATGTAATATAATTAAAAACACATAGTTTTTTAATAATCTTTTATTAAATAGACTCTTAAAAATTTACATAAGTACATTTACATATCTAAAATAAAAAACACTTTACATACAAAGATATTTTTATAGCGTCTTAAGATGCAAAACATAAAAATATTTTTAAAAGAAAAAAAAATACTTAACATCGCACGTCAACATCTCATTTAATGTTCCTACTCTTTCAAATAGAAAACCTCAAAACCCTTTGTTATTTTGTAGCGCCGCTGCTTGTTAGCCATCGTCGGAAATTTTTTTAACTTACGATAAGTTGTTTCTCTTCTTAATCTCTACTTGAACTACTCCGATAAAGAAATTTTAAAGGGTCATAGTACAAAAAACATCAAGTTTCATACCTCTACGAGGAGCAGCAGCGATAAAAGTCATCTTCTTCGACGCAACCGCACAGAGGAGCAACGGCGATAAAAGTCATCTTCTCTGATGCCTAATCGAGCTTCTCTGTAGACTAATTTGAGAATGCAACGGTGGTGGTAAGTGACGATGGTGTGGTGGGTACATATGTTAATTTACATATTGAACATAATAAGATGTAACATGTTAATTTACATATTGAACATAATAAGATGTAACATGTGTTAATTTACATATTGAACACAATAAGATGTAACATGTTACATAAGTAAAATTATATAGATAATGAGATGTAACATGTTAATTGTGAGCTACACATGTTACTTAAGTAAATTTACACATGTTACGTAAGTAAATTTACATACATAACATTAGACAATACATATAAAGCTTTAAATAGATAATGATATATAACATGTTAGATAAGAAAAAGTTGCATATGCAACATCTTTAAAAAGACATATTTAACAAATGGTAATATGTTACACATTAAAATTACATATGTAACAGATATGGAACCTTATGTACATACATTAGGTAAGTAAATTTACATATGTAAATACATGTGAAAATTTACATACATAACATTAGATTTTACATATGTAGCATAAGATGTACCATTATCTATAACATTACATATGTAAAAAAAAACATCACAGAGAAGACTCCACAAATGAAAAGTTGTTTAAGAATGTAATCAAATGGTAAAAATCAATAACAGTTTAAGCATACGAAAAAACGTATTTAAGAAATCATCAAAAAATGTAAACACCATTATCTATCACTCTCAAGATTCATCCTTCTTCAAGAAATTTTTCAAAAATTGGGTAAAGTGAAAGAAACATGTAAATCACAGACGAAATCCAATTGGGTGTTGCAAAAAGATTCCAATTTCTGATTAAAAAAACATAAGAGATGTTTTTCTAATGAAAGATTGATGAACAATACACGAGGTAAGAACTAAGGAGGTAAGAAGGCACCACGGTCGTCGTCGCCGGCCATGGCAAGAGGCCCGCTGGAGTTCAGTTGGAAGTCCTAGCGGTGGTGGCTTACTCAAGCTCTCGATCTCTGCACCATCGTCGCCGCCGTGAAAACTCCCAAACTCATGAAATTTCACTCCGACGATGGGGGAGGTGAAGCTTTACTCCGATCCGAAAACAACTTCGTCACCGTCTCTGTTGTCATTTGAGATGAAGAACACCATTTTTTAGAGAAAGAACACCATCTTTTTTGAGGAAGAACATAATTTTTTTCTTCATTCTGGAGAGGAAGAACACCATTTTTGTAAGATATATTAACATGATGGATCTTGATGGGAAAATAGATAATAGAGATGGAAGAGTGATGTGATGGAAGTGCAGGATACTTTGAAATCTACACCACACTTTATTTTTCTCTTCCAATTATACCCTTTTCACATTTAAATCAGAAAAAGTAACATATAAAATTAAAGAAAAATGCTAGAAAAATTAAGAATCATAGGATGAGATTGATCAATGGCCAAGAAATAGTTTTGAAAGTTTTCTCAACTCAACATGGTTTGCAAATTACCCTTCCTCTCTATATATATATATATATATATATATTGGTATAAAAACTTTGGGTTTACATAAAAAGGGAAATATATATATATATATATGTATACATTGTGTAGATTATCATAAATATATATATATATATATATATATTCATGACGTTGGCTTGAAGCGAAGTGATCCTTGTGTAAACCATAGAATGTTTTAGGAAGCTATTAAAAAGCGTCGTTTTGACTAGAAACACAAAATACTCGGTTTTGGATTATGATTCACCATAAATTGTTGTTTCTTTTCAAAATAAATATTCAAATCATTGGATTTAACATGTTTATGTAAATATATTTATATCTTGTTGAAACTTTGTTATTAACGTCACTTGAACGTTTAGTTAAATATATATATATATATATATATACACATTATATATATTTATTTTTGGAGTATTTGAACTTAGAAAAATATATATTAAAGATATATATTGGATTTTCTCGCGTTACTTCGATAATCGCTCGAATTTGGCACACGTGTCATCCACGACTTGTTTTGAATTCCACGATCCTTCGTTTTTGTCATTTACGTTAGACTTATAGTTTATAGAACACACATTTATACATTCATGCTCGTTAGGTGATTGATTGCTTCACAAGACTCGTTCTTGCTACTTGAATTAACTGTTTACCTGGAAACTTTGCTGTGCAACCTAAGGTGAGTTTCACGGCACCATTTTACTGTTTTAAATCCTGTTGGGGGAGATTAACATGCATGATTTACACAACTGAGATAATTAGACTTTTATATATCACTTGAAGTACTTGTAGCACACTGATACAACAAAGTCCTTCTTATGGTACCGTTAGTATTAATGACGATAGCGAGAGATATATTGTAGTACTACTGGGTCTGACAAACCCCACCCGGGTCAGTCGCTCTGGCACGATTGGATATCGAACGGGTGTTATATTCGTCCTAAACACAACAAGGCAAACTATAAACAACTGTTAGCTTCGGTGACCATCAACGTGCGAAGTTTCATGTATATAGCCTAGCTAGCTATTTGATATATATTAGTGATTATGCTCTTACAACTTGACTGTTATTGAACAATCAATCTTAAACTGAACTTGAATATGTTACTGAACTGATAAACATGTGAACTCACTAACCTCTGTGTTGACACTTTAGCATGTTATTTCTCAGGTCGCTAAACTGGATTGAATACCACGAGCTAGGATGCACCACTTATGGATTTTGATTTTCATGCATGCATATTAGACTTTAAAACTTTTCAAACTGATTATCTTTTGGGTTGTGCATGTTTTGGCGCTTGAACATTTATTACAACTTTTGTCGTTTACGTATCCGCATTTCAAAATGCATTTACTTTCGTTTAAATTTACATTGCATATAGACTGTTCGTATGGCTAATGTGTTCGATCCTGGTTTGTCACACTCCCCGCGGCACGTTGTCGCGCGTGGGATTTTTGGGGGTGTGACATATGCTCAATGACTTCATTAATGAGCAAAAACAACAAAATACAGAACTACACCAGAATTTCTGCAGTACTTCTGTACAAATCAAAGAGCTGTCAAAACAGACAGAAAGCAACACTCAGAAAATAGCTGAACTTCAAGAAGAGCTGAAAGTGATGAAGAAAAACAGTAAACAACAATTCAATCAGATTTCTGACCAGCTGAGAGCATTACAAGAAAAGGACTGGCAGCTAAACGGAGGAAAACAAGAATCATTACAAAATCAAATAAAGGAACTAAATAAGATGGCTCAAAAAGCTCTGCAATTCTATGAAGCCAAAGGAGAAGAGCTGCTAAACAAGATCAAAGAAGATTTCAGTCTTCTACACAAGGAAACAAAAGACGAAAGCTCAAATATGATAAAGATAAATTCCGATCAGATTCTTCTAGAGAAAAGAATGAATAATTTATCCACACAAGTAAAAGAAGCCAACCTACTTAAGAAAGCCTCAGAAAGTAAGGCCACAGCTACTCCAGTCATCAATCTTGATGACTCTCCTCCCAGCTCAAAGCGAAAGGCAGCTCCTAATAAAATCAAACCCTCCCCCAAAAAGAAGAAAAATGATCAATGCAAGCCCAGCCTAACTCCTGATCATTTAATGCCACCACCACCACCAAGACCACCCACACAGAAACCCAGTCAGCCAGTGGCTCCACCCTCATCAAGTACCTCCATCAAGACTCGTGCTGCAGGAACATTAAAAACCACAAAGGAATCGGTGAAAGGCAAGGAGAAAGCCACAAATCCAGGGGGAGACCTCAATGCTTCTGAAATGTCAATAGTCTCTCAATCTCTATTTGAAGACAACTACGGAAAAGCAAAAAGGATTGACGAGGAACTATGGCACGAAAAGAGAAGATGCAAAGACATATTCCTCAAAGAAAGCGAGCAACCTCCTCAAATGAGCCTAATGAGCAAAAAGATCTTTGAGGAGAAAATCAATAATGTGCCATTTGAAAGAATCTGGATCCACTCAGAAGCCACCATCATGGAGATTGATGAAGTCAATGAAAGACAACAAAAGGCAAATCCTTTCACTTACTACTTCAACTCCTACGGGATCACTACCACTGCAAATAATCGTCAACCTTACACATTCACCGATGCAGATCTTGATCAACTCAGTGAAATGCACATTATGTCCCTCCTTAAAAGCTTCATAGCAAATGGTTCAACAAGTCTAAAAAGCAGAAGAGAAATACATCGACTCAGAGAGGCGAGAAATAAAATATATAATAGGTTTGGTCTGGTTGACTATGAACTCGCAATATACACAAATCTGAGGAAACTTGCCATCCAAACTGCAAATGAAGAACTTCCTTCGGGATTAAAGTGGACAGGATCCAAAGTAATTCCAATCACTAGCGAAATAGGAATTTGCTTCAGAAATCATAACACACAGAAGAGGTTCTTCAGAATCAGCCAGTGTCATGCTTACTTAAATACATCTCTAGATTTCATCGCATTCCTACTAAACAAAAACAGAGAGACTGAATCTGAGACTATAAGAAGAAAGGAACTCATGCTCAAAACAATAGAAGATCTGAAGATACACAAAATGTTACAAAAGGAATTGCACAAAGCCTGTTGGAGTCCCCTTCCCAAGAAACTACGTGTAAAAGAAGACTCTGTAA
>JBCNJP010000017.1:11803294-11819468 GCA_039602395.1 Deinandra increscens subsp. villosa
TACAAAGTCTACTTTTTGTCACACCCCCAATTTCCACCTAACGGAGTTTAACCGCGTGAGGGTATGATCCAGACCAGGATCCCAGACTTTAGTTACAACCAAGCCATAAACAGAGTTTAATATTAAGTAAATAAAGAGCAGTTATTACAGACCCAAATGAATTAAAGGTTCAGCGGAAGCGTAAAACGAGTTACAGATATTGTTTACAAAATGTTCAATTCAACTGGTTGGAAACATTGTTTTTGATTCAAAAGATAATGTTCAGTACTGCCGCCGCCGATGCCTTCGATGATCCTCCTAGCGACCTGAAAAGCATTCAACAATCAAGTGTCAGCCAAGGCTGGTGAGTTCACTAAGCAGTCTACCCGTCACAAGTAGACCAAAGTTTTATGATCAAAGAAAGGTGAAACGCAATCAATGTCATAGGATTAGTAAGTTTTCCATATCGTAGGTAGCTAGCCTGAGTTATGCTCATTTGAATTGTTCGCAACCGAAGCTGACAACGTATAGGTATTACCTACGGATTTTGCCTTCCCGTGTCCTGAAAGACCACGGAGGGTAGGGTAACATTGGTCCCAGTCCGACCTCCAGTCGGGTTGGTGCATCCCGTGCACCGCTGGGCGGGGGTGTCAATCCCCAGTAGTACTACTCAACATCACCTAGCTATTCTATATTAACGGCCCGAATGTAAGGACTTTTTAGTTTATCAATCAATTCAATGATACATATGATATTTGGTCGGAAAAGTTTACTTAGTAAGAAATACCTTACCGTTGCTCGTTATCATCCCTGAAAGGACATAACAGTATATAGTAATGAACTCACCTTAGGTTGCTCAGCTTATTCTTCAAATAAACCCGGTTATGATTGTTAACGAGGACCTAATAATCACATTAAGGTCTTAGGTGTTAGGTTGTTTAACTTTTGGCTATACCGCTAAGACCATAACACTAGCACATTGGAAAGTATGACACAACATAACGACACACGACACCGATGGTTGATCATACACAAGTGTTTATATACCTCAGGAGTCCAAGCAAGTATTATCATAACATAATCAAATAAGTCATGGCATAACATTCAAGAAAATTGCACAAGTTTGGATTCTGGTCACAGTTTCGCTAGTAGTTTCGCTTGATAGTTTCGCCGTGTACTCGGGCAGCACTTTCGCTAGGCAGTACCCGGTGACACAGTTTCGCCAGGCTAGTTTCGCTCGAAACTGTTGGCACAGTTTCGCTAGCCTAGTTTCGCCCGAAACTGGTTTGAACTTTCGTTCAGGGAATTTCGCTCAGTAATTTCGTTCGGTCAGGTCTGGTCAGTTCACCTAGCGACACTATAGTTTCGCTACCTAGTTTCGCTAGAAGGAGATAGGCACAGTTTCGCTACACAGTTTCGCCTGATGAAGGCACAGTTTCGCTAGTCGCTAGAAAAACCCGTAAATTTGCCTAAAAATCTTTCTAACAGCTTCTGTATCACATGCAAATCAATATCTAGCATACCTAAACGTTTACTAACATCATACAAGCAATTTTAACACCTAAAACACGGATTCTAGTCATCAATTTGTCAAGAACACTTTTTCACATAAAGGAACTCAAATTGCATGGATCTTCATATATACAAGGCAAGTTGCAGAATTTATGTTACATCTAGTATTCCTAAGCATCATGGCAGTAGCAGAAGTCGTTGCATGTGGATTTTAAGCATACTTTTTAGTTTAACATACAAGAAATGCATAAAGATGGTTCATGTGACTCACGGATGATCTCCTAGCTTGAATGGATGGTGCTCTAGGCTGGAAATCACAGAGTGTCGTGTTGTTTCTTGCTGGTCAGAAATCTTGAGAGAGAGCAGAAGTGCAGTAGTGGTGTGTGTTTGTGTGGAAGTGGTAAAATGAGAAAGTTAGGCTTGGGTTTGCTTATATAAGGTGCCAGTTTCGCCCGCAATTTCGCTGGCAGTTTCGCTGGCCACGCGTAACTGGTCAGGCATCAGCTAACCGGGCGAAACTGTAATTTCGCCCAGTAGTTTCGCTGGTCACCAAAACATGCAAATTTTATTCTAAGTAAGGTAAGCACGTTTTCTCGATAAATCACATAATTTCACAATGAATGTATTAAGCATGTTGCATAACTTCACACAGTGGTAATAAGCAAATAATCATATAACACATATGGTCGGGTTCGGTGATCAACCAAAGGTCGTGGACGTATCCGGTCTAGGTAAGCGTTAGTTAATTAGTTACTACTGGTAGTGTGACCAACGGAGTTTGTCTAACGGGACTAACGGTTTTTAACGGAAAGACTTAACGGAGTTAATCTTGGGAAGTTACGGTTGTCACACTTTTACACGTAGTTTCTTGGGAAGGGGACTCCAACAGGCTTTGTGCAATTCCTTTTGTAACATTTTGTGTATCTTCAGATCTTCTATTGTTTTGAGCATGAGTTCCTTTCTTCTTATAGTCTCAGATTCAGTCTCTCTGTTTTTGTTTAGTAGGAATGCGATGAAATCTAGAGATGTATTTAAGTAAGCATGACACTGGCTGATTCTGAAGAACCTCTTCTGTGTGTTATGATTTCTGAAGCAAATTCCTATTTCGCTAGTGCTTGGAATTACTTTGGATCCTGTCCACTTTAATCCCGAAGGAAGTTCTTCATTTGCAGTTTGGATGGCAAGTTTCCTCAGATTTATGTATATTGCGAGTTCATAGTCAACCAGAGCAAACCTATTGTATATTTTATTTCCCGCCTCTCTGAGTCGATGTATTTCTCTTCTGCTTTTTAGACTTGTTGAACCATTTGCTATGAAGCTTTTAAGGAGGGACATAATGTGCATTTCACTGAGTTGATCAAGATCTGCATCGGTGAATGTGTAAGGTTGACGATTATTTGCAGTGGTAGTGATCCTGTAGGAGTTGAAGTAGTAAGTGAAAGGATTTGCCTTTTGTTGTCTTTCCTTGACTTCATCAATCTCCATGATGGTGGCTTCTGAGTGGATCCAGATTCTTTCAAATGGCACATTATTGATTTTCTCCTCAAAGATCTTTTTGCTCATTGGGCTCATTTGAGGAGGTTGCTCGCTTTCTTTGAGGAATATGTCTTTGCATCTTCTCTTTTCGTGCCATAGTTCCTCGTCAATCCTTTTTGCTTTTCCGTAGTTGTCTTCAAATAGAGATTGAGAGACTATTGACATTTCAGAAGCATTGAGGTCTCCCCCTGGATTTGTGGCTTTCTCCTTGCCTTTCACCGATTCCTTTGTGGTTTTTAATGTTCCTGCAGCACGAGTCTTGATGGAGGTACTTGATGAGGGTGGACCCACTGGCTGACTGGGTTTCTGTGTGGGTGGTCTTGGTGGTGGTGGTGGCATTAAATGATCAGGAGTTAGGCTGGGCTTGCATTGATCATTTTTCTTCTTTTTGGGGGAGGGTTTGATTTTATTAGGAGCTGCCTTTCGCTTTGAGCTGGGAGGAGAGTCATCAAGATTGATGACTGGAGGAGCTGTGGCCTTCCTTTCTGAGGCTTTCTTAAGTAGGTTGGCTTCTTTTACTTGTGTGGATAAATTATTCATTCTTTTCTCTAGAAGAATCTGATCGGAATTTATCTTTATCAGATTTGAGCTTTCGTCTTTTGTTTCCTTGTGTAGAAGGCTGAAATCTTCTTTGATCTTGTTTAGCAGCTCTTCTCCTTTGGCTTCATAGAATTGCAGAGCTTTTTGAGCCATCTTATTTAGTTCCTTTATTTGATTTTGTAATGATTCTTGTTTTCCTCCGTTTAGCTGCCAGTCCTTTTCTTGTAATGCTCTCAGCTGGTCAGAAATCTGATTGAATTGTTGTTTACTGTTTTTCTTCATCACTTTCAGCTCTTCTTGAAGTTCAGCTATTTTCTGAGTGTTGCTTTCTGTCTGTTTTGACAGCTCTTTGATTTGTACAGAACTACTGCAGAAATTCTGGTGTAGTTCTGTATTTTGCTGTTTTTGCTCATTAATGAAGTCATTGAGCATATGTCACACCCCCAAAAATCCCACGCGCGACAACGTGCCGCAGGGAGTGTGACAAACCAGGATCGAACACATTAGCCATACGAACAGTCTATATGCAATGTAAATTTAAACGAAAGTAAATGCGTTTTGAAATGCGGATACGTAAACGACAAAAGTTGTAATAAATGTTCAAGCGCCAAAACATGCACAACCCAAAAGATAATCAGTTTGAAAAGTTTTAAAGTCTAATATGCATGCATGAAAATCAAAATCCATAAGTGGTGCATCCTAGCTCGTGGTATTCAATCCAGTTTAGCGACCTGAGAAATAACATGCTAAAGTGTCAACACAAAGGTTAGTGAGTTCACATGTTTATCAGTTCAGTAACATATTCAAGTTCAGTTTAAGATTGATTGTTCAATAACAGTCAAGTTGTAAGAGCATAATCACTAATATATATCAAATAGCTAGCTAGGCTATATACATGAAACTTCGCACGTTGATGGTCACCGAAGCTAACAGTTGTTTATAGTTTGCCTTGTTGTGTTTAGGACGAATATAACACCCGTTCGATATCCAATCGTGCCAGAGCGACTGACCCGGGTGGGGTTTGTCAGACCCAGTAGTACTACAATATATCTCTCGCTATCGTCATTAATACTAACGGTACCATAAGAAGGACTTTGTTGTATCAGTGTGCTACAAGTACTTCAAGTGATATATAAAAGTCTAATTATCTCAGTTGTGTAAATCATGCATGTTAATCTCCCCCAACAGGATTTAAAACAGTAAAATGGTGCCGTGAAACTCACCTTAGGTTGCACAGCAAAGTTTCCAGGTAAACAGTTAATTCAAGTAGCAAGAACGAGTCTTGTGAAGCAATCAATCACCTAACGAGCATGAATGTATAAATGTGTGTTCTATAAACTATAAGTCTAACGTAAATGACAAAAACGAAGGATCGTGGAATTCAAAACAAGTCGAGGATGGCACGTGTGCCAAATTCGAGCGATTATCGAAGTAACGCGAGAAAATCCAATATATATCTTTAATATATATTTTTCTAAGTTCAAATACTCCAAAAATAAATATATATAATGTGTGTATATATATATATATATATATATATATTTAACTAAACGTTCAAGTGACGTTAATAACAAAGTTTCAACAAGATATAAATATATTTACATAAACATGTTAAATCCAATGATTTGAATATTTATTTTGAAAAGAAACAACAATTTATGGTGAATCATAATCCAAAACCGAGTATTTTGTGTTTCTAGTCAAAACGACGCTTTTTAATAGCTTCCTAAAACATTCTATGGTTTACACAAGGATCACTTCGCTTCAAGCCAACGTCATGAATATATATATATATATATATATATATATATATATATTTATGATAATCTACACAATGTATATATATATATTTCCCTTTTTATGTAAACCCAAAGTTTTTATACCAATATATATATATATATATATATATATATAAATATTAAAACTATATTTTTGATTTATAATGACAAGTTAAACGTGTTTGCAATTCAAAATTTGATTCATGAGGTTTTAATGGTTCCAAATATGTTTTTACGGGCTTAAGATATGAGAAGGAATGATTCCGGTACAAGATCTAGGGCTTAATGCTCAAAATACAAAATACAAAATAAAAAAAAGAAACAGCAACATGGAGGTCACTGGGTTCGAACCCGTGACCTCTGTGTTATGGCACAGCCCGTGTACCACCCGGCCAACACCCCGTTTGTGTTATGGTTCCGACCGAAAAGATTTTATGCATAGCCTGCGACCAGAAAGAGGTTTGGAAAAAAATACGGAATTAAAAAGGTGTGACCGGGACTCGAACCCCCGTCTCCTGCGTACCAGACCAACGCCCAAACCACCTGTGCCAGATTGGCGTCTGTTGATAAACCCGATCCCCAATCCTTATAACCCGAACCCGCTGCGTGTCATCTTCTTCACCCACAACCCTAATGTCGCCGGAGATATTTTCTGGTGACCGAAAAATCGCGAAACTTGAAATAAACATACAAAAAGATGCGAATAACAATAAGGGACCGTTACCTTGAGTCTACGATGCGATACAACGAGTTTTAGACACCGAAACGAAGCCCGAACTTCAACCGCGAACACTGAGCATTAACTCAACTATGCTGAGTGTGTACATGTCTTCCACATTCACTAGTTCATCCAAAGTTGGATTTACCTCCTATGTTTTTAGAGATTCCTTAGACATATATGTTTTTGGTGAGGATGTCTCTTATGAGCTTGCACTAAACACATCAGTGTTGCTCTTTTTCAAGTTTCCTTGACTTCTAGAGTCTCCGCTTGCTGTTACATCATCAACTTCACTTACTGAGTTCAAGAAGATATTGTGACGTGTGGCTATGATGGGAATGTCAAGGTGGGGTGAGTTGGTTGCTTGGGTTTGAAATTGGGAAAATGCTTCTTAGAGGGATGCTTGTGGTGATGACTGCTGGCTTTTGGTTTTATTTGGAGAGCGTTGGGCTGAGAAGGTTGGCTCATGTGGTGTGTATGGGGAACATGGTGGGGTTTCCTAATATGGTGAGTTTTGTTGTTGTGGAGGAGAGGAAGGGTTGTGGTCAGCCATCTCTTCTGATGGTGATGTTGTGGTGTTGGTTGAGGTGGGTGACTGATCAGGATTTGATTTGAACTTTTTGGCTTTGATGAGATATTTATGAAGAAATGGGTTGTTGTATTCTAACTTAACTGTAATACCCCATGGAAAATTGCAAAAATCTATATGTGTACCTGGTTTGTAGATACCTTTGATGTGATACGTTTCAGTTGTATGCATTTCTTCATTTTCTTTTGCTCTTAGTTTATCTTTGATCAATTGTGCTAGAAATCTGACGTAGGGCACAAATTCTGACTTCTTGCCTTTTGATTTTTCTTTGACTCTTTTCTCCATGTCTTTCCAGATTAATAGGGCCATGTCAATTTCTTCATTAAAGCATAGACTGTAAAGAACGATGAGAACATTTTTGTTGATTTGATCCATGGAGCCCTTCTTGGATGTCATGGTGTGATTGAGTAAGTCAGTTTTAAATCTCCAGGCGGGCTTTAGCTGACTTGTTCTGAGATTTGATATTTGACCTTTTTCTTCAAACTTGCCTCCGGTGATTTCAATGATCAGTTCTATTAGGTGGATCTTCTGGATTAGGAGAAAAGATGAGACGTTATCTGGTAATGGAAAGATTTTTCTCAGATCAGATAGTTGGAGTGTGATGTTGGTATCTGTGTTCACCTTTCCTTTCATGTCTTCATCTTTCATTTTGACGGTTTCCCAGAAATTTAGAATGGCTAATTTTGGGCATGGTTCGTTGATGGTTAAGGTTGTGGCAAGTTGAGAAGAGTTTTTCAGGACTTCTATGATCAGTTGGAGGTTTGATGAGTATGCAGATGGGTTTAGATCGCAAGGTTGGTTAAGGGTGTCTATGGTGAAATTTCGTCTGGGTGGTGAGTCGGAGGATGAGGAATCTAGATTTAGGGTTTGAGCAGAGGAGTTTCTAGGGATTTTTCCTTTGGACCGAGTATTCATCGCATTGGTTGCAGATGAGGATGCCATTTGTGATTTCTCAAGTTTGTGTTTTGAATAGTGGGATTTGGATGAGAGGATTTGATGTTCTTTTATAGGTATCTCCTCATGTCGTTCCATTTTTCAAGGTTCTCCTATAACGGCTATAATTAATTCGAACGGACGCTTTTATTCTGAACGGTAACAAAAATTACCATTGGCTTTTATGAGAATAATTAGCGAATTAATTACCGTATTTATCCGAGCAAAAAAAAATTATTTATTGCTCAGATATTTTGGATAATTTTGATTTTTGAGGAGACATTCTGCACAATTTCTGATCAAGAGAATAAGAGCTTATTTAATCACGAAATTTATATAGAGAGTTTAAGACAGGTACAGATCAAAGTTTTAACGATCAAGAGTACCATAAAAAGCAAAAACACATTCCATTGACGCATTAGTTGCATATATGTAACACCCCAAAATCTAAAGGTAATAAATATATATGTTTTTATATATTTTTATATGAAAAATATGTGTCGTATACGTGTTTATGTGATTAACATGTTAAAATGTTAAGAAATGCGTATTTGAAGTTATAACAATAAACTATGCATAAGGTAAGTGTTTATCGGGTTAGATTATTTAAAAAAATAATAATAATATATGTTTATATGTTAAATATATGTTATATGAATGATTAGTCACCATGCTAGGTGTCAATTCTCATGATTAGTCACCATGCTAGGTGTCAATTCTCATGATTAGTCACCATGCTAGGTGTCAATTCTCATGCTTAGTCACTAGGACACTTGTAAGAAGCATGTGAGACACTCTTGGCTATAAATAGACCATGGATCCATCCATTTTTCCTTGCTAATTCACCAAAAATCAACCTAAAACCTCTAAGAAACCTCAAGAACACCAAGAACACCAAGAACACTCTAGCTTGCATTTTTGAAGATTCAAAGGGAGTTAGGAGCCCATCCTCTGTAATAGATCAACTTAAGGTATGTTTAACATTAGCCTTCAATTAGTTTCATGATTCATAACACTTAGATATGCCTTTCAAGAATAATGCAAGATTAAGGTTCTTAAACATGTTTTGTTGAGATTGGGAGTTCTAGTGGGAATCATGGGTTGAAATTTGGTATGAAGCCTTAGAATAAAATGTTTTAAGAAATCCTTAAGTTAATTTCATGTTTAAAGAAGGGTTGGTATGATTTCACCATGTTGGTTTATTAAGAACAAGTAAACCAAGAACAAGAACATAAACATTGGTGTTTTGATCATAGTAATTCCGCCTCCTGGTCGTGATAACGCCTATACGGTCGGTCATGATCATCACCAAACTAAAACACAAATATGGGTGATATCTCATAGTAATCCCGCCTCCTGGTCGTGATAACGCCTATACGGTCGGTCATGAGAATCACTCATCAAGGACATAAAGGATTGGGCAAGGGTAATAATATTCAACAAAAGAACATAACTATATATATGTACTAAGTATATATATATAAGTTAAAACATGGGTTTTGATAAAGTATTGAATGTACCGAGTTGCTCGGATATCTAGAAGTTGGTGCAAACTGGAAGGGTGGCGCCTGTACACTGGGGTTTTTGGCATAGTGGTGTTGTCGCATAAATCCCAACTGGGACATGGCATACGCTTCACTGGGCGATCCCGGAGTGAGCGTTTACTTATAGGAATGCACCTTGTCACACCCCGGTCAACGGATTTGGGTGTGAGCGAGACGGAATCATAGTCGTAGATATACAGAACAACTTCTACTAAATTCAAACGTCATATAAAACATAATACCATTCATGTTGCAGCGGAAAGTCGTGGTGAAATGGTATTGTCTTACATTTGAATAAAAGTCTTAGTTTGATATTTAAATCATAAATCAGTTTGTTTAAGATAGGTCGGGACTACGACTCCAGTGAAGCAGGGTCGAAAGTTACAGTGAAGCCCCATTTGCACGTCTTCCATGATAAGCTTAGATACCTGAGAAATCATGAGTTTTAAAAGGTCAACATAAAGTTGGTGAGGTTCACAGGTTTATGACTCTATGGTAAGTTTGTAAAAACTGTTTACAGTGTGTTGGAATAACAGTTTACGGTATGTTGGAATAACAGTTTACGGAATGTTGGGATAACAGTTTACAGCATACTTAAATGTTACGTTGGTTTACTGTCGTGGTTGTAAGATCCTACCATGAACCTCAAATTCGAATACTAACGGATTACCCACTCATAGCATTCTATCCCAAGAATACCGAACAGGCAAGAATAACTGACGTGTACCCCTTGACAATATACGAAGTCAGGATTGGAGCTACCAATCTGGGCAGGGTTGTCAACCCAAATAGATCTATTCACTAGTTATCGTTTCGAGCAGAACTAATCAAATTCAATTAATAGTGGGATTTCAGTTGTACTAACGTTGATAACGATAAAGTACCAGTTGTTTGGGATACAGAATGGAACATGTAGTCATACGGCTAACAGGTAAACCATAACATTAAGTAAAAAGCAGTTTATCAGTTCATGATTTCTCCCCCATAAGTGTAAAACAGTTGTAAAGAAAAGGGGCCGTGAAACTCACATGATTCAGTGATGATGATGGATTGCCGAGTGGCAACTAGCAAGTAACGTCCTAATAAAACATAAGACAACATGAATAAGGGTCCACTTAATCATTTGAGTAACGAACGTTACCCAAATGATACCGGTCAAGTCTTGACGTATAATCCCGTTTGTAGCGTTTGAAAACCCGTCAGTTAATCAGTTTAAAATCAGTAAATACTAATGTTCACGTATGAAAGCATCTATGTAATTTGAATACAAGAAATGAACATGTGATCACGTATCATGAAGGCCAGTTTAATCAAGTATTAAACATCGTTTTAAATAATAATATTTATTATTATTTTTATGTTCGTTCGATCGATTGAATATTTAATCGCGTTAAGTTATAATATATATAACTAGGGTTGATAATTATTATTGAAATAATTATTATAACTTGTCGGAATAATTTATTAAATTATTACAAGTTAAAGATTTAATGATTAAACACAAGTAGGTAAATATTAAAGGTTATTTCAATATTAAACTCATGTTTTGAAAATTAGGGTTTTAAGTTAATGTAAATATAATTATTATTAAAAATAATTATATTAACAAACCAAAATGATTTTAACTCAAATTAGGGTTTCTAAAATTCATAAAGATAATTATTTGTTGAAAATAATTATTTACGATTCGTTACGTCGTAAAACGTTTTTAAATCGTTTAAAGATTTCGTTTCAATTTCAAACGTTTAAAACTAAACATTTGATCCGGTTAAAAAGTTTTGATTATTTTGATTCTTTTAAAATAATCAAAAATGTTTAAAATATGCTTTTCATAGTTTCTATAAGTCTTTTGATTTTATTTTTATAAAATCATTTTTAAATAACTTTATTTATTAAACAAAGTTAGGGTTTTAAATAAAAGACTTTTTATAGAAATTCACTTACATAAAATGTTTCCATTTGTATAAAATCCAAATGTTTTATACTTTTTATGTCAAGTGACATAAATATGCTTTTTCATCATTTTTGATATAAAAATATGTTTATATATTTTTATCCACTTTATTTTCTATAAAATCCAAAACAAGCATTTTAAGTCTTGTTTTCTTAGAAATCATATATATTTATAAAATGTAACCATTTTATATATAAATTCCATGATGTCATTTTATGGTTTTAAAATCCAAGTAATTTTTATAAAATTACCAACTTTGTTATTAAACCATAACAATTCATTTAAAATGTTTTAAGCTATGATTTTATGTCCAAAGATTAAGTGAACACACCTAACGTCCATATTAGTTCTATGTATGTCACTAAATGTCATTTGTTCATGTTATTTGTCATTAGCAACACATTAGCTTATAACAAGATGATTAATACCAAAATTCACAAATAACAATCTAACATTTATAGTTATATTTAAAACATGAAATAACTAATATTAACCATGCAAAATATATAATCATTATCAAATCATCAAATGCTCAAATGATCAAACCAAACTATTTAATTTGCAACTTAATCTATAGATTTTTGTTTTAAACAAGAACACTAACACATTTGTGATAGAAAATAGTTTGGTGGTTATGATTGTAAAAAAAAAAAGCTCGGGTTTTAAAGGATCGATTGTCAAGACTCGGGGGATCGTTTGAGTCGTTAATAATGTGTTAAAAACGTAAACGACAACGGTTAAAAGACTCACAAAAGAGAGCGGTTAGACCGAGATAAAAGAAGAAAGGTGTCGGGTGGCGGTGGTGGTCCTTGGCGTCACAGCAGCCTCCGGCAGCGCAGCAGCGGCTCCGGCGGTGATGGTGGTGGTTGTTCACGGCCGAAGAAGAGGAGAGGCAGCAGTAGGTCGCGAAGGTGGTGGCGGGGCTGGGTGGTTGTCGCTGAGAGGAAAGAAAAGGAGGAGAGGAGAAGGCGGCGACGGTTTAGGGTGGTGGCGGTGGTCTTGGCATTTCCGAGCAGCAGCGGCAGTGGCGCACAGCAGCAACAGCGGTGGTGGCTGTTGCTGTTCACGGCGAGACAAGAGGGGGAGGAGAAGGAAGGTGGCGCTGGTTCCAGGTGATGGTGGCTGTGGTTGTGGGCAGCAGCGACGCAGGGTGGCGGTGGTTGTTAATGGTGGTGGTGGTTTCTCCGGCAGAAAAAGAAAAGGAAATGGATGAGGTGAGTGGCGGTGGTTGCAGCAGTTAATGGAGATGGTGGGAGTGTGTTTGGCCGGAAAAGAAAGAAAGGGGAGGGAGGTGCAAGGTGGCGGATGGTGTTGGTGGCTGTTTAACCGGAAAACAGAAAGAAGGAGGATGATGGTGGCTGTTGGCGGAAATCACGGCAGCAGCAGGCAGCAGCTCCAGCAGCCTGGAACGGAGGGTGGTGGCTGCATTTTTATGGCGGTGGTGAGGGCTGTTTAGCCGGAAAATCGGAAGGGAAAGGAGGGAACAAGGGGAGGAAAAGCTGCAATCTTCTTTTTCTTTCACTGTTTTTATTCTTTTTATTTTGTCTGCTTGTGGATTTTGTGTATTGTAGTGTATGGATGTATGCATATATATGGTATTAGGTAGATTTAAAGGTACAAAATTGTGCCAACAATCCTCTCCTAAATGGTAACATGTACACGTAGTATGATAGGATTTTTGGGTCTAAATCAAAACACAAAACAACCTTTGGTTGGAGGTACGTATGTATATATTTAGCCATACTTTAAAAGAGATATTTTGAGATGGTGTGGTCAAATTTTCTTCACAATTTTTACCAACAACATCCCTAGTAAGCTTTTATAAAACTTAAATGTGTAGGTTATTTTACTTTATAAAAGTTTGTCATATTCTAAAAATATATAAAGATTTGAGAGGAAATAATCCTTAATTTTTATAAATAAATCATGTATAGAAATTATACAAGTTTATAACAAATTTTATAAAAATTTTAGGTGGTGTCAACTTTTATAAAAATGAAAAGTTGATGGGCCAATATTATTTAAAATGATCCATTGGGCTTGGGATTTATTTTGGGCCTAAACCTTTAAAGGAAAAGTGAATTGGGCCGGTTTTGTCAGTTATGGGCCGCACGGGTCCAAGCGGAGCACCGGTTCGAGGCCCGGGCCCGTTGCGTATCGGTTGAGTTTAAAGATCGTCACGGTAAATCAGTTTATCAAGATTATGAAACGGGTTAAGGTTTCGGGCTTGGTTTAATTGTTTTAGGCTCATTGGGCCTATTGGGCCTAGTTGGGCCCAATTGGGTTGACGGTTGAGATTTGGCTTAAGTCTTGACAACGATTTCAGCTTGTGATGTTATTATTTCATATACTATATTGCATATATGTAATATTCTATATTTTACTTTCGTTCGTTTATTTCACGAACTTGTTTCACCTGTGACCTCCTAACCCTCGAACTTCTCTCCATCTCTCTCTCAAACCCGACGACCTTACGCAATTTGGTGTTGTTTTGATGGCTCGAGATAATATAGTAATAAGGATGATGAACACAAATGAAATATGGTTTACGAAGTAAATCAAGTTTGAACGAAACTTAAAACCGATTACACCAATAGATTCGTACTTCAAATCCCAACAGAATGAAGCCAGGTTTTATTTATATTGCCGAGTTATTAAAAATCCACCATGGATGAGCTTCGCAAAGAATGTGAACTGTGAAAAAAAATTATGTTGCATATATGCAACGCGGAGGGTGGGGGGGGGTGGGGGGGGGGTGCAGTTTTGTATATATACAATATAATTATGTTGCATATATGCAACACGGGAGTGGGGGGTGGGGGTGCGGGGTAGAAGGTTAGGGGTGGCAGGGGTGCGGGTTGGGGGGGTTGTAGTTATGAAATCTAATTATGTTGCATATATAAACACCGGGGGTGTGGGGGTGAGGGTGCGGGTTGTAGTTATGAAATGTACTTATGTTGCATATATGCAACACGGGGGTGGGGGTGGTGAGGGAGGGTGGGTGGTGAGGGAGGGTGGGGGTGGCAGGGGTACGGGTCGGTGGTTTTAGTTATGAAATGTAATTATGTTGTATATATGCAACAGGGGGGGGGGGGGATGGGTGGGTGTAGGCGGTGTGACAGGGGTGGGCGAGGCGACGGAGGTGCGGGTTGGGGGTTGTATATATACAATATAATTATGTTGCATATATGCAACATGGGGGTGGGGTGCGGGGGGGGGGGTGGGGGGGGGTGGGTGGGGGTGGCGGGGTTGGGGGGGGGGGGAGGGGGAGGAGGGGAGTTGAAAGGGTAGGGGGGTTGTTGTAAATATATGAAACATGGGGTGTGTGTGGTAGTGATAATATTAAATATTAAATTACTTTATTAGCCTTAATTGAAGTGGTTTTTAGGTTTTTAGGCTAAAAGAGGTTTTTAAGTGAACCTAACCCTCTCATTTATATCTTCTTTCTTATAAATTAAGGAAAATCAGTAACTTTGCCTATTATTCTTCTACATTGGGTTCCTATCTCATGTCTCAGTTTATAAGGAAAATTAAAATAATTGAGGGTTATTTTTTATAAAATAGAGAATTTTTGAACAGTGAATCTATCCTAGTCATACTTTTAAACTACTCTTCAAATTAAATTACACCGATTACGTCATTGTCTAATTTTAAACCCAGAACCTCCAACTAAAAGAACAAAAGCCTATACCAAGTGGACTAGTCTCACATTGAATAACAAATAAAGAATTAACTTAGAAAGTAATGATCTTTAATTAAATTATATCAATAAAGATGAAAATCCTATTAGGGATGAGCATTTGGCATAGGTACCGATACCGATATCGGTACCGACCGAACATATACGGTACTGATACCGGTACTCAATTTTGTCAATTTACAGGATCAGTAAAAATTAAAAAATACCCGAATGAATACCGGTACCCAAGAAATCAAGAATATATATTCTTTTATTTATTTATTTATTTAAAGAAAACCCTGTATAAAGTACTCATACTAGGATTTGAACTATAATTTTTTCCGTAAGTTAGTCGTAGTACATTTTTAATCCTTATGTTTAAATTTAGTTAGGATGATCTTATAGTTGGTGTTTGACATCGATTGATTTAAAAAAAAAAATTAATAAACTGTTAAAATACAATAAAAAAAATTGCGTACACATATTTCATCGAAAATACATAACAAATCAAGTGTCAACAAACTAATTTTGAACAAAAATACCTCCTTGAAAATAAGGGTTGGGTTCTATAAAAAATCCATATTTTATAAAAAAACAAAAAAGTCAAGAAAAAAAATTATTTTTTTAAGAACTTTTTTTATGTGTTTATTTCATGATTTTAAGAATACTGGAAAAAGAAAAAACTTTAAAAACATTTTCAAGTTTTTTTAAAAAATAAAATAAAATTCGAATTTTAACTTGAAAATAATAATGCACCATGCAACAATAATATAAATTGGTTTTCATTATTCGCATAAACCACGTCCATATTTAAAATACTCGGATCGAAAGTCGCTCGTTCGATTTTGGATCGGTTGAAAAAATGCTCGGTTCGGTTTGGTTCGGTTCGGTTTGTAAATGAACCAAACACGAGCAAAGGTCCGTTCGGTTCGGTTCGGATCGTGAACAGCCCTAGGCAGGCAACAAGCTGCGCCGTCAAACTTTTCTGAATAGCAAAATAAGCCGTGTGAAAACAACATTCATATAATATAATATAACGGTTTTTTTTAATGGCAAATTTGCCAAGCAGGTACCAAACAGTACCATACCGAAAAAACGATATCCGGTACCGGACTTATACCGTACCAAAAATATTCGGTACATCTTATCCCTAAATCTTACCATAAACGCTTTAATAGATAATAAGTTATAAATTATATTATATATATAACAATCAAAATTGATAGATGAATAGTGAAGTTTTTGTTTCTCATAGTTTGGCCACGTGACTTTGGTGCTTTGACGCTTTTTACCCCTAAACTTTTATAATTTGTTTTCTTTTTTTTAATGAAATAGTAAACTTTAGGTTTTTATAGTTTGGCCACATATGTTTCATACTTTTACGTTTTCTACCCTCTAACTGTTAAAGTTTT
>JBCNJP010000017.1:11819968-11845707 GCA_039602395.1 Deinandra increscens subsp. villosa
TGGAAGAAGTAATGCGTGAACGTCACATCTCACTCATGGTGCTACCAACAAACACAACCATCATACCATATATATACATAACAAAAGGAAATCACAACCACCCAACCGGTTACCCCATACAGTACCCCCAGGTATAGTACAATATAATATCATACAGACCATGATCAGATAAAAACAAAATAACCAAAAAGAGTACAGGGTAAAAGAAAATGAACCGATCAGCAATGGCAATGAAATCAACAACATGGCATCCTACTCCTCATCATCTCCTCCAACTCCACTAGCACCTGCACCAGGATCACCCTCAACATCCATCTCCTCATCATCTCCTCCCTCATCATCACCACCAGCATCCTCATCCTCGGGCTCCTGAAAAAACTCAGGGATATCCATACCCTGCTGCAGCATCATGTATCGCATCGCCCGCTCTACCCTCTCAAACCTCACGTCCACATAATCCAGGTTTGTCTCCTGGACCGTCTCCAATGTCACCTGGTCAACCTTCGGTTGCCTCTCCGGTCTCTGCCTAAGTGGCCTATCTACCTGATGCAAAATCCTACGCCGCATCGCAGCCCTCGCAGCCTCATCTCCCGGAAAACCACATCTCTAACGGCCTCCCACTGTGGGGGATCAGTCATAGTAACCATCGAAGCCAACTGCATATCACCCAGCTCATAATGCGAAGTCTTGATGTGTTCGGAACGACGCTAAAAATACTACGTAAATAAATACTAAAACCTAGACCTAGACACACCTAATTTTACCGAAATAACCTAAACCGAACCGAACCGAACCCTAAGGCAGTGAACCTGTCGGATTATAGTAAAGTTAAGGCAAGACCGGAATATCGAACCTAGGACACTATGAAAACAAGAATTAACCTAGACCTAAGAAAATGGAAAAACTGAATAATTTGGTTTGGTTTTTGGATTGAATTAAGATTTAACTAACTTAACTAAATAATGAGCAACAGACGAACACAGGAAACTTCGGGAAACTTCAGATGAGAAGAAGGCACCACCTAGACCTAGACTTGCAATTGACACTTAACTTTACCTCGGCTCTAACTGATCTGATGGTCGCTAGTTCACCTTTTAAGTCCTTCCTAGACAACGATTCTAACGCTCGAACAGGAGTTCACCTTTTAAGTCCTTCCTACCTCAATTAGACCTAACCACCTCTGAACCTAATCTCGGGCACCTTAGACCTAACAGGAGCTACCAATAACTACTATGACCAACACGGAATACCAAGATAATCAAAACCCTAGGACACTTCCTTTTGAGACAATGCAACCCTAGAAGTCTAACCACCCCAACTACCCGACAATTCTTTACCTTTTAAGTCTCAGAATAGGCAGCACATCACAAACAAATTACCAACTAACTATCAATGCAATAGTCAAGGAACCCTAACTATACTTTAGCAATTAACCCTAAAGTTAACTACTTTAGTTAATCTACCTAAACCGAAAGACATTCGCGGGTAAATTAAGCATTAACAACCAATTCACAATCTGCTCATAACACACTCATACATCAACCATAGCAATTATTGGAATTTAATAGAATCGCAACATCAATCAATAAGTCAAAACCGAGAATAAAGTCAAAAAGTCAATTACTCATCATAACGGTCTAGATGGCACAATTAGTTTAGCCTACAATCAGGTTCATAGCAGAAAACACAATAAAAATCATATCTTGCACAGCAACCATGACTGAGTTTAAAGTTTAAAACAAGAATCAAGAAGAACCAGATGAATTGGTAATGATTTGATGATGAATTGTTGATCCTTTGATGATTCTCCTTGTTCCCAGCTCTCTCCTGTCTCTCAAAGTCGCCTGAAATCGCCCCTCTGCCGTCTGGAAGTCGAAGAATGCGAAACATAACCCTAAAATTCGAATTTATATTCGAATTGCTTTTTCTGCGGGTTTTAGGCCTCCAAGCGTATCGCTTGGAGGTGTGTCCTGTATAGGCGATACGCCTACAGCTCATAACACGACAATTTAGTCGGTCAAACCAACTTAAAGCTCCGTTGACTTCCCACCTTCCGCGCGTATCGCCTCCTAATCCTCAGGTTCCAGGCGATACGCCTGGAACTGCTTATTCAGCACTTCTCCTTTTCTTCACTTCTTTCTAACTTTCTCTCGTGGCCTCGGGACTTTACAAATCTGCAAAAATGACTCAAGACACTAGACAAACACATAAGAATCCAAACTAAAACAAAACAATGTGAAACAAACACAAATCGACTCACTTTGACTCAAAAACATAATAAAAAGACTTAGGAAAACAGGATGTGTTTGCAACACATCAAACATCCCCACACTGACTCTTTTTTCGTCCTCGAAAAATACTGCAATGGAATCATAACCAGGAAATTGACTTCTAAACATTCAACAAATAAATTAACATCCACCAATCAATTCCACAATCCATAACGTAATCACACACCAACTACGATTGCCGATATTTCTATCCGATTAAACCCAACCACCAACCTTTTCTTTCGCCCCCATGTGTTCATGAAATTACCAGATATAAGTTCAGTCGCCTATGGATCCCACTAAAGAAAGCTCTAGTTCAACCTACTACCGAATCATATTCAGACAAAGCAAAGGGATATAACGATTTAAATTTTATATTTTCTCCAACCCCCTTAAACCAGATACTAAGATGTCCGAAGAATAACTATTTATTTATATGCAACTTTCTGAGCATTTATTCACTACTTTATCATTTTTTTTTCTTTTTCTCATTTTTTTCATTTTGTTTTTTTTATTTGGTTACTTTTACCTAACTTACCAACGGACATCATCAGAGGTACTTTTTCTCAAGGTCTTACCCCCGAAATCATACATGAGTATTTTGCCCGCGAGATCCAGAACATCATCAGAGGTACTTACCACGGGATACTATCCTTAGTTCGTACATGAGTATTTTGTCCCTTCACTCTAATTCATTAACCAAGTTACTACCTAACATGCTCATCTGAAATTCTAAGGACATAAGAGTATCTAGCCTAAAGCGGTCTCTTCCTTCCTAATCATCAGATTCAGTATCCCTATCACTCCTAAAATGGGAACCCACTAGCAGACTGATTAACATATTTATACAACAATAAACACATAGGCTATTTAAGCTACTCCTAGATCAGCTGGGCCTACCGACACATCATAGTTTAGTAATGTTTTCCATTCAACCATACTTAACCACATTTCCCAAATTATTTTAACATTTAAGCACAAATTAGAAAATCAATTCCCAGTTTCCTATCATTTTCCATTATGTTGCAGCCAAATCTTGGACATTTTTGAACAATTTTTCAAAATTTTTCAAATTTTTAACATTTTTAAAGACTCAATACGAAAGTATCCCATCCCCACACTTAAATCACACATTGCCCTCAATGTGAAATGGAACAAAAATAAAGCAAAAAATAAAAGCACGAAAAAGAAAAATAAATAAAACAAAAAATAAAACAAGATAAGTTGAAACGTGATCACCTGAAACTCCAGAGACTCAGCAAATCAGCCGCAAACGAACCACCACAAATCCGGTAAACAGAGATAATAAAAATTGAAAATTAAATTTTTTTTTCTGACTTACCTCCTCCAGGCGTATCGCCTACATCCATGCTTCCCCGGGCGATACGCCTGGAACTACATACAACCTGCCCGTGTGAGACTTCCACGCGTATCGCCTATACCCTACCATCCTCCAGGCGATACGCTTAGAACGTGATTTCCAGGGAATTTTTGGGATTTGACCCCAAAAATTTTCTATCTCTTTTGCTCCACAGCAGGCCTATAGTCGAAAAACTCAGCACAAACCTGCACTTTTGACCTGCACAACTCACAATTGCCAAATACCAAATCCCCAGAATTACCTGCAAACACCAAAAACACAAAACGAAACGACGCAAAGTGCACAAAAACCAAAAATCGCAGAAAATAAAACAAAACTACACAATATACAAACCGGGCACTTATCATTCAACACAAAACAGAAAAACAACCTCCAAACCATCCGGAGGCTTCGATTTCACATCTTTGCTCACAAAACTACCGGTTTTCACCCGGTTTTCCTCTAACCAACTTCCTACTAACTTCCAAACCCATAAAGCAACCAACTTTACTCCTCTCAACAACATCTTAACCTTCCAATGTTTGTATCTACCCGGAAGAAAACCAACTTTACCTAGAAAACTCATTTCCGGGTCATGGGTAGTAACAATCACATGCAACCTCCCCACACTTGGTCTAAACTCTACCTCATCATTCAAGATACCTAAATCACCAAGTGTGGCCTTTCTAACTACCTCTTCAACCACCAATTCACTCTCTACACTCATCAACTCCTCGGGTTCTCCTAACGGGTCACTCAACACCTCATTTTTATCCACTGACTCAAATAACCCCCCGGGATCTTCCCCACACTTATCCTCTATTAAGACCTCATCCTCAATGTCTTCAACTACCTTCTCAACTACCTCACCGGGTTCCCCTAATGGGTCAAGTATTTCATTTTTATCAACTAATTCGACTAACCCCCCGGTGTCCTCCTCACACTCATCCTCCTGAAACTCATCATCATCTAACCGATTTCCTACAACCACAAGATCTATGAAGGACATAAAAGTACCTATCAAACACACAGATTTGGTATCACTATCCTCTTGTCTACCCACCTTAAACACAACACTCTCATGGTCAACCCTCAAAGTAATCGTGCCCGCAAAAACATGAACTAGCGCCCGGGCGGTCCTAAGGAAAGGCCTACCTAAAATCAAAGGGCAACTAGCATCATATGCACTGTCAACTACCACAAAGTCTATAAGGAACAAAAATTTATCAATTTGAACAAGCACATTTTCCACTATTCCTTTGGGTCTAACAACCGACCTATCTGCTAAAGAAATTGTCATCCTAGTCGGCTCTAACTCGCCTAATCCTAGGTGCATGAAAACAGAATATGGCATAACATTGATAGAAGCACCTAAATCGGCTAAAGCACAAGTAACAGAAGAATCACCAAAAGAACAAGGGATTGTAAAGGTACCAGGATCAGTCAATTTTTCAGGCAACCTATTCTGTACTACAGCAGAACAATTAGCATCAAGTGTAACATCAAAAAAACTTTCAAGCTTCTTTTTATTTGTTAACATGTCTTTTAAAAATTTAGCATACTTGGGCATTTGTTTAATAACATCAGTGAAAGGTAATGTAATCCTAAGTTGCTTAAGAAGCTCTAAAAACTGACTGTACTCACGCGCATTCTTCTGTTGAATCAACCTCTCAGGATAAGGCACCTGCTTCAAATCATCGGTCGTGATCGGTTGAGGCGCAAAACGAACTCTTTTCTTCTCTCTCACCGCCTCCCACTTCAGCGGCTTCTCTCCAACCGGTGGTCTCTTCACTCCCTCAGCCTCGACGTTTGGTGCGGTACTTGCTGGCGTTACGCTCTCATGCACCCTCCCGTCAGGCGTCTCCAACACAATCTCCTCATCAACCGGCTCATCTTCAACAACCGCCGGTGATGGATTCTGAACAACTCTCCCGCTCCTAGTAGTAATGGCGTTGACGTTGGCATTGGGTTTTTGTAAGTGCTACCAGAAAATTGTCCTCCACGGGAATTAAGTTCCTTCAGTTGCTTCGCAATATCTCCCACCGACCTCTGCAAATCCAGGAACGAAGCTTGCTGATTCCTTAGTAACGTGTCATGCTCAGCTAGCTTCTTCTGCGTTCCTTCATCTCTCGCCACAATCTGCTGCAGGATCTGGGTCTGGTTACCCATAAGCTCTCTGATCTCCTTAAAACCAGCCCCGTCATCTCCTCCACCATAGTTATTCCTCTGTGGAAAACCAGGTGGGTTACCTCCCTCTCGCCATCCTGAATTCTGGCCACTCCTCCACCCAGACTGGAAAGAATTACCGAACTGGTTTCGGTTTCCAATGTAGTCCACCTGCTCAGCGGGAGCAAGCGGGCAGTCTCGAGTGTCATGAGCGCCTCTGCACAGCTCACATTTGGCTTTGATATGGAGTTTGATTTCTTCTAAAGCTTTGTAAATATTCTCTAACTCCCTAGGTGGCATAGTTTCTGAGCCAATGTGATTGACACCCCGGGTAGATGTAGATGGTGTGAGTGATCTAGTCGGGGCCAAGGTGGCTCTCCGACCTCCGGGTGCCTGCTGTTCAGCAAGTGCGAAGCTCTCGAAAAGTGATTTGCATTCTTCAACAGTGAGCTTCTCCATCATATGTCCTCCAGCCGAGATGTTGAACTCCTTCTGAACAGAATAAGGAAGTCCATTGTAGAACTTTTCTATGATCGCCCAGTCCGTCAACCCGTGTTGCGGACATCTACTCAGAAGGGTGTTGAATCTCTCGTATGCGACCAGAATAAGGCTCATCGGAGTCCATCCTGAAAGAGTGGATTTCCTCCCGAGTACGTGAAGCCTTGGCTGGGGGATGACACTTCTTCAGGAATTTTAACATCAGATCGTCCCAGGTGGCGATCGAGTTAGGCGGAAGCGTCTCGAGCCACTCGGCGGCTCGAGACGTAAGGGAGAATGGGAACAGACGCAGATAAATGATTTCGTTCGCGACTCCCGTGAGTCCGAACGTGTTATAGATTCGAATAAAGCGCGAAATATGCGTCGGCGCATCTTCGTCCTCAAGTCCATGGAATTGAATGGAATGCGTCAAAGCGTTGATGACGTGGGACGGAACTTGCCAATTCGCGGTGTTGGCAATGTCAGGCTGAGCGATAGCGAACCGGGCCTCGGTGACTCCGGCGCTGGCCTGCTCGTGGATGGTGCGACGTGCCGCCATGGATGAAAGATCGGGGAATGGAATGGGTTTGGTGTCGCGTGTGGTTTGTGTGGAAGAAGATGGTTTGGAGTGAGCGGTGGAAATGATGAAAGCTTCTAGCTCCGTGCGAAGAAGGCGAAACCGTTCACGAATATCCGCGTCGGGATCAGAAAATGGCGAAAGCTCAGGAGGACCTCGTGAACGGGTGTGTGGCATAAAATGGGAAACGACTTAAATAAACTAAAAGAAAAAAATTAAACCTAAAACTCTAGACTCAAGAACGGAAATCCTAAGACTCTAGACACGGGAAAAACCGAAAAGACTCAAAATTTCCTAACGACGACCTAAGTTAATCTTGCTATTGCCAAGTGTCCCCGGCAACGGCGCCAAAAACTTGATGTGTTCGGCACGATGCTAAAAATACTACTAAAATAAATACTAAAACCTAGACCTAGACACACCTAATTTTACCGAAATAACCTAAACCGAACCGAACCCTAAGGCAGTGAACCTGTCGGATTATAGTAAAGTTAAGGCAAGACCGGAATATCGAACCTAGGACACTATGAAAACAAGAATTAACCTAGACCTAAGAAAATGAAAAAACTGAATAATTTGGTTTGGTTTTTGGATTGAATTAAGATTTAACTAACTTAACTAAATAATGAGCAACAGACGAACACAGGAAACTTCGGGAAACTTCAGATGAGAAGAAGGCACCACCTAGACCTAGACTTGCAATTGACACTTAACTTTACCTCGGCTCTAACTGATCTGATGGTCGCTAGTTCACCTTTTAAGTCCTTCCTAGACAACGATTCTAACGCTCGAACAGGAGTTCACCTTTTAAGTCCTTCCTACCTCAATTAGACCTAACCACCTCTGAACCTAATCTCGGGCACCTTAGACCTAACAGGAGCTACCAATAACTACTATGACCAACACGGAATACCAAGATAATCAAAACCCTAGGACACTTCCTTTTGAAACAATGCAACCCTAGAACTCTAACCACCCCAACTACCCGACAATTCTTTACCTTTTAAGTCTCAGAATAGGCAGCACATCACAAACAAATTACCAACTAACTATCAATGCAATAGTCAAGGAACCCTAACTATACTTTAGCAATTAACCCTAAAGTTAACTACTTTAGTTAATCTACCTAAACCGAAAGACATTCGCGGGTAAATTAAGCATTAACAATCAATTCACAATCTGCTCATAACACACTCATACATCAACCATAGCAATTATTGGAATTTAATAGAATCGCAACATCAATCAATAAGTCAAAACCGAGAATAAAGTCAAAAAGTCAATTACTCATCATAACGGTCTAGATGGCACAATTAGTTTAGCCTACAATCAGGTTCATAGCAGAAAACACAATAAAAATCATATCTTGCACAGCAACCATGACTGAGTCTAAAGTTTAAAACAAGAATCAAGAAGAACCAGATGAATTGGTAATGATTTGATGATGAATTGTTGATCCTTTGATGATTCTCCTTGTTCCCAGCTCTCTCCTGTCTCTCAAAGTCGCCTGAAATCGCCCCTCTGCCGTCTGGAAGTCGAAGAATGCGAAACATAACCCTAAAATTCGAATTTATATTCGAATTGCTTTTTCTGCGGGTTTTAGGCCTCCAAGCGTATCGCTTGGAGGTGTGTCCTGTATAGGCGATACGCCTACAGCTCATAACACGACAATTTAGTCGGTCAAACCGACTTAAAGCTCCGTTGAATTCCCACTTTCCGCGCGTATCGCCTCCTAATCCTCAGGTTCCAGGCGATACGCCTGGAACTGCTTATTCAGCACTTCTCCTTTTCTTCACTTCTTTCTAACTTTCTCTCGTGGCCTCGGGACTTCACAAATCTGCAAAAATGACTCAAGACACTAGACAAACACATAAGAATCCAAACTAAAACAAAACAATGTGAAACAAACACAAATCGACTTACTTTGACTCAAAAACATAATAAAAAGACTTAGGAAAACAGGATGTGTTTGCAACACATCAAACATCCCCACACTGACTCTTTTTTCGTCCTCGAAAAATACTGCAATGGAATCATAACCAGGAAATTGACTTCTAAACATTCAACAAATAAATTAACATCCACCAATCAATTCCACAATCCATAACGTAATCACACACCAACTACGATTGCCGATATTTCTATCTGATTAAACCCAACCACCAACCTTTTCTTTCGCCCCCATGTGTTCATGAAATTACCAGATATAAGTTCAGTCGCCTATGGATCCCACTAAAGAAAGCTCTAGTTCAACCTACTACCGAATCATATTCAGACAAAGCAAAGGGATATAACGATTTAAATTTTATATTTTCTCCAACCCCCTTAAACCAGATACTAAGATGTCCGAAGAATAACTATTTATTTATATGCAACTTTCTGAGCATTTATTCACTACTTTATCATTTTTTTTTCTTTTTCTCATTTTTTTCATTTTGTTTTTTTTATTTGGTTACTTTTACCTAACTTACCAATGGACATCATCAGAGGTACTTTTTCTCAAGGTCTTACCCCCGAAATCATACATAAGTATTTTGCCCGCGAGATCCAGAACATCATCAGAGGTACTTACCACGGGATACTATCCTTAGTTCGTACATGAGTATTTTGTCCCTTCACTCTAATTCATTAACCAAATTATTACCTAACATGCTCATCTGAAATTCTAAGGACATAAGAGTATCTAGCCTAAAGCGGTCTCTTCCTTCCTCAACAATCGATCTCAAGACCGCCATATCCAGTTTCGTGCACTTCTCGACACCAGACCGAGGGCTGAGAATAGTGCACGCGACAATCCTATGCAAATACCTGATCACTGGATCTCGAATCTAGGACTCTATCAAGTTATCTAAATACGGAACTGTCCCAATCGTGTCCCAGAAAGCTGCAATCTGACACATCAGTAACCCCCTGGGGGTGTGCCCGGCTAAAAACCCCTCTCGGCATAGCAGCAAACTCAGGCGCCTCAACCTCCACCTGTGCGTACAACCCAGACAGAACCGCGAACTCGAGAATACTCATATGGTGAGTCCGACGGCCTAAAGCAAATATAAGGGCGTTCCCGTTTCCAAACTTCCCCGGACCCACCTGAAAAATCGACAAAAACTCCATCGTAAGCTCCAAGTACTGATGGTCATCCGGTGTCAACGCCCTCCTTCATCTATCAGTCACTAACCCCCTGATCCTCTCAAGCTGCCCTAACTGCGCGAGCAAACCCCAATCGATCATCCGGTGATGTAAAAGTGACATCACCACAAACCTCCTCATCTGCCTATCCTCATGGGACCCATGCTCGAACCTGAGCAGTGAATGGTGCGGATGGTTCCTCCTCGCAACCGGTGGTGGTGGAACATCTGGTTCTGGAAAAATCTTGGGCCCCCAGTAGTTGATGATCCTCCTCCTGAATGGAGGCACCGGCACAGCAGCATCCGGCTCGCCCTGCTTCCTCTTCCTGGGTCCTCGCTTTCTGCTTCCATCTCCTTGACCATATCTGCGTATCCCCTGCCAAACAAAGCACACTCCTCGGGGGTCCCATCCTCCTCATTAAAAGGAAAGAATGGAGGTACAAGACCATCGACAATTTCAGCCCGAAAGCATTCATCGTCGTCCCGAGGGTTAGTCACATTCCAAAAAACACTCAACCGCATTTTATGGTTCCCAAAAGTCATATCAACGGTACCCGACCTACAATCAATTTGTGAATGAATCGTAGCTAGAAAAGGTCGACCCAAAATTACCGTTGGTTGAGCGGTTTTTTCAACTAACACATAATCAAGAACCAAAAAGTCGACTGGATAGAAAAATTCATTTACTTTAACGATCACATCCGACAAAATTCCCCGGGGGAGCTTAGGGGTCAAATCAGCCAAAATCACCGTAGTGTCGGCTATTTTTAAAGGTCCAAAATCGTATTCGTCATACAAGCACCCCGGTAATATACTCACTCTCGCTCCAAGATCCAAAAGGGCACGGGTCATTTGAAAGTCACCAACTTGAATTGAAATCATTGGTGCCCCCGGATCTTGGAGTTTCTTGGGCAAAATCCCTGAAATTATGGCACTCACATCTGCAGTTGCATCAAGCTGTTTCGGAATTTTGTAATTTCGCTTTTGAGTGCACATGTCTTTCAGGTACTTTGCGTAAGCCGGAATCTGCTTAATTGCATCTAAAAGGGGAATGTTGATTTTAACTTGTTTGAAAATATCCCACATCTCATCTTGTTGTGGGCCCCGTTTAGATGTTGTTTTTTGATTAGGTTCAATTAAAGCTTTTCGTAAAGGCACCGACTTTTCTTTTTGTTCAACCAATTCATTATCTATCACCCTATTGTTAGATTCATTAAAAGTTATCTTTTTCAGTTTCCTAGGGTTACTAGACTCGGTTGCAACTGAATTTGGGGTTGCTTGGTCGGTTTCCGGCTCACTCTCACTGTCACTTACCCAATCCTCCACCACCCCATCAACTTGCGGTGGAGGTGTCCCCACCTTGTTATCTACGGACTTACCTGAACGTAAAGTGGTGATCTTGTTGATTGGCACCTGTCACGAATTCTTCGAGCTAGATGGTTGATGTTGTTGATGCTGTGGATTGATGGTGGTATTACTTAGCAACTTTCCAGGATCTCTCTTTGTTAACTCCGGCGCCAATTGGCCCAACTGTTTCTGCACCGCTCCTATTGTCTTGTCTTGGAGCTCGAACCTCCTATCAAACCCTTGGACTCTGTCGGTCAACTGCCTTTGGCTGTCGAATAACTGCTTTTGACCGTCGACGAGTGAGTTCGTTTTTTCCAACAATGCGGCCAATTGAGCTTGCATCCTATCTTCCGGTTTCGGTTGAGCTTGTTGGTAGCTTTTCTGTTGTTGATTTCCACCCTGGTTGTATGTATTCCGTTGGTAGCCCCCTTGGTTGTACCCGGATTTCTGACCTTGATATTGCGTCGAAGCTCCAACCTGCACATTAGAACCTTGAAAGTCAAGATTTAGTTGATTATTAGCATTACCATACCTGAACACTGGATGATTTCGAAGACTGGGATGGTAAGTGTTGGACTTCATGGTCCCTTGCACATAGTTGACATCTTTACTCTGCTGCACCACGGTGGGACAAGAATCAACCAGATGACCCAACTCGCCACAACTAGTGCACACCGGAATTTGTGCACTTGCTTTTACCTCTTCGGGTGCTCCTCCCAACTTCATTTGCGCCACATGTTTCTCCAAGAGGAGTGTCTGCTGACGGAGCTTCTCTATTCTTTCCTCCGCCTCATAGTCAATGGATTTAACCGAGGCAGATCTCGATCGTCTTCTGGTTTGATCAAGTCTTTTGGACGTGGCACTCAATCGCTCCATGTGTCCCCAATCCACTTCTTCCGTGTTAGTTAGGAAGGTACCATTGCTGATGGAGTTCAAGTCTCGGATGTCTTCTGGAAGGAGGCCATCATAGAAGGATTTGATTAGATCCCATGTGTCTATCTCATGATGTGGGAACTTGCGCAACAAGTCCTTGAACCGGTTAAAAGCCTCATTAAATGGTTTTCCGGTGTGTTGCTGGAAGGATCGGATCCCTTCTTTAACCTCGCTCGTCTTGCTCATTGGGTAATATTCTTCAAAGAAGACTTCTTGCATTTGCTCCCAAGTGTAGATGCTAGAGGCGGGTAAACTCTCGAACCATCTTTTTGCCCGATCCTTTAGGGTATATGGGAAGAGCATCAACTTAACATCTTCTGTTGTGAACCCCGTTGCCCCAATAGGGATGCAGATTGACTCAAAAGTGTGTATATGATGGTATGGTTCCTCGGTTCTCTTCTTGTAGAATTATGACAAGTGTCTTAAATATTGAGGTCGGACCTCGAATGCTCGTCTATTAGCTCCCGTTAGGGTGACTACTGCAGATGCGCTCGGGACGACTACCTGTTTAAAATGACTGGCTACCCCTTGAACCGGTGCGTTCGCTACAAGTCTGGGAACTCCTCCTTCCACGTGAATGCGAGCTCCCCCATTGTTTGGTTAATTGAATTGTGGAACTCCTCTTGGGGGAGGATCAAGTGGTACACGTGGTGCAACATTCGGTGGTGGAGCTCGTGCACGGTTCCTTGGAGCTTCAGTGTGTGGCTCCGCTCTATACGCATACCCATCATCATCTTCGTTGGGGTCGTACCAATCCTAGCCCCACTGCTCTTCTTGCCTCTGCCAATCTTGCTCCTCATATACAGGGTTTGGTCTGAATTGGGGTGGGTTGGCATTTCGGGGTTGTTGGGGTGGGGGTTGTTGTGGGGCTTGGCGGAACATGGGTTGTTGTTGGAATTGTTGTAGTGGAAATGGTTGCCAACCCCGGTAGTGGTAATCTCCATCATCGTGTTGTGAGGATTTAGGAGACAATGAGGGAGGGAATTGTGTCCATGCACCCGAAATGGTGGTGTTTGTATTGGAGGGATGTTTGGGTCTTGAGCTTGTGGAATGTTCGGGTTCATTGGCTCATTCTGGGGTTGGTTTTGTGGGTTGTGTGGGTCTTGATTGAGGTTTTGATTTGGGTTTGGGTTTTGGTTGAGATTTGGGTTTTGGTTGGGATGTGGGTTTTGGTTGATGTTGGGATTCGGGTTTGGATTTTGCCCCTCCATTGCTCTTCGATTTCTCTGCTCTACTCGGTTCTGCCGAGCTGTTCTCTCGATCTCCGGATTGTATATCAACGGTGATGTCTTGCGGGAATGCCGCGTATGCATGCAAAATTACCTAAAACCTACAAAATTGGTCACAAACGAGCAAACCAATTACGTAGCACTGTTCCAGGGGGTGTAAATAATGCAATAGAACAGAAAAAATCGAAACTTGGACGATCAAAAATTGAAAAACTTTCTGTGGAAAACAGCCCAAAGCGTACCGCCCAGAAAATGAAATTTCTAGGCGTACCGCCCTAAAATGAATTTTGACAAAAATTAAAAAATATTTTTTTTCTTTTTGCTTATTTTTTTAACTGCAGAAAGTAAAAACTGGAATAAAGGACACTATTTTTGGGTTTTTTGGAATTTTGAAAAATTAAATAAAAATGCAAATTAACTAAATTACATAAAATCAACTAATCAACAGGCGCACTAATTCCCCGGCAACGGCGCCAATTTGATAACGGGTTGTCAGACCGTCACAAATCCCCAACTATATCTGATTTGTAGTATTGGTAAGTTAGGGTTATCGAACCTAGGGAATATGTGGAAATTGACTAATTGATTAACTAACTATTAACTAACTTAACTAAAATTACCAATTAACCTAAAACTGAACTAGATTGCCTCTTGGCTATTTTGAATGAGTTGGGGTAATTAACTAGAAATTAACTAACTTGGAAACTAAGAAGATTAATTAAACTATAGAATTGATTAAACTATCAAATGTGAGAAAGCCAACTACTTTTGGATCCTGGTTGGCTACCGATCTAGGCAAAACCTAATCAACTACTAATAACACATAGACATGCTCCCCAATTTCCTAATCGACCTAATACCTTAAGTTTCTAATGGGCTGCTTAGTTCCTGCCGCAAGAAAGTGCTAGATCATGACAGTGGACCATTAAAACCCTAATTTACTAGTTGGTTAAATAAATTCAGCATGCGGGTGCTCAACGGTTGCAAGGAAAACCGGAATAATTAGTAGTTAACAGTTAAGAATAGAACGATTTTACCACCCAATCACCAAAAGCAGTTAGACGTGATTAGCCGGACATGGCTAACAACAGAGACATGATCTCAAAGTAAAATTGCATTAAACTAACAATACCTTATCAATTAAACAGTCTGAATACTCCAAAACCCTAGCAAAAACTCCAGAAAATCGTCTCCAGGGCTCTCTAGTTCGTAAAAGAGGAATTGTTTTTACAAAAACTTAATAAACAAGTTTAAATACTAAACCCTAATTTTTCTTTCTGTCGACCGATTTGGGGCGTACCGCCCCAAAATATGACATCATGGGCGTACCGCCCGATTTTCTAATTCCGGCTGGATTTCTTTAATTTAGGGCGTACCGCCCTGTCCTCTTCATTTCTGGGTGTACCGCCCCAGAATAAAACTCAGGAACTTTCTTGAATTTCTTCTAAGTCTTCATCCGCTTCTCGATCGTTTCTCAAACTCTATACCGATCAGCTTCGTACTTCTTCATAAAACCTTAGATTTCAGCTCATTAAGCTTTTGGTACCTTGAAACGCAAAACCATGAAAATGTAATGAAATCCAACCGTTAACATTAATAAAAATAGTAAATTAATAGCAATAACGGACGACACTTTGGACTAACATCAATTCTCAAAGCACGCTTTCTCGTATTTGTGCACCTTCCCTGCTGCGGCATTTGTTGCAGCCTGGCCCGCCCGGAAACCAGAGACCCTGAGCCCCACAAGAGGGGAAACCCCTGTAAGATCGACACAGGTGTCACACCCCGGTCAACGGATTCGGGTGTGAACAAGAATGGAATCATAGTCGCGGATACATAGAACGACTTCTAATAATTTCAAATTTCAGAAAAACATCGCATCATTTCATTGCAGCGGAAAGGGTAGTGGAAACGATAATGTCTTACATTTGAAAATCATAAAGTCTTCAATTAATATTAAAAACATTTTATTGGGATAGTTGGGACTATGACTCCGTAAGCAGGTCCAATAGCATGATGAAGCCCCATTTGCACGTCTTCCATAATTTGCATCAGTTACCTAAGAAATCATGAGTTTAAAAGGTCAACATAAAGTTGGTGAGGTTCACAGGTTTATGACTCTACTGTTATACCCTGAATTTTCGGCTGGTAATCCAGGGTACAGGTATAGGCTTAGGGCAGGATTGACCCAGGAATCGTATGACCCAGAATTTAACAGGCAACGCTGAATAACCCTGAATGTATTAGAACTGAGGTAATGTCCCAGGATGTAAACATAATCCAGGGAAGTTCGTATTTAGTTTATTTTCGTTGTACGTTATTCTTACCCAGGATTAGCATAATCCAGGGTCACTTTTATTGTACGAATGACCCAGCATGTGGAAATGACCCAGCATGTGGAAATGACCCTGCATGCTAGGACATTGTTACTAACGCGTTTTGTGCCTATATTCGATCAAGGACAGGTTGACGAAGTCTACCAACGATCGAATGGAATAAGCTGAAGACTAATTTCGCACGTGGTCAAAGGTTGTTAGCTGAAAACTCGGTCAACCAACTGAAAAAGACGTTGAAGAGAAGATCCCTGGAATATCGGACAAGTTGTTGAAGAGCTAGAAGTATAAATAGGATACTTAGTCGTTATTGTCCCCTATATGTACAATCCAATTGTGCATGTGGGTTACAAGTCATGATGTAGCCTTGCTTATGGTACAAAATTTTAAACATGTGGTGCATCCTCTGAAGCCTTCCTTACAAGACCATATATGCATAGCTTAGGGTGAAAGTAATGGGATCGGGAGAGGGGGTCGGGGGTGTTCGGTGGCTTCGGTGGTCTCGGGAACACCACTGCGTGGTGGTCGGGATCACCGATCGGGAGTGGGGCTGGGGTACCGACGCCGAGAAGAAATGGGTGTGGGGAGAGAGCCGTCGGCGGTGGGCCCCCCCCCCCCCCCCAAACGGCTATATTGATTTTTTTTTTAAAAAAAAAAAATTTTTTTTTCAAATAAATACTATTTTTAACCCTATAAATACCCACTCATTCCAACCCTTTCCTCACACTTTTTAACTACTCACTCTCTCATTTTTTAAACACTACCACCCTTCATTTTTAAAAATGACTTTCACATCCGATGAATCGTCCGATGAAGATGCCGCTTTTTTTGGGAAAATGATGTTCGAGATAGCTCGAGAAGAAGAAGCCGAGAGTTCAAAGCCAATTCGAACACGCAAGACGATTAAAAGAGAACGTCAAGAGGCTCACGATCGGCTCTTTAACAACTATTTTGCGGAAGGTGCTCTATTCGAAGATAAGTTTAAACGTCGTTTCCGTATGAATAAGCGTCTTTTTTTACGTATTGTCAACGACTTAGAAACAAATTATAAATATTTTCAACTAAGGTGGGATGCAAGGGGTAGGATGGGGTTAAGCCCGTTGCAAAAATGTGTTGCCGCTATTAGACAACTTGCATACGGCATTACTTCCGATGCGTTTGACGAGTATTTGCACATCGGAGAAAAAACCGCACGACAATGTCTTTATAAATTTTGCAAATATGTTCGTGCTATGTATCATGAAAAGTATATGCGTCGACCATCATGGAGTGATGTTACACACCTCTATGAATTTCATGAAGCGAAACACGGTTTCCCCGGCATGATCGGTAGTATCGATTGCATGCATTGGGAATGGACATCTTGTCCTAACGCATGGCGTGGCCAATTCCACCGTGGTGACCATGCAAGGCCAACCATTATGCTCGAGGCCGTTGCATCTCAAGACTTGTGGTTTTGGCATGCTTATTTTGGAGTCGCCGGCTCCAACAACGATTTAAATGTCCTTCAACAATCAACCTTGTTGAACCGCCAACTTAATGGCGAGGACCCCGAGTGTTCATTTGAAGTCAATGGAACCGAATACGAACACGGATATTATCTTGCGGATGGCATATATCCAGAATATTCCGTGTTTGTAAAAACTCTAACGGCTCCAACAACAGAAAAACGTAGAAGATATGCTACATCACAAGAAGGGGCACGAAAAGATGTCGAGAGAGCGTTCGCATGTCTGAAGAAGAAATGGAAGATCATCGAAAGCCCGGCGAGGTCTAGACACATAGCTAAGATCACTAACATCATATATGCTTGTATGATCTTGCATAATATGATAAGGGGAGGATGAAGGGAAGGCCATTTGCCCGTACGAGCCGGATCATATTCAAGCATCAAACGACCCAATACCACAACATATTATCGACGCGAACTTTTTGAAGATTCATAACCAGGATATGCATCATAGTTTACGATCCGATTTGATCGAGCACATCGATCGCGTTTGGGAAACCATTCCACCCCCCGAAGAAAATTCATCCGACGAAGACGAAGACGACGAAAGTGATCCCGAAAATTTCTGATTTTTTTTTTTAATAAGTAATTTTAGGACTTTTTTTTTATTATTGAATAAGTAATTTTAGGACTTTTTTTTTATTTGTAATGTTAGGATTTAATTTTTATTTATAAAATGTATTTGTTTTTATTAGTATTTTATTTTAATTATTTTATTATAAAAAAGTGTTTGGGGAATGGGGTGTTTGGAAACCATTACTCCACAAATTAGGGAAAAATGGGGAAGGGTGGAAATGATGAGGTGGCACCAAAAATGGATTGGAGAAACGGGGAAATGGGGAATGTATTACTTTTACCCTTAGAAGGAGGCATGTTCGGATTCACGTTGGCCAAATAAAGCAAGCAGGGAATTGTACAGGTGGGCCCTTTCACACACCCTCTTCACGTGCTGACCGTCCTTTGTCGTTGTACGTTCAACTGCTAAGCCATCTTCTTTGTTCACTTTCGCAAGCCATCAACAGTTTCGTGCTCAATCAATTAATGCGGCGAGACTTCAGCGGTTTCCTGGGTACAATCCACACTATTTGATCACTGTATACGTATGGCTTCGTACTCTGCTGATCGATTGTCCCCTATATGTTCATACCTTATTAGCATCGTCTGATTTCCTACTTGCATCTTCTTTCTCCAGGTCCATTTCGAGTTGTAGGGGATTTTCTATGAATGTGGTTCAATGTTTAAGGTCCAGAGGTTTGTCACTTCCTCTTTGCTCTCTGATTTAGGGTTTTACTCGCCTCTTGTTGGTTTCGCCTTATTTTTAGCTTAATGCCCTAATTTGGCCACCATTTTGTGTTCTACCGTCCTAGGTTTGTCGCTTATCGTCTGGGGCGTAGAAAATCAAACAGAGTTTGGGCCATTGCTATTGTTTGATTTCTACGCAGGTTTGGTTTATACAGTCAACAATATTCTTATTACTTTTTTATTATAATGAACTATGAAGGGGCTATCTCCATGTTCTTAGTTTATTTTTTACCAGAAGAAATCGAGTTCTCATATCGAGAAGAATTGATAAAAGACATTGACTTTGAGTTATTTGTGGTGTAACAACCACACCTATTCTGCTTCCATGTAAAGTACAAACAACAGTTTTTCCGATTTATTTTCCTTTGATTTTTTCTGGGCAAATTTATTTTAATTAAAGGGGTGGATGTCATTTCTATATGAAGGAATTACCTTAAGTGTTGATTTGTTGTTTGAATTTGCATTTAACATCACTTTTGTAATTTTGTCAGGACTGTGTTATAAGCACTACACCTATTTTCATATAAGTATTTAGATTTTCATAGTTATCATTATGATTGTCATGTGTATATCAGGAAGATTTGCTACTTATACAACAATTTCAGTCACCCTACAATGGTGGATGCTCAAGAGACTATTTTAGGTATGATTTGTTGGCCCTTTCCTTTTAGTTATGTTTAATTTGCTCAAGTGATTGTTTGTATCGATTATGATTTATTCAGTACGGAAACGCCGCTTCCAAATTTACTGACTTGGAGCTTTTGATTATGGACTTGAGGATGATGTTAGCCCTATCATTTTGCAAGGTTTGATTGTACTTGCATTTCAATCTATCAATATTCACACAAGTTCTTCATGTGTTTAGATGTATTCATTTCTCCATACATGTATTCATTTATAGTGATGAATATAATTAACGGATTAGTTGAACACAAAATTCGTAGACAAGCAAAAAGTGCTCATATTCTTGCTGTTACTGGTGAGGACGGCGGGACGGGTATGCAATTGCCTATACAACACTCAATTGAAATTTTCTTCCTCATCTACAAGCTCAGAAATTGCAGGTGCATATCTATTTACCAGCCAATGTATATATGCTACCGCTTTTGCTAGAAACAAGAGGTCTAAATTATTGAGAAAGAGTAAAGAAGAAACATTATTATCAAGTGCAGGGCAAGTGTACAAGGAAGGAATAGATAAACTACAAATGTCATGGTTAGTGTTATAGCTTTTTAATTTTATTTTTATGGCTAATTATATGATCAAAACACAAATGAATTGCATTCGACCTCTACTTTTCATATGTAGCCTAATCATTTACACCTTATCATTTAAAATGACAGCCTAACCATGCTGCTTTCTAAATGTAAGTAACTTAATTGCATTTTAATTGCAAGTATGTGTTTTTAGGGTTAAAAGGATTATCTAAATGCAAGTACCTAAACTGCATTTTAATTAAATAGGTAATGAGGTTTGTGATGCTTCTAAAAATAAGAGCCGCAAGAAAAGCTACCTTTTGCATCATTTTTTTAAAATGTGAACACCAAACTACAAGTATTTTGTATGGTAATTTGGATATATAACACATGGGCATTCAATTGTGAAGGTAAATTACTCTGAGTTTAATCCAATCCAATACTACTTTTCGGCTTTAGGGGTTGTAAGGTAGATAATGGCTTCTATATTCGTCATTTTTACATTTACATGATAGCAAAGAAAGTTTAAAACCAATAAATATGCTCTTTTTTTTATCAACTTTCTTGAAAATGAATATGTTTTTATTAGAATAAAAAAAATCAATAAATAGTTTTTAGAAGTTATTATCTGATACAAAAAGAAGCAACAAAAGATTAAAGAAGAAAGCTTAAAATTAACAACATAAAACGTTTTTCAAATCAGGAACATGAATTCCTATTTATCAGTTCATGCTAAGATTTAATGCCTGATGTTATAACATTAAATTTGTAAAAGGGCTATGCATTTTCATTTCTGTTTAGAATCTTGCTTCCTCCACGGCTCCTGTTGGCGCACCCACAATGTAGTCTGATAGGGAAGTGTTTTTTTAATTTATTGAATGATAGGTTGATATGGCTGCTTTGAGCCAAATGGGGGACCAGGAGGATCTGAAAGAGTTGGGATTACTTATGGTATGTTTTTTGTATTATTAAAATCATTAAGTTATGTATAGCAGCAATTTGAGTCTCACGTGTGTAATTTATACCATATATATACAAATGGCTTATGTATTTGGGCATAATATTTTTTCTATTTGCAGGATCTGATAGAAGAATTCTTCATCTATGTAGGAGGGTATAACTTAAAATGGCAACTTTCATTTGTGGTGAGATAGAGAGAACTTAAGTTTTATTCCTAATAAAGGGTTGATTCTTAATCTCATTATCATATGGCTGACTTTCCATTTGTTGTTATACCTATTCTTCAGGTTCACATTACCTACTGGCTATGGGGCTAATTATAAAGCGAATACATTTTCGATCAGTGGACGACGTGTAGAGCACGTAGATTGTCTAAAATGTTCATCTTCCATATCACCCTATTTATAAACCAGAATCAGACTTGAAGAATTAGAGCTGGTCAAAATCTATAATCCATATTGGTTAGTGTTTTTGCTTAACTTTTGTATTCATGGACCTTTTGAAATTGTTTGTTTTTTTGCCTTTGAAAAATATTGGTTCTAAGTTTGATTTTATATCTTTATATGTTGTGGTTTCCTTTGTTTTTGTTACAGGTTTGTATCGATAAGCGGCGATCGTTGTGTACTCTAGCAATGGAACTACTTAATTTCAATGATGAGAGCTCTAATCTGGAGTATTTGTAGAGTTCAAATGAAAAAGTAATCTATGCTTTAAAGTCTTTAGTATGTTGCTTGATGGTGAGAGTATAGTTTTATGGGTTGTACATGAAATTAGGGGTGTTTAAAAAATCCGAAATCCGAATAAAACCGAAATCCGAACCGCATCCAAAACCGAAAAAACCGAACCGAATTTCTTATTCGGATTTCGGATCGGATTTTAAACCGAACCGAAATTATTTATTCGGATTTCGGATCGGATTCGGATATGACTAAAAATTTTATTCGGATTATTCGGTTTATTCGGATTATTCGGATATCCGATTAATTAATTGAAATATAGTTTATAATATAAATATATATGTTTTTCTATTATCCATTTTAAGTTTTTTTTTCTATTTGTGTGTTTTTATTATGAATGTGAACTCTTGTTTTGAGGACAAGTTAGAAAATATGTTTTTTAATTGTTTTATTTTCGTGATTGAAAACCGAATTCGATTTATTCGATTTAGATTCGGATCGGTTCAGACTAGTGTCTTATTCGGATCCGGTTCGGATTCGGATCTCGACAAAAAAAATTCCAATCCGATTAAACCGAACCGAATAAACCGAATAAACCGAAATCCGATCCGATGAACACCCCTACATGAAATGCTAAAAGCCAACCTGAATTGGTGAATATTTCTACAAAGCAAAACAGGAAATAAAGCTAAACATGAAATAGATGTAGCACTTTTTTTGTTGGTTGTTTGGTAAACATTTTTGTAGTAGTTGTGGTAAACAATTAAGGTTAAAAAAATTGGTTCCATGGTAGTTGTGGTATGACTTTCAAAAGTCAATTTTGGAGGTGTTTCTTATTTTGATTGTTCATAAAGAAATTGTGCGTTATGTGTTTTTTATGCCTCATAAGCTCATTATGACAATGAATTGGATTCTTGGCAATGGATAATATTTAGTTGTTAATACTTTCAAGAGTCAAATTTTAGGGCGTCTCTTCTTTTGATTACTCAATGAATTACATTCTTACCAATGTTGACGCCTTTCGTTTATCCGCTAAATTGACGAATTTTACAGAAATGACCCCTCCGCGAAGCTCGGGTTGCCGAACTTGTGTACAAATAAAGTACAAGCTCTTAGGAATAGAATTTCCGCGCGCTTGGGCCACGTGACTCTAGTGGTTGGATGTCACGTGACAGTCTTTAATAATATTTTTGTTAACATCATTGCCAATTTATTTTGTATTTGCGTTTTCTTTACAATAATTTTATTGTTTAATGTTGTTGCACAATCATTTTGTATTTGTGTTTCTTTTACGTTGTGTTTTAGCAATGTATGCAACATTTTTGTGCAACCACTTCTTTTAGTTCCTAGGTTCAGTACTTGGAACGACACTATTTAAATTATTGATTTTTATGCAACACAAATCTGTTAACCGATAATATTTTATATATTATTGGTTTGTTATTTTGTAATTATCTTGTGTATATTTTCCTTATTCATAGCGATTTAGTTTCCTAGTTTACGTTGAATTCTTGTATTATTTATAGGACATTGTATTCCTCTTGTTAATCAATAAGATACGCAATCTTTCATGGTATCATACCTCTCCCAATAACCCTAACCGGTTCATCCTTGCGGATCCTTCCTTGCCGTCGTCACGATGACGGACAAAACCTCTTCTTCCGATCCGTCCAAGTCTTCCCATCTCCATCCGGCTTACACCCTCACAAATATCCTCCACAAGGTTCGGGTCCTCGACGGCGTTAAAGTCACCTACAACACGTGGGTGAAACTATTCCAGATCTTGCATAAAAAAACAATAATTCAAATTGACAATAACTATGCCGACTGGACGAAGATCGATTCCATTGTTCTCCAATGGATATATGGGACGCTATCCGATGCTCTTCTGGTTCGTGTGTTGGAGATTCCAACTACTGCTCGTAAAGCCTGGGTCAAGATCGAAGCAATCTTCCTTAACAACAAAGGTTCCCGAGCCGCTGCGTTGGACTTCGAACTCAGCAACATCTCGCTAAAGGCGTTCCCGTCTCTCGACGCCTATTGCCAACGCCTTAAAGAACTCGCCGATCAGCTTGATTCCGTTGACTGCCCCGTCTCCGAGCAACGTCGGGTTCTCCTCCTGGTTCGTGGACTGCCTCCAGAATACGACGGTGTCGCCTCGTACCTGAATCAGACCCTACCAACCTGGGAAACTGCTTGCAATCAGTTGCAGCTTGAACTGCAATGACAACAAGCCCATGAACATCATGTTCCGCTTCCCGCTGCTCCTTTGGCTGCTTCCGTCGTCAATGATCCCCCTCGGGATAACCGTCGCCCCACCGGTTCCTCACAGAATCGCCACCCCAATCAGTCTCGTCAAGACAACAACAACAACCGCAGAAACCGGCAGCCTACTCGCCCCTCCGGACAGCCCCAACAGCGGCCTTCTGCTCGCTCTGCATACCCATCAGGTTACCCTGCCCAGTTTCCGTTTTGGGCCCCATCTCCTTATTGGGCTCCTCCTCCTTGTCCATATCCAACCCAAGGGGGTTGGGCTCCTTGGCAGCAACCGGGCCCGTCTTGGCAGCAGCAGCCCATGCAGAACAACAACTCCCAGCCTCAACCATCTCAGGCCCAAGTCAACATAGCGGACTGTGACCCGCTAGAACCGACTCAGCTCGCCAAAGCATTCCAAGGTCTAACAACGCAGCAGGATGATGAGGCTTGGATCATGGACTCCGGGGCGTCCAACCATGTCACCAATGACCAAGGTAACTTAACTAACTTCTCTTCGTATTCACCAATAGCGTCAATATTCGTTGGGAACGGTAACAAAATTCCCGTCCAAGGATCGGGCAACTCCACCATTCCCACCACCACAAAACCGCTACACCTCAAACACATCCTTTTCAACCCAAAAATTATCAAAAATCTTATCTCTGTTCGTCAATTTAATATTGATAATTTTACTTCCATTGAATTTGACCTCTTTGGATTTTCTGTGGAGGATTTCAAGGATGGTAGATCCGCAGTCGCCATAATAGCTCAAGCTCTCTCTATCCGCTCACCAACAATGCTTCCGCAACCGCCTGCGTCTCCACCACTCAAGCTTCCAGTTTTTGGCATAATCGTCTTGGACACCCAGGACATACTATCTTAGATTTTTTACGTTCTCGTCGATTTATTTCTTGTAATAAAAATTCTAGTGATTCTATTTGTCATTCTTGTCAAATTTCAAAACATAAGCGTTTGCCTTTTTCAGATTCCGCAACTCGTTGTTCTAAACCCTTTAGTATAATTCATTGTGACTTATGGACATCTCCAATTGTAAGCCATAACGGTTATAAATATTACATGGTCTTAATAGACGATTTTACTCAATTCGCATGGGTTTACCCTCTCAAGTTCAAATCTGAAACTTACAATAAATTTGCCACTTTTCACTCATACATTATCACTCAATTCAATGTCAAAATACAATCTTTTCAATGTGATAATGGTGGGGAATTCAACAACCACCAATTCCATAACTTTGCCAACCAACATGGCATCCACCTTCGTTTCTCTTTCCCTCACACCTCCCAACAAAATGGCAAGTCCGAACGCATGATCCGTCGCTTGAACGAAATCATGTTCACCCTGTTAACCCATGCTTCCCTCCCAAGTAATTTCTGGGTCGAAGCCCTTCACACCGCCACCTATCTTCACAATATTCTCCCAACCAAACTCCACCAAAACCTCACCCCCACCGCCATCCTATACCATCGTTACCCCAACACCTCCGCCACTCGATCCCACAAACTCGACACACGCTCCACGTTGTGTGTTTGTCTTGGCTATCCGGCCAACACCAAAGGATACCGGTGCCTCAATCTCTCCACCGGTAAAACCATCTTTTCTCGTCATGTAACTTTCGACGAGACGATCTTCCCTTTCAAATCTCCCATTCACCCCCTCCTGATCATGCTTTTCTCGACCCACCCTCTCACCTTTTTTTCAACCCCTCCCCTGTTCGTTTCCCTTCTCCTCCTAACACTCACCCGCCCGGCCCAACAAATCCCCCTGGCCCAACACCTACCCCTGGCCCAAATCCTGCACCCGATTCCTCCCCATCGTCCACCACCTTTCCTCCCACATCTCCCACCCCCTCTTCGACAAACAGTAGCTCTCCCTCTTCTCCCACTTCTGCCCAGACACCCCCACCTCCCCCCCCCCCACCACCACCACCCTTGCGCACCCACCCGATGGTCACCCGTACCGCCACCGGATCCACCAAACCACGGGTTCCTCTCAATCTT